>JAGIQG010000032.1:14969792-15558388 GCA_024679065.1 Sphyrna mokarran | reverse complement strand
GACAGAGAGAGAGAGAGAGAGAGAAGGGGAGGGCGAGAGAGAGAGAGAGAGAGAGAAGGGGATGGCAAGAGAGAGAGAGAGAGAAAAGGGGAGGGTGAGAGAGAGAGAGAAGGAGGGTGAGAGAGAGAGAGAAGGAGGGTGAGAGAGAGAGAGAAGTATGGTGAGAGAGAGGGGGAGAGAGCACCAATGAACTCGAACATGATGGCTCATGTTTGAGTGATGAAGGTGTTTGGCTATATCTGTTCCTGGATCAATTGGATATTCACTCTTTCCATCACTAATGGGTAGGAAGAACTCTCGGGAAGTATAATTGACCTGAGGACTGGGAAGAGGTTGATGTCACTGGAAGTGTCCATCTAATTTCTCTTTGAAATCATTCATTGGTCCCACTTCCACCATCTGATAGGCTGAGAGATTCAGCCCATAACCACATTTTGCCTTGCCTCCTCCTTCCAGGTCATCCAGAGTCTTAAATCTGTGTCCACTGGCCTCCAGATCATCAGCTAATGACAACTGCTTTTCTTTGCCATGAACTCATACACTCTATCAAATCTCTCCTCAACCTCCTTGGCTCCAAGAACAGCCCTATCCTCCACAACTTAACTTAGTAGCTGCAACTACTCCCCATCCCTAGAAACACTGTGGTAATTCCTACTCAAACGTATACATTATTTCTAAAGTCCAGCGATCGGAACTGGACATAATACTCTAGTTATAGTCTAACCAGGGCTTTATATTCAGTATCTCTGTTCAGGAAGCCCAAGATCTCAAATGCTTTGCCCAGAAGGGAAAAAAAAAGAGTAAAACAGGGAAATAAGAATACTGATCTCAACTGGTCTTGTATATTTTAAAATGGAACACCAGCAAAACAGGGAAATAAGAATACTGGCCCAAACTGTGTTTTCCCTTTTTGGTGCTCACTGTTGTGAGATGCAGGGAGGAGGGAGGATGAAGTGATTGCCATGATTCTGTCTCATTAACTTAGTCCAAAAATGGATCATTATAATTTCTTTTCTGTTCCTTGTTGCATGGTACTCACAAGATTAATGATTGACCCATGGGCAACACAGGCCAAGAGCAGACAGGGACTTTCCACCCCATCAGAATCTGTTACACTCACCCAACGCATTGGCCTTTGGAATCACCCTCAGCATTATCATTCCCAACTGACTACAATTGTAATTTCAGATATTGTGTCAAACAATCAGTAAAGTGGATGGAATGAGCTTTCTGAACATAATTCTCATTAGTCTTTTGCAAACCACTTCTTTAGAATTTGGTCAATATATTCCTCACTGTTGACCTGTCAAATTTATTTTATCTTTCTTACTCTAAATTCAATTTTGAATCTGGATTTGAGAATGAGTTAGAACAGCTGAAAGCTGCCATGAAATATCCTTGTCCAGCAGAGTTAACGACAATCCAAAGGCATTTTTAAAAAATATATTAGGAGCAAGAGAGTGGCTAGGAAATGAGCAGGCTCATTCAAGGGTAAAGGAGGGAGGTTATGCATGGAGCCAGAGGAAGTGGGTGAGATCCTTAATCAGTACTCACTAAAGAGAGGACATGGGGGATGTTGAGTTAGGGAAGAGTATGTGAATACTCTTGGGCAGATCAATATACTGAAGGAGGAAATATTGGGACTCTTAAAATGCTTTAATATAGACAAGTCTGCAAGATTGGATGGGGATCTATCGCAGGATACTGGGGAGGCAAGGGAGGAATTAGCTGGAGCCTTAACAGATATCCTTGCATCCACTTTGGAACCTCACCTGTGGCCAGAGGATTGAAGAATGGTCAGTGTTGTACCTTCGTTTAACAAAAAGAAAGATATTTACAGGTCGATAAGTCTGATGTCAGTTGTGGGGAGGAAGCTATTGGAGAAGATTCCAAGAGACAGGATTTATTCACATTTGGAAGTGAATAGACTTGTTACTGAGAGGCAGCATGGTTTTGTATGGGGAAGGTCATGTCTCACTAACTTGATTGAGATTTTTGAGGAGGTGACAAGAATGAATGATATGGAAAGGCACTGGATGTTGTCTACATAGACTTTAGTAAGGCATTTGACAGGCTGGTACAAAAGATAAAGTCTCATGGGATCCAGGTTGTGCTGGCTAGATGGATACAAAACTAGTTTGATCATAAAAGACAGAGAGTAGCAGTGGAAGGATGTTTTTCAGAATGGAGTTCTGTAGCTAGTGGTGTTCCACAGGGATCAGTGTTGGGCCCTTTGTTGTTTGTTATATATATATATATATATATGATCTGGAGGAAAATGTAGGTGGTCTGATTGTTAAGTTTACAGATGACACAAAAATTGCAGTTTGTGATGAGGATTGTCAAAGGATACAGCAATGTATAGATTGATTGCAGAAAAATGGCAAATGGAGTTTAATCCAGACAAATGCAAGATGTTGCATTTTGGAAGATCAAATTCAGGCTCGAATTATATAGCAAATGCAGAATATTTAGAAGCATTGACATGCAGAGGAATCTGGATGTACAGGTCCACAGATCCCTGGAAGTGGCAACACAGGTGGATAAGATGATCAAGAAGGCGTACAGCATGCTTGCCCACATTGGTCAGGGCATTGAGTATACAAGTTGGTAAGTCATGTTAATATTGCGTATAATGCTGGTCACCACACTACCAGGATGTGCATGCTTTGAAGAAGGTGCAAAGAAGGTTTATCAGGATGTTGCCTGTTCTGGAGGGTTTTTGATAGGAGGGGAGGTTCGGTAAACTCAGATTGTTTTCATTGGAAAGACGGAGGCTGAAGGGAGACCTGACAGAAGCCTACAAAATTATGAGAGGCACAGACAGAGTGGAAAGTCAGATGCTTTCTCCCCCAGTGGAAGGTTTGACTACAAGAGGGCGCAGGTTTAAGGTGACAAGTAGTACGTTTAGGGAGATGTGTGAGGAAAGTTATTTACACAGAGGAACGCACTGCCAGTGGGAGGTGGTGGAGGCAGGCACATTAGCAACATTCAAAGTGTATCTTGATAGATACATGAATAGGAAGTGAACAGAGGGATAGAAATCGCTTGTCGACGCAGGCTTGGTGGGACGAAGGCCCTGTATTATTTTTTGTCCCTTGTAATGGTAAATGGCCTCTACCTTCCTCCAAAATCTAGGAGAATGAAGAGAAACCCAATATTCAAATTTGCTTTCATGATGTTCTCCATTTGATGCTTCACAAACTTAAGCTTATCAAAACTAACACAATTTATTGGACATAAAAAAGTGAATAATTAAGAGTATTTTGGTCAATGGTAGACTACATTAATTCTTAGCATAATTAAATGGTAAGTGGTTGAAAATCTGCTAACTATATATGTAATTAATGTTTTATATAGTGCACCACCTTAAATTCTTGCCAATAATGAGAGACAGATTCATACAAGTTTGGTAAAAAATTCTTCAAGCATTAAATTGACTAAAAGGTTGGAGAAGATATTGCTAAGAACAATGAATGTATCCAGCCAATGTTTCCATCACTGCCTCTTTGATTGAAAAAGCTGTCATGCACATCACAAAACCATCAAATGTTTTGATGAAGGGTCATCCTGACTCAACATGTTGGCTCTATTCTCTCTCTATGGATACTGTCAGATCTGTTGAGATTTTTCAGCATTTTCTGTTTTTGCATCAAATGCTTCCTTCTTGAAATTGTACAATTTATCTCCTCCCCTCAACAAAGTGACCAGCAACAGCAGACAGTTTGTCACAATGGTATGATTCCTGTGAGGCACTGACTTCATATCTTCCTCAAACTCACTCAAAGAAACAAGAACATCCAATTACAGAGCAAGAAGCTTTATTTTTGCTTCTTGGATTCAGTTCCTGTACCACACAATCATCCAATCATGGCTCAAGCTCAGTTTTAATATGCAAATGAGTTAAAATAAGGTGTTGAGTCTGACCTTATGCTGCTCAGATTATCCAGCTCCCATAAAAAACTGTTCAATCCACTTTAATCTACCGCATCTCTGCAAATTTTGATGAAATGTGTCATGCAAAACGTTCCTGTCAGTCGCTGACAGCATCGTCAGATTCCAGTTTCATAGACATTGGGTTCAATTCACTTACCGGCAGTGTTTGTTATTTCCAGTTAGTGTCTCAATGATGAAGCATTCTCCCTCGTTCAGGCAGTAGGCAAGGTCCTTATCAGTGCAGGGTTTAAAATGTTCCGACCTCTCAGTAGTGTAGGTTGCAGTAGCTACAGAAATTGAGAATTATAGAATTAGTGGCTGGGACCCAACGTCACAGACAGAGTGTCAGAGCCAGAGTCACACATCATTCAGTGAACACAGTTCACATAACAACACAAAATTTAACTCCCTTCAATGGAATCTGCTGCTTCTATTTGATCACAAATGTAATTCCGGATTTTTCCTTGATGTTAAAGCTATCACTGCAGTCACAACAACAGACAAACTAAATGAAAACCAGAGCCAGTTTCAAGGCCCAGTGCCATGCTTCAGGTTCTACCTGTTCCAGTGAATTGATAGTGGTATAAACCTACACAGCAATGTACTTCACTGCATCAGGTTAAAGATCAGCACAATACTAGCTAATCTGTAGCTAATTAAATGCACCAGCAGTGAACTTCTCAGTCATTATTCCCTTTAATGGCTGCTGTTCCCTGATCTCGTCTTAAGAGTTCTTTAAAGATTTTTTTTGTCGCCGTCAAATATATCAAGGGTGGACTGAAGGCATCACCCATAAAAGCATCTGACTATATCAAACCATTAAGCATTCCCAGAACAGGTACAAGGTTAGATACTGAGTAAAGGTCCCTCTACACTATCCCCATCAAACACTGCTGCAGAGATGCCGGCATTGGACTGGGGTAAGCTCAGTAAGAGGTCTGACAACACCAATTTTAAATCCAACCAATTTATTTGATAGTAAACTTGCTAGCTTTCGGCTGAAAGCTGGCAAGTTTACTATCAAATAAATCGGCTGGATTTAAAATTGGTGTTGTCAGACCTCTTTCTGAGCCCATCAAACACTTCCAGGACTGGTACAGCTTGGGGTTAGATATGGAATAAAGCTCCCTCTACACTTCCCCATCAAACACATCTAGGACAAGTACAGCATGGGGTTAGATACAGAGTAAAGCTCCCTCTACACTGTCCCCATTAAAAACTCCCAGGATAAGTACAGCACTGGATTAAATACAGAATAAAGTTCCCTCTACACTTCCCCATCAAACATTCCCAGGACTGGTACAGCTTGGGGTTAGATATGGAATAAAGCTCCCTCTACACTTCCCCATCAAACACTCCCAGGACCAGTATAACATGGGGTTAGATAGGAATAAAGCTCCCTCTACACTTCCCCATCAAACACATCTAGGACAGGTACAGCATGGGGTTAGATACAGAGTAAAACTCCCTCTACACTGTCCCCATTAAAAACTCCCAGGATAGGTACAGCACTGGATTAAATACAGAATAAAGTTCCCTCTACACTTCCCCATCAAACACTCCCAGGACAGGTACAGCATGGGGTTAGATATAGATTAAAGCTCCCTTTACACTGTCCCCCATCAAACACTCCCAGGACAGGTACAGCACTGGGTTAAATACAGAATAAAGTGCTCTCTACACTTCACCCACCAAACACTTCCAGGACAGGTACAGCACTGGGTTAAATACAGAATAAAGCTCCCTCTACACTTCACCCACCAAACACTTCCAGGACAGGTACAGCACGGTGTTAAATAGATGGTAAAATTGCCTCGACGCTATCCCCATCAAACACTGCAGTGCAGGGACAACGTTGGGTTAGATACAGAGTAAATCTCCCTCTACACTGTCTCCATTGAAAACTCCCTGGGCAGATACAACACGGGTTTAGATTCATGACATAAACATGAAACAGAACTAAGCCTTCAATACACTGGAATTAAAATAAAATTTTGGATTTGTGCCAATTTCATGGCCAAGGAAAGTGTAAATATCTTGAAATTTTGCAAATGCTTTGATGGAAGTTTTCCTGCGACGCGCGTATAACATACTTGCTTCACCGACTGGACCATGCAACGGCCTGGACTTTTATTTGAAAGACTGCTTGATATAAAGCATCAAGAAACATGCAAGCAAAGGGAAGAGCTCTGTCTGATTAATACTATGCTGCCACAGATCGTTGAGTGAGGAGGAATCAGCCTGTATCAGGCTTTTTTTTGGAACTGTTGTTCCTCAGCAAGTGATATGAATCTGGTCATCAGTGAACAAAAATCAGATGTACAAGGCCTGTGACTGCATTCAAAATGCAGTCAGCTGCTAATCATTGCAGCAGAACTGCATCCACCCAACTCTCAGAATGTGTGTGTGTGTCGCAACAGCAGGGGATTTTCAGTATAGGCTCACTGATAGGGCAGAGCACCGTACAGCAGAAACAGTCAGATGCTAAAGATGAGCCAAGTGCATCGGTTGCTGTGTAGGTGATGACTAAATGAAGCAGGACAGATCTGGAGGCCATAAAAGAGCAGCAAGTCTTGTGCTCAATTATAGGGTGAACTGCTATCTCACATCTTCCCATCACATTTCAATGAAAGGTCACTACTTTGTAGTTCAGGAGTGTCTAAAGCTGCCTGTTTCACATCAGAATGCATTGGGTTTGGGTCATAAAATACAATATATATTTGGCAAAGAATAATTTTCAATCCTGAAAAGGCTCATCGGAAAGGCTCTTCCTTGAAAATGTATTTTCTATATCATAACCTTCTTTTCCAAAATCATCTCTGACCAAGCAAACTTTCACAGCGGGAGGGGAAAGAGAGAAACTGGAAGGAGGTGGAGAGAGGGGAGTAAAAAAAATAAAATCGAGATTGATAAGAATAGTAGCAGGATAACAAATGCAGGTGAATTCACTATTCCAAATCCAAAAGAAAGGAAAACAGGATTGGAGAAGTCACACTATTATTACCCCACTAATCTGCCCAGTTCATCCTGACCCCCTGTGTGTGAGATAGAGCTTGACTGGAGGGTATAAGTGTCTTGGTATGGGTGGGTTTGAGTTGACACGGTTTTGGATCGAAGGGGATGGGGGAAAGTGAAGGTGAATCCTGTGTGAATTCATTTGACTGTGGGTCTGAATATGATGGGGGAATCCATAACAGCTAGATAACAAATTAGATTTGGCCCAGTATCATACAGGCCATTCTTTTATGCTTTAATAAATAAGCTGGTATGGTCTATTTATTAGAGAGAATTCATTGTTTGTTGGAGCGAGCGGAGAGAAGGTTAAAGAGAGTAAAGGTAAGCGACTGACTTTGTTAAGTTTCTCGCGGACTTTTTAACAGCAAATCCAGCTTTAAAAGTCAAACAAGAAGTGGGCCATGGGTCTTCCAGGTAGGGATTTTTACCGTGCAAAGTATAAAAGGAGGGTTGCAGTAGACAGCAGGCAGCGGAGTGAGTAGCGAGCAGAGTGTAAAGGCTTTGGCTCACAGGGCTTAGAGAGAAAGAGTCTAGGTAAGTTTACACTCTTTACTGGGTCTAGAATACACCAGGTGATTGAAATGAAGGGACATGATGTGATGTGCTGTTTCCGCAGGATGTGGGAGCTGGTGGGCTCCAAGGTCATTCCCTGTGAGCATGTCCTCAGTAAGTGCTGGTTGTTGAAGAGCTCGGCTCAAAATAGAAGAGCTGAACTCTGAGCTTCAGACACTGAGACACATCAAAGAGGGGGAGTGTTACCCAGATAATGTGTTACAAGAGAAAGTCACAGCTCCTAAACTGACAAACTCTGATGGGGGTCAGGAACGAGAGGGGGTAGATGAGTGGAACGAGGGGAGCAGGGGCAGGAGCAGGGCCGAGAGGCGGGGGGAGCAGGGCCGAGAGGCGGGGGGAGCAGGGCCGAGAGGCGGGGGGAGCAGGGCCGAGAGGCGGGGAGGAAGGCGGGGGAAACCAAAAAGCCTCAGCTTTTGAATCTGCACAACAGGTTTGATATTTTTGTTCCCAGTGTGAACAAGAATGAAGACTGCAAGTTGGATAAGCAAATTGTCCATGGTACAGTGGTGCAGGGAGAGGTCAAAGCAGAAGAAGAGAAATGTAGTAGTAATTGGGGATAGTGTAGTTAGGGACATAGATGCTGTCCTTTGTGACAAGGATAAAGAGTGCCAAAGGGTGTGTTGCCTGCCTGGTGCTCGGGTCCAGGATGTCTTATCTGGGCAGCAGAGGAACCTGGAGTGGGAGGGTGAGAATCCAGTCATCGTGGTTCATGTGGGTGCCAACGACATAGGCAAAATAGGAACTGAGGATCTGCAAAGGGAGTATGACAATCTGGGAACCAAATTAAAAAGCAGGAGCGACAAGGTGATTATCTCTGGATTACTACCTGAGCCACGCACAAATTGGCCCAGAATAAATAGGATTAAAGAAGTGAATACATAGCTCAAGAATTGGTCTGGGAGGAATGGGTTCAAATTTATGGGGCATTGGCACCAGTATTGGGGCAGATGGGACCTGTTCACATGGGATGGTCTTTGTCGGAATCGTGCTGGCACCACAGTCCTGGCAAATCGTATAATTAGGACTGAAGGTAGGGCTTTAAACTAATTAGTGGGGGAGAGGGTGCAGGGGTGGGGAAAATTACAAAATCTAAACTAGAGGGTACGCGAACAGGCTAATGTTGAGGATGTTCCACTAATTCAAGGAATAGGGGGCACAAGAGAGTTTAGTAGCGTTTCTAAAAATAAGGTCCAGATAAAAGCTGCTATAAAGACATTTATTTGAATGCACGAAGCATTCGATACAAAGTGAATGTGCTGATTTGCACCATCAGCTCAAACGGGTATGATCTAGTAGCCATTATGGAAACATGGTTGCAGGGTGACCGGGACTGGGAACTGAATATCCAGGGTTATCAGACATTTAGGAAGGATAGACGGGAGGACAAAGGAGGTGGGGTAGCTCTGTTAATAAAGGATAATATCAGGGCGGTAGTAAGAGAAGATATAGGGTCCAAAGAGCAAAGCGTGGAATCGTTGTAGGTGGAGATAAGGAATAGTAAGGGGAGAAAGACACTAAAGGGTGTGGTCTTTAGGCCCCCAAATAATAACTTTGAGGTGGAACAGGGTATAAACAAGCAAATAATTGATGCGTGCAGAAATGGAATGGCGATAATTATAAGGGATTTTAATCTGCATATTGATTACATTGATTGGTTACCTCAAGTTGGATGCGGTGGGCTTGAGGAAGAGTTCTTGATACGCTGTCGGGATAGTTTCCTTGAACAGTATATAACGAAACCTACCAGAGAGCAAGTTATCTTAGATCTGGTACTGTATAACGAGGCAGGTAGAATTAGGAATCTTCTTGTGAGGGGTCCTCTTGGGACTAGTGATCACAGTATAGTTGAATTTCCGATGCAGATGGAGGATGAGAAAGTAGGGTCCCAAACCTGTGTCCTCTGTTTGAACAGAGGGGAGTATGATAGGATGAGGGCAGAAATGGTGAATGTAGATTGGGGATGCAGATGGCTGAGGAACAGTGGAGGATTTTTAAGGAGATCTTTTTCGGTATTCAGCAGAAATATATTCCGATGGTAAAGAAGGATGTAGGAAAAGGGACAACCAGCCGTGATTATCGAAGGAAATAAAAGAGAGGATTAAATTAAAAGCTGATGCGTTCAGAGCAGCTAAAAGTATTGGGGAATTAGAAGATTGGGAAAGATTTAAAAAACAACAAAGAATGACTAAGAAAGCGATAAAGAAAGGAAAGATAGAGTATGAAGCTAAACTAGCTGTAAATATAAAAGAATGATAGTACAAGTTTTTACAAATATATAAGGAAGAAGAGCCTGGCTAGAGTGAATGTTGGACCCTTGGAGGCTGAGACGGGGGATTTAGCAGGGGGTGGGGTAATGAAGACATGACTGAGGCTTTAATTAAGTTTTTTGCGTTGGTCTTCACGGAGGAAGACACAAATAGCTTGCTGAATATTGAAGATAGAAGGATGGTAGGAGAAGAGGTTCTTAATGCAATTACTGTCACTAGAGAGGTAGTGCTTGATAAACTAACTGGACTGAAGGTAGACAAGTCCCCGGGACCGGATGGAATATATCCTAGGGTTCTGAAAGAAATGATAGAAGTGATAGCAGATGCTTTAGTAATTATTTATCAAAATTTGCTGGACTCTGGGGAAGTGCCAGAAGATTGGAAAATGGCTAATGTTACGCTGCTGTTTAAAAAAGGTAGCAGACAGAAGGCAGGGAATTATAGGCTGATTAGCTTAATGTTCGTAGTTGGAAAAATGCTAGAATGCATCATCAAAGAAGAAATAGCAAGACACCTAGAAAAGAACAGTTTGATCAAGCAGACGCAGCACGGATTCATGAAGGGGAAATTGTGTTTAACAAATTTATTGGATTTCTATGAGGATGTGACTAGTGCGGAAGACAGAGGGAACTGCGGATGTGGTGTTTTTAGATTTCCAGAAGATGTTCGAAAAGATGTCTCACAAAAGGTTGCTGCAGATGGTTAGGGTGCACGGAGTTGAGGGTAAGGTGTTAGCATGAATTGGGGATTGGTTATCTAACAGGAAGCAGAGAGTTGGAATCAATGGGTGCTTTTCTGGTTAGCAGTTGGTGACTAGTGGAGTGCCGCAGGGATCAGTGCTGGGGCCTCAACTGTTTACCGTTTACATAGACGATCTGGAGGAAGGGGCTGAGTGCAGGGTGACGAAATTTGGTGATGACACAAAGATGAGTGGAAGAGCAAATTGCGTGGAGGGTGTGGAAAGCCTGCAGAGAGATCTGGATAGACTGAGTGAGTGGGCGAGGACCTGGCAGATGGGGTGTAACGTTAGCAAATGTGAGATTATCTTTGGTAGAAATAATAGTAGGAGGGATTATTATTTCAAGGGTGAAAAGCTGCAGCATACTATGGTGCAGAGGGACCTGGGGATCCTTGTGCCCAAATCGCAAAAACCCAGTCTGCAGGTATATTAGGAAGGTGAATGGAATGTTGGCCTTTATAGAGAGAGGTATAGAATATAAAAGCAGGGAGGTCTTGCTGCAACTGTACAAGGCACTGGTGAGGCAGCAACTAGAGTACTGTGTGCAGTTTTGGTCACCGTATTTGCAAAAGGATGTGTTGACCTTGGAGGGAATATAGAGAAGGGTCACCAGGCTGATACCGGAGATGAGATTGTTAGCTTATGAAGAGAGATTGAATAGACTGGGTCTGTACTCGTTAGAGTTTAGAAGGCTGAGGGGGAATCTTATAGAGACTTACAAGATAATGAAGGGGCTAGATAGGGTAGAGGTAGAGAGATTCTTCCCGTTTAGAAAGGATAGCAGAACTAGAGAGCACAGCCTCAAAATAAGGGGGGGGTCAAGTTAGAACAGAGTTGAGGAGGAACTTTTTCACTCAAAGGATGTTGAATCTCTGGAATTCTCTGCCCATTGAAGTGGTGAAGGCTACCTTGTTGAATATATTTAAGTCATAGATAGATAGATTTCTGATAGACAAGGGAATTAAGGGTTATGGGGAGAAAGCAGGAAAGTGGAACTGAGTCACTTCAGATCAGCTACAATCTTATTGAATGGCGGGGTAGGCTCGAAGGGCTGAATAGCCTACTCCTGCTCCTATTTTTTACGTTCTTAGAAACAGAAAAGAGGAGGCGACCCTTTGAGTCTGCTCCAACGATTATGGCTGATCATCCAACTTAACAGCATAATCCCACCTTCCTTCCATATCCTTTGATCTACCTCGCTCCCGAGTGCTATAACAAACTGTTTATTAAAAACATACAGGCCGGGATTCTCCCCCACAAAAAAACTAAGTGCCCAACAGGGGAGAAAATTAGAGAATTTTGCACCTGATGTTTGGGCATACTTGCCTAAATCAATCTCTGGCACTCATCACAGTGCATCTCAGAGCACTTCAGAGGAATTCACACCAGTAAGTAGGGGCAGGGCCTCATCCTGCTGAAGAGGCCAGAATCAGCAGGCTGAGCAGCCACGGTGCACTGTCAGTAGGGAGATTAGCGCATACACACCAGTCTCCACATCGTCTGCCTTCTGGAAGCAGTTATCCCCAAATCCCAGTCCTGATCTTGAACACCATCATCCCCCCCACCACGCACCACCACCTCCCCCTCCCCCCCCTCCCCTCCCTCCACCAACTGCTGGCCCAGCCAACCCTGCCTTGCCAGCCCAGACCCCTGCCTGTATCCCCCCCACTCCCACAGATGGCCAGCCACAACCCCCTGCCCCCCCTGCCCCTCTCCCCCCCCCACAATCATTCCCCCCAATATGCTCCATCCCTTGGCACTGCTCAGTGCTATTTCCCCTTGCTAATTGTTCAAACCTCTAGGTTCCAGCTCAGTAAAGGGGACATGAGTCCACCTTCTTCATAAACTTTATTTTTCAGATCCAACTCCACATACAATTCTCCACCAATACCTAATGCCATCTGTAGCCCCTTTATGTATCTGTGACTTCTATTGGATAACTGACATCAAATTAGGACTTAATTTTAAGGTCTGTTAAATCATTCCTAATAGTAATCAGACCTGCACATCTGATTACACTGAAAAAAGAGGACTTTGGAGACTCACGATTAGCTGGACGCTGGTTGCAAATCTTGATAAAGTCCCCCCACTGTTGTCCAGCTCGCTCAAGCAGTGGGTGGGAGAATTCTGGCCACAATGATTTGGCCTCAAACCAAAGATGTGCATGTTAGGTGGATTGGCCCAGTGAAATTGCCCCTTAGTATTTGGTAATTTAAGATGCGTAGGTTCAAAGGATTTGTGGGGAAAATATGTGCGATTACAGGGGATAGGGCCTGGATGGCATTGGTGTCAGTGCACACTCGAGGGGCCAAATGATCTCCTTCTGCACTATAGGGTTTCTATGTTTAACTATTTTATGTGGGGGTGAATTCCATAGGCTGACCACTCTCTGGGTGAAGAAATTTCTCCTCATCTGCTCTAAGTCAGCTACCTTGTATCTTCAGACTGTGAACAAAGGACAAAGAAAATTACAGCTCAAGACAAGGTCCTTTGGCCTTCCAAGCCTCTACCATGCTACCAGTCTGAATAAAAACCCCCTACCCTTCCGGGGATCATATCCTCTATTCCAATCCTACTCATAAATTTATCAGGACGCTCCTTAAAAGTCATTATCATATCTGCTTGCATTACCTACCCTGGCAGCAAGTTGCTCTTATATCACTCTGTATAAATAACTCGCTCATATGTTTCCTTTAAATCTTGTCCTTGCACTTTAAACCTATGCCCCCTAGTAATTGATTCTTCCACCCTGGTTAAAAAGCTTCTGACTATCTATCTCGTCCATGCCCCTCAATCTTGTAGACTTCTATCAAGTCACCCTCCAACCACTGTCGTTCCAGTGAGAACAAACCAAATTTCTCCAATCTCTCCTCCTGCCTTCCATACCAGATAACAGTAATATTTCTGTACTCTCTCCAAAGCCTCCACATCTTTCTGGTAATGTGGCGACTAGAATTGAACAATATATTCTAAGTGCAGCCTAACTAAGGTAATATAAAGCTGCAATTTGATTTGCCGATTTTTAAACTCAATGGTCCAGCTAATGAACACAAACACGCTGTATGCCTTCTTGACTACCTTGTCCACCTGCATTGCCATTTTCAATGACCTGTACTCCCAGATCCCTCTGCCTATCAATATGTTTAAGCATTCTGCCTTTTACTGTTTATTTCCCATATGTATTAGAACTTCCAAAATTAATTATGTCACATTTGTGCGGATTAAACTCCATCTGCAATCTCTCCACCCAAGTCTCCAATTGATCTATATCGTGCGGTATTGTCTGATGGTCCTCATCACTATCCACAATTCCACCAACATTTGTGTTGTCCGCAAACTTACTAATCAGACCAGTTACATTTTCCACTAAATCATTTACATATTACAAACAGCAAAGGTCCCAGTACTGATTCCTGAGGAACACTACTTGTCACAGCCCTCCATTCAGAAACACAGCCTTCTACTGCTACCTTCTGTCTTCAATGACCGAGTAAGGAGTTTCACAACACCAGATTCAATGAACAAGCCAGTTCTGTAACCATCTTGCCACCTCATCTCTGACCCTGTGTGACTTCACCTTCTGTACCAGTCTGCCATGAGGGACCTTGTCAAAGACCTTTCTGAAGTCTATGTAAACATCCACTGCCCTACCCTCAATCATTTTCATTATTTCCTCGAAAAACTCCATGGGTCAAACAAAGTTAGTCAGAATTATACATAGAACTCCAAACTATATTGATAAGAACATAAGAAATAGGAGCAGGAGTAGGCCATCCAGCCCCTCGAGCCTGCCCCGCCATTCAATAAGATCATGGCTGATTTGTAGTGGTTCAGTACCACTTTCCCGCTTTCTTCCCGGAACCCTTAATTCCCTTGTCAATCAAAAACCTATCTGCTCTTGACTTGAGCATATTCAGTGAGGAAGCCTCCACCACTTCATCAGGCAGAGAATTCCAAAGGTTCACCACCCTTTGCGTGAAGAAATCCCTCCGCAACTCTGATCTGAACCGCGCCCCCTCCACCGCCCAATCTTGAGGCTGTGCCCTCTAGTCCTGCTATCTTTGCCAAGCGGGAAGAGTCTCTCAACCTCTATCCTATCCATCCCCTTCATTATCTTATACGTCTCTATAAGATCCCCTCTCAGCCTTCTAAACTCCAAAGAGTACAAACCTAGTCTATTCTGTCTCTCCTCATAATCCAACGCCCTCATCTCCGGTATCAGCCTAGTAAACCTTCTCTGCACTCCCTCCAAGGTCAATATATCCTTCCTCGAATGCAGCAACCAAAACTGCACACAGTACTCCAGCTGTGGCCTCACCAGCACCCTATACAGCTGCAACAGAACCTCCCTACTTTTATATTCTATCCCCCTAGCTATAAAGGCCAACATTGCATTTGCCTTCTTAATCACCTGCATACTGTGTTTTTACGATTCGTGCACAACGACCCCCAGGTCCCTCTGCACTGTCGCATGCTGCAGCTTTTTGCCATTTAAAAAACATCCCTCTGATATGAGTTATACCTCGCCCCTCTCACCTTGAGCCTGTGACCCCTCGTGATCGTCACCTCCGACCTGGGAAAAAGCTTCCCACTGTTCACCCTATCTACACCTTCATAATTTTGTACACCTCTCCTAGGTCTCCCCTCATTCTCCATCTTTCCAGGAAGAACAACCCCAGTTTACCCAATCTCTCCTCATAGCTAAGATCCTCCATACCAGGCAACATCCTGGTAAATCACCTCTGCACTCTCTCCAAAGCCTCCATGTCTTTCTGGTAGTGCAGCGACCAGAACTGGACGCCGCACTCTAGATGTGGCCTAACCAGCGTTCTATACAGCTGCAACATCAGACTCCAGTTTTTATACTCTATATCCATCCTATAAAGGCAAGTATACCATATGCCTTCTTCACCCTCTTCTCCATCTGTGCTGCCACCTTCAAGGATTTGTGGACTTGCACACCTAAGTCCCACTGTATTTCTATACTCTTGATGGCCCTGCCATTGATTGTATAACTCCCCTCTACATTAGTTCTTCCAAAATGCATCACTTCGCATTTATCTGGATTAAATTCCATCTGCCATTTCTCTGCCCAATTTTCCAGCCTATCTACATCCTGCTGTATTGTCCGACAACGTTCATCACTATCAGCAAGTCCAGCCATCTTTGTGTTATCCACAAACTTACTGGTCACACCTGTTATACTTCTTTCAAATCATTTACATATATCACAAATTACAAAGATCTCAGTACGGAGCCCTGTGGAACACCACTGGTCACAGACCTCCGACTGCTACCCTCTGTCTCCTGTGGCCAAGACAGTTCTCTATCCGTCCAGCCACCTCTCCTTGTATCCCATGAGCCTTAACCTTTTTCACCAACCTGCCATGAGGGACTTTGTCAAACTCCTTACTGAAATCCATGGCCCTTCCTTCGTCAACTGTTTTTATCACCTCCTCAAAAAATTCCTCCAAATTTGTAAGGCACGATCTCCCTGTTACAAAACCATGCTGTCTATCACTAATGAGATTATTCTGTTCTAAACGCGCATACATCCTACCTCTAAGAATCTTCTCCAACAATTTTCCTACCATGGATGTCAAGCTCACCAACCTATAATTACCCGGGTTTTCCCTGCTACCCTCCTTAAATAACAGTACCATTTTCGCTATCCCCCAATCCTCACTGTGTCCAATGAAGAGACAAAGATTTCCGTCAGAAGCCCAGCAATTTTATCTCTTGTCTCCCTGAGCAGTCTAGGATAGATGCCATCAGGCCCTGGGGATTTGTCAGTTTTAATATTCCCTATAAAAACTTAACACTTCCTCCCTTGAAAGGGAGATTTTCTCTAACAGGTCAACACTTCCCTTTGAGGCACTCCCAGTCAATACATCCCTCTCCTTTGTGAATACTGATGCAAAGTATTCATTCAGGATCTCCCCTATTCCCTTGGGTTCTAAGCATAATTCCCCTCCTTTGTCCCTGAGAGGTCTGTTTTTTTTCCTTCACAACTCTTTTGTTCCCTACATATGAATAAATTGCCTGAGGATTCTCCTTAATCCTGTCTGCCAAGAACATTTCGTGACTTCCTTTTGCTCTTTTAACTCCCTGTTTGAGTTCTTTCCTACTTTCTCTGTATTCTTCCAGAGCTCCATGTGTTTTCCGTTGCCTGGACCTAACTTAACGCCTCTCTTTTCTTTTTGATCAGATCCTCAATTGCCCTGGTTATCCACGACTCTCGAATCCTACCTTTCCTGTTCTTCTTTTTTACAGGCATGTGCCTGTCCTGCAGCCTTATCAACTGTTCCTTAAAAGACTCCCACATGCCAGATGTGGACTTGACTCCGAACAGTCTCTCCCAATCAACAGCCACGAATTCCTGCCTAATCTGGCTATAGTTAGCCTTCTCCCAATTTAGCACCCCACCCTTAAGGCAACACTCATCCTTGTCCGTTACTATCCTAAAGTTAACAGAATTGTGGTCGCTATTTGCCACATGTTCCCCCACTGAAACTTTGACAACCTGACCAGGCTCATTTCCCAGAAATAGTTCCAGTATAGCCCCCTCTCTCATTGGGCTATCTACCTATTATTCCAAAGAACCTTCCAGTGCGCATTTTACAAATTCCTCACCAACAGCCCTAAGCAGTATCCTGTCTATAGCAGGAAAATTAAATCTCCCACTACAACAAACCTATTTTTTTCTCACCCTTTCAGAATCTCCTTACATATACGTTCCTCCACTTCCTGTGGGCTGTTGACTGCCTGTAGTACACCCCCAATGATTACAACTTCCTGTTTCTGAGCTCCACCCACTCATTACATAACCCCTCCAAATTGTGCACCCTCTACACAGCTGTAATATGCTCCCTAACTAGTACCGCTACTCCCTCACTTCTTTTAGCCCCTTCTCAGTCTCTCCTAAAACACTTATACCCCGGAATATTCAGCTGCCAGTCCCATTCTTCTTTTAACCAAGTCTCCGTCACCGCAACCACATCCAAATTCCGCATAAGCATTAAGACCCTAAGCTCGTCTGTTTTACCCATTACGCTCCTCGCATCCTCAAAGAATTCCAGTAGATTTATCAATTTCTCTTTTATAAATCCAAACTGCCCAATCCTAGCATTTGGAAAACAATGCCATAAAATCTTTGAAAATGGATTCTAGTTTTCCCCACCACTGATGTCAGGTTGACTGATCAATAATTCCCTTTTTTTTCCCTACCTCCCTTTTTAAATATTGAGGTTACATTTGCTACTCTCCAATCTGTAAGAATTATTCCAGAGTCCATAGAATCTTGGAAATGACCACTAATATAAACACAATTTCTACAACCATGTCCTTAAGTAACCTGGGATGTAGATTATCAGGCCCTAGGGATTTATGACCTTCAATCTCATCAATTTCCCCAATACCATTCCACTACTAATTCCCTTCATCTCCCCCCCCTCACTAAATCCTGAGTTCCCCAATATTTTGGTATGTCATCAGTTCGTCAGTTATTTCTTCTTTCCCATTATAAATTCCTGTTTTTGACTGTAAGGGACCTACATTCCCTGACCTTCAGTCAGAGCAGAGGTGGTGGTAGAAGAGGGGGAGGAGTGGCATTGTTAGTTAAGGACAGCATTACGGTGGCAGAAAAGACGTTTTATGTGGACTTGTCTGCTGAGGTAGTGTGGGCTGAGATTAGAAACAAGAAAGGAGAGGTCACACTGTTGGGAGTTTTTTATAGGCCTCCAAAAAGTTCCAGAGAAGTAGAAGGAGGGATTGCAAAGTTGATCCTGGATAGGTGTGAAAGTAACAGGGTAGTTGTAATGGGGGACTTTAACTTTTCTAATATCGATTGGAAAAGCTATAGTTCAAGTACGTTAGAAGGGTCAGTTTTTGTTCAATGGGTGCAGGAAGGTTTCATGACTCAGTATGTAGATAGGCCAACAAGAGGCGAGGCTATATTGGATTTGGTATTGGGTAATGAACCAGACCAGGTGTTAGACTTGGAGGTGGGTGAGCACTTTGGTGATAGTGACCACAATTCGGTTATGTTTACCTTAGTGATGGAAAGGGATGGGCACGTACCGAATAACAGTAGTTATAGCTGGGGGAAAGGTAATTATGAGGCTATTAGAGAGATTTAGGATGCATAGGGTGGAGCAGGAAATTGCAGGGGCTGGGGACATCTGAAATGTGGAGCATATTTAAGGAACAGCTTCTGCATGTCCTTAATGAATATGTACCTGCAAGGCAGGGAGGAAGTGGTCGAGTGAGGGAACCATGGTGTACTAGGGAAGTTGAATCTCTGGTGAAGAGGAAGAAGGAGGCTTATATAATGATGAGACCTGAAGGCTCAGTTATGGCAATAGAGAGCTATAAATCAGCCAGGAAGGAGCTAAAGAGGGAGTTGAGAAGAGCTAGAAGAGGACACGAGAAGACTTTGGCGGATAGGATTAAGGAGAATCCTAAAGCTTTTTACAGTTATATAAATAATAAAAGATTGGTTAGGGCAAGATTAGGGCCAGTCAGAGATAGCAGTCGGAAGTTGTGCGTGGAGCCTGAGGAGATAGGAGAGACACTGAATGAGTATTTTTCGTCAGTATTCACGCAGGAGAAAGACAATGTTGTCAGGGAGAATACTGCGATACTAGGTTGTAGACTGGGTAGGATTGAGGTTCATAAGGAGGAGGTGTTAGCGAATCTTGAGGGTATGAAAATTGATAAGTCCCCTGGGCCAGATGGGATTTACCCTAGGATTCTCTGGAGGCTAGAGAGGAGATTGCAGAGCCTTTGGCTTTGATCTTCATGTCGTCGTTAGCTACAGGTATAGTGCCGGAAGACTGGAGGATGGCAAATGTTGTCCCTTTGTTCAAAACGGGGAGTAGGGACCATCCTGGAAATTATAGACCGGTGAGCCTGACTTCTGTTGTGGGCAAAGTCTTGGAAAGAATTATAAGGGATAGGATTTATAAGCATCTCGAGAGAAATAAATTGATTAGGGATAGTCAGCACGGTTTTGTGAAGGGTAGGTCATGCCTCACAAACCTTATTGAGTTTTTTGAGGAAGTGACCAAAGAGGTAGATAAGGGTAAGGCAGTTGATGTAGTGTATATGGATTTTAGCAAAGCGTTTGATCAGGTTCCCCATGGTAGGCTACTGCAGAAAGTGCAGATGCATGGGATTGAAGGTGATTTAGCAGTTTGGATTAGGAATTGGCTAGCTGATAGAAGACAGAGGGTGGTGGGTGATGGGAAATATTCAACCTGGAGTGCAGTTACAAGTGGTGTACCTCAAGGATCTGTTTTAGGGCCACTGCTGTTTGTCATTTTTATAAATGACCTAGATGAGGGTGTAGAGGGTTGGATTAGTAAATTTGCTGACGATACCAAAGTGGGGGGAATTGTAGACAGCGAGGATGGATGTTACAGTTTGCAGAGGGACATAGATAGGTTGCAGAGCTGGCCGTGAGGTGGCAAATGGAATTCAATACGGATAAGTGTGAGGTGATTCACTTTGGTAGGAATAACAGGCATATGAAATATAGGGCTAATGGAAGGACCCTTAATAGTGTTGTCGAGCAGAGGGATCTTGGGGTACAAGTACATAGTTCTTTGAAAGTTGGCGCCCAGGTTGATAAAGTTGTTAAGAAGGCATACGGTGTGTTAGCTTTTATTGGTAGAGGGATTGAATTTAGGAGCCGTGAGGTTATGTTACAACTGTGCAAAACTCTGGTGCAGCCGCACTTGGAGTATTGCGTCAGTTCTGGTCGCCGCATTATAAGAAAGATGTGGAAGCATTGGAAAGGGTGCAGAGGAGGTTTACCAGGATGTTGCCTGGTATGGTTGGAAGGCCTTATGAGGAAAGGCTGAGGGACCTGAGGTTATTTTCATTAGAGAGAAGAAGGTTACGCTGTGACCTAATTGAGGCGTATAAGATGATCAAGGGATTGGATAGGGTGGATAGTGAGAGCCTTTTTCCTCGGATGGTGATGACCAACACGAGGGGACATAACTTTAAATTAAGTGGTGGTAGTTATAGGACGGATGTCAGAGGCAGGTTCTTCACACAGAGGGTGGTGAGGGCATGGAATGCCCTGCCTGCAGCAGTTGTGGACTTGCCTACTTTGGGGGCATTCAAATGTTCAGTGGATAGGCATATGGATGATATTGGAATAGTTTAGGATAGAGGGTCCACTGGCCGGCGCAACATCGAGGGCCGAAGGGCCTGTACTGCGCTGTAATGTTCTATGTTCTACATTTGTCTTTACCAAGCTTTCTCTCCTCACATAATGACAGAAACTTTTACAGTCAATTTTTATGTTCCCCACTTTTGCTTACACTTGTACTCTATTTTCCCCTTCTTAATCAGACCCCTGGTCCTCCTTTGCTGAATTCTAAACTGCTTCCAGTCCTCAGGTCTGTTGTTTTCCTTGGCTAATTTGTATGCCTCTCCCTTGGATCTAATACTATCTTTGATTTTCCTTGTAAGTCATGGTTTGGCCACCTTACCAGTTTTACTTTTGCACCAAACAGGAATAAACAATTGTTGAAGTTCACTGTTATGCTCCTTGAATATTTGCCATCGACTATCCTCCATTGTCCCTTTAAACAACATTTCCCAATCAATCTCAGCCAATTCACACCGCAATCATTGTAGTTTCCTTTATTGAGATTTAGAACCCGAATCTCAGAATCAACTACATCAGTCTCCATCTTGATTAAAAATTCTATTGGTCACTCATCCCCAAGGGGTCTCGCACAATTAGATTGCCAATTCTTCCTTTCTCATTGCCCAATATCCAGTCTAAAATGGCTTGCTCTCTAATTGGTTCCTCAATGTATTGGTCCATATTTACCCCAGGGATTCCTCTTCTATGGTACTGTGACCAATTTGATTTACCCAATGTAAATTAAAATCACTCATAATTTCTCACACGCATTTCTTATGTTCTGTTTAATGTCATTCCTAGCAACATCAGTAGTAAGAGATACAGGCTCCAAAGAGCAAAGTGTGGAATCGCTGTGGGTGGAGCTAAAGATTAGTAAGGGGAGGAAGATGCTAGTGGGTGTGGTCTATAGGCCCCCAAATAGCAACTTTGAAGTGGGGCAGGCTATAAACAAACAAATAAGAGATGCGTGCAGAAACGGAACGGTGTTAGTATTGGGGGATTTCAATTTGTGTATTGACTGGGCGATGCAAGTCGCACAAGATGGTCTGGAGGAAGAGTTTTTGGAATGCTGTCGGGATGGATTCCTTGAACAGTATATTATGGAACTGACGAGAGAGTGTGCTATCTTGGATCTGATACTATGCAATGAGGTAGGTAGAATTCATGTGAGGGATCCTCTAGGGATGAGTGATCATAATATGATAGAATTTATGATGTAGATGGAGGATGAGGTAGTAGCGTCCCGGACCTGTGTACTATGTTTGAACAGAGAGAACTATGATAGGATGAGAGAGGAATTGGTGACTGTGGATTGGAGGAGTGCACTGGTTGGTAGGACGGCTGAGGAACAGTTGAGGATTTTTAAAGAGATCTTTTTCAGTACTCAGAAAAAAAAATATACGGATGGTGAAGAAGGACTGTAGGAGAAGGGAAAATCAACCGTGGTTCTCCAGGGAAATTAAGGAGAGTATTAAATCAAAAGCTGAGGCGTTCAGAACAGCTAAAAATAGTGGGCGATCGGAAGATTAGGAAAGTTTCAAACAACAGCAAAGAATGACTGAAAACAAAGAAGGTGATTAAAAAAGGAAAGATAGAATATGAGGCTAAACTAGCTCGAAATATCAAAAAGAACAGTAAAAGTTTTTATAAATATATAAAGGATAGGAGGATGGCCGGAGTTAATATTGGACCCTTGGAGGATGAGAGGGGTGGTTTGATGGTGGATGATAGGGATATGGCGGAGACCTTGAATAAGTTTTTTGTGTCGGTTTTTACAGAGGAGGATGTAAATAGCTTGCCCGAAATTAAGGACAGAGGGATGGCAGGAGGTGAGGTCCTTGATGAGATTACAGTTGCTAGAGAGGTGGTGCTTGATAGGCTAACAGGGCTGAGGCAGGTTGTTTATAGCCTGTCCCACCTCAAAGTTGCTATTTGAGGGCCTATAGACCACACCCACCAGCATCTTCCTCCCCTTACTATTCTACACCCACAGCGATTCCACATTTTGCTCTTTGGGGCCTATATCCTCTCTTACTACTGATGTCTCAAGGAAATGACAGGGATGATAGCGGATGCCCTCACAATTATCTTTCAGAATTCGCTGGACTCCAGGAAAGTGCCGGGAGATTGGAAAACAGCTAATGTTACGCCCCTGTTTAAACAAGGTAGCAGACAGAAGGCAGGGAATTATAGGCCGGTTAGTTTAATGTCTGTAGTTGGAAAAATGCTTGAATCTGTCATCAAAGCAGAAATAACGAGGCACCTGGATATGAACTGTTTGATCAAACAGACGCAGCACGGATTCACGAAGGGGAAGTCATGCTTGACAAATTTATTGGAGTTCTATGAGGAAGTGACTAGTGCGGTAGATAGAGGGGAACCAGTGGATGTGGTGTTTTTGGATTTCCAAAAGATGTTTGATAAGGTGCCTCACAAAAGATTGCTGCAGAAGGTTAAGGTGCAAGGAGTTGGGGGTAGGGTGTTAGACTGGATAGAGGATCGGTTGTCTAATAGGAAGCAGAGAGTAGGTATTAATGGGTGCTATTCTGATTGGCAGCTGGTGACTAGTGGAGTGCCCCAAGGTTCGGTGCTGGGGCCTCAACTATTTACCATTTACATAGATGATCTGGAAGAAGGGGCTGAGTGCAGGGTGATGAAATTTGCTGATGACATGAAGATGAGTGAAAAAGCAAATTGCGTGGAGGGTGTGGAAAGCCTGCAGAAGGATCTGGATAGGTTGAGTGAGTGGGAGAGGAGCTGGCAGATGGAGTATAACGTTAGCAAGTGTGAGGTTATCCACTTTGGTAGGAATAATGGTAGGAAGGATTACTATTTAAATGGCAAAAAGCTGCAGCATGCGACGGTGCAGAGGGACCTGCGGGTCCTTGTGCACGAATCGCAAAAACACAGTATGCAGGTGCAGCAGGTGATTAAGAAGGTGAATGCAATGTTGGCCTTTATAGCTAGGGGGATAGAATATAAAAGTAGGGAGGTTCTGTTGCAGCTGTATAGGGTGCTGGTGAGGCCGCAGCTGGAGTACTGTGTGCAGTTTTGATCACCGCATTCGAGGAAGGATATATTGGTCTTGGAGGGGGTGCAGAGAAGGTTCACTAGGCTGATTCCGGAGATGAGGGCGTTGGATTATGAGGAGAGACGGAATAGGCTAGGTTTGTACTCTTTGGAGTTTAGAAGGCTGAGAGGGGATCTTATAGAAACGTATAAGATAATGAAGGGGACGGATAGGGTAGAGGTTGAGAGACTCTTCTAGCTTAGCAAAGATAGCAGGACTAGAGGGCACAGCCTCAAGATTGGGCGGGGGGGGGTGTGGTTCAGATCAGAGTTGCGGAGGGGTTTCTTCACACAGAGGGTGGTGAATCTTTGGAATTCTCTGCCTGATGAAGTGGTGGAGGCTTCCTCACTGAATATGTTCAAGTCAAGAGCAGATTGACAAGGGAATTAAGGGTTATGGGGAGAAAGCGGGAAAGTGGAACTGAACCACTACAGATCAGCCATGATCTTATTGAATGGCGGGGCAGGCTCGAGGGGCTGATGGCCTACTCCTGCTCCTATTTCTTATGTTCTTATCACTATAGTTTGGAGTTCTATGTATAATTCTGACTAACTTTGTTTGACCCATGGTGTTTCCTAGCTCTAGCCATATAGATTCATAGAATCACACAGTGCAGAAAGAGGCCATTCAGTCCACTGAGTCTGCACTGATCACAAAACCACCCAGGCCCTAACAACATAACCCTAAGCAATTATCCTAGCTAGTCCCTGACACTAAGGGCAATTTAGAATGGCTAATCCACCTAACTCTCACATCCTTGGTCTGTGGGAGGAAGGCGAAGCACTCGGAGGAAACCCACACAGACACAGGGAGACCGTGCGGATTCCACACATACAGTGACTCAAGCTGGGAATCAAACCTGGGTCCCTGGGCTGTGAGCCAGTAATATAACCATTGTGCAACCATTCCACATTGTCGGAGCTAATATCCTTCCTCAAAATGGTGTTAATTTCCTCTTTAACTAGCAATGCATCTCCACCACCTTTACCTTTCTCTCTGTCTATCCTAAATACCGAATACCTCCTGGTGTTACTCACTCTGCAGCCATGTCTCTGTATTCTCAGCTATATCATACTCTTTTACATCTATTTGTGTGATTAATTCACCCACTTCATTGCAAATGTTCTGTGCATTAATGCGCAAAGTTTTTAGGGTGTAACTATAATGGAAATTTTTCAGGCAGGGATGATACTTGAAGGAGACTCCAAGCAGAATGAGGAACGTTCAAGTTGTCATTCTAAGATAAATGAAATGGGCTGAATAACCTTCCTGTGTACCTTGAGAACAAGTTGGATTTCGTTTGAGATGAACTATATTTCTTCAGTCCAATGAAGAGAAGATTGTTTATTGAGTTGCTGCTATGAATGTTGAATAATTGAACTTCCTCACTTCTGTGTCCAAGCATGCAAAGTTGTTGCTTTAATAATTCTGAATTGCCTAGATGAAGGCCTGGGTCACTTTATATACAATGCGGTTTTTAGTGGTTGAGTACAAGGTGGAGAATGAGATGTCTCTGGTTGCAAAACTGGATATATTGTCTAAATTGTTGATATTCCAGAGGAACAGTGCAGTCTGATGTTCCCTAAGGTGCCCACCACTCTTTTTTTTTATCCTGTTGTTCCTCATGAATCAAAATAAGTATTTGCAATCCAGCCTTTGATCTTGGGGAGATTAATTAATTTCATACATAGGAAATGTAGACTGAAAGAATTTTCAACTCAACGAGCAGCTGTGGAAAAAATTGCTCTTGATTCTTGACTTTAATTTCTTGGGAATTTTAGAGATCGCTGTATTTCTGGATTGTCTGTTGACAACTTTCCTCTCGAGGCCATGATACCTCAACACAGCTTGCTGAGAGCTCTACTCAGGTAGCAGTGGTCAGATTCAAGTACCAGATCTATAGCTGTTACAGGAGAGCTTCCAGCTTTGATTCACGCTCACTTCTGAATTAACCAGACCAGATTCCTGCAGACCAAGGATGGAGTCCATACAGTGACTCCAGCAACAAAAGTGCATCTTTCTTTTATTCGTTCATGGGACGTTGGTGTCACTGGTTTGGCCAATCCCTAATTGTCCTTGAATTTTCTACCACATTGCTGAGGATCTGCAGTCACATATAGGCCAGGAAGATGGTTTCATGGTCATAATTTCAGATTTTTATTAATTTAAATTTCACCCTCTGCTGTGGTGGGATTCAAACCTGGGTCCCCAGAGAATTACCCTGATTCTCTCCATTATAGTCCTGTGGCAACACCACTGTACCACTGTCTCCACTAAAACATTCTCCCTGAAGTGAAGATACTCCCTCTTGTAATTAGCTGATTTCAGGAAGCTACCTCGTACCTCGGTATTTAATATTAACTCTTTAAACTTATGGAAAGTACCAGAACCACATGTTAAATTAAGAACAAGTACATTACTTAAACAAATGCAGCACTTCCTGTTTTATCAACCACAAAATCATTCAGGAAGTATCAATGCTGCAACCTCAGACCAAAATCAAATGCTAAATTTAATGATGACAAATTACAAATTACCAGCGATGCAATACAGTTTCTGCAAGACCCAAGGGTACTGCAGCAGAAGAAAAATCCAACAGCATTCACTACCGCATGTTTGTACAGGTGTTGTCCAGTTAGGAATACAACTGAATAATTCCTCATGTGTATTTGGGGTTGTTTTAATCAATCAAGACCCTTCCATTCTGGAAGCTTCCATTTATTCATTAGGCTGATTTTTCACAGTTTTTAAAACCACAACTTCAGTGTGAAAAGCGGATCCCAGAATCACAGGAACACTTTAGCATAAAAGAGGCTGTTATGATGGCCACACGGGGATCATTGATAGATCACTCCATGGATTTCTTTGAGTTTGAGCTCCCTTATTGACCAGGTGGAGGCTCATGCAATAGAAAGCATTCAGCAGGGCTTTTATATCTGTTGCTTCATTTGGACTAATGTTGTAGATCCTGTGGTTTTGCACTATCTAGCTGTGAGCCATGGGAGTAGTTTCTTCTTTGGTACACAAAGAGGGCTTGAAGTGAAATTGGCGTTTGTCAGAATTATTACATTGACGGCGAGGGACTTTTTTTTTGCCCATTTCCCTTCAGATAACTTCCGTAAGTCAAGAGACTTCCCCAGTTAAAAAAGCCATTATGCCTCTTTTTAGGAAATTTAACTCTATGACACCAGTGGGGAAGACTGGGATCAATATACTGAGCACACGCGTTACTTCTTCCAAGCTAATAATATTGAAGGGGACGAAAAGCAAAAGATAATTTTGTTGACAGCATCTGGGGCCCCAACTTACAACATGAAGAAAAGTCTGAACCGTCAGGTGCCTCTGACTCAAAACTTTTAAATGAGCTGCTAGACCTGGTTTAAATAAACCCATTACGACACAAAGTCTTCTGTAATCCTCCAGCAATATTCTTCAATTTGGCTGGCAGAATCTCTGGGGAACCTGTCACTGAGTTCCTGGCTGATTCATGGAAATTGGCTAAAAATTGCAAATTTGGACCATCTCTTAATGAAATATTGCGAAACAGATTGGTACATGGTGTAAATGACCTAAAAACTCAAAATAAGCTATTAGCAGAACCCAATTTGGATTGAAAAAAAGCCATTGAAGTAACTTTATCATTTTAAGAACATAGCAAAGGGGGATCAGGAACAATAGGCAAGCATCAAGCAACAATATCTTCCAACTAGAGGGAGGGACCTCATGTAATCAGTCCTCAATAGGCAGTCCTTGTGTAAACATGTGTTAATGGGTCCCTGTCACTATAGGAACTATAATGTCACACCTGTCAGTCAAGGAAAGACAATAACGCACCCAAGTTTTTAGGGAACAGACTCCAGAAAGGCACAATTTCCAGGCAACAGATTGTTGCATGCGCTGTCAAAGGACACAGCCAAAGTTTCAGGTACAGACACAATACATGCTGCCCGTGGAAAAAGCCCAAGACTGATACCTGCCCTTATATACTGCCGGATCACCTCCTTCAGAGACAAGGGACGGGATTTTACAGTCTTGCTGGACCCAAGACCAGAAAATCCTGCCTGAGCTCAACATCCCTCCATCCCTCGCCCATCTCAATCTCCGTGGTGGGTGAAGTGGTAGAATTCCGGCAAAGGACACTACAACTGAATGGTATCATCACAACATAAGTAGCCCCAGTATGGTAGAGTTACTAGTGAATGGCTATTCCTTGAAGATGGAGGTGGACACAGGAGCTGCAATCTCTGTTATCGGAAAACAAACATATATCCATCGCCAGTTCAGCATCCAGCTCCTGAGGTTAGAAGAAATGAAGACCAGACCAGCCACCAACATGGGGGAACCTTAATAGATAAAAGACACTGTAACCCCCCCAGTAATTTACTAGCAGCAATGAGCGAGCCTTCCACTCGTTGTATGAGGCTGTGGGCCATGCATTATGAGAAGACATTGGCTCCAGCAGATCTAGCTGAACTGGTTGGAGATCTTCAGGTTTGGTGTTAGGTTGATTGGCCATACTAAGTTGACCCCAGTGTCTGGGAGATCAGCAAGGCAAATGTGTAGAGTTATGGGAATTGAGACTGGGTGAGATTGTGGTTGGTCCAGACTCAATGTGCCAAATGGCCTCCTTCTGTACTGTAAGGATTCTGTCCCATCAGGCCAATCCATTTATATAAAGATGAAAGGTGACAGACAGGAAATATTAATCTCCATAGATGCTGCCAGATCAGCAAAGGTACATTATAGGTCACCGTGAGAGCAATAGTTCAATCCCCTTGCGTAAGGAAAATGAAATCAGTCCGTACTCCGCCTTCTGACAATTCCCTTTCTTTGGAATGTAACCGTGACACTGAGTGAGGGCAGGATTAACCTCAGTACGACATCCGAGATAGTGAAACATTGTGATGTCTCTCATTGGGCCACCAATCACCATCCACTTCCCATTATGACCATTCAGGATAGATATACTGTGCTGATAAGACATGTGAGGCTGAGAGTTATACATGAAAAGGTAGCTATTGATTATCCATTTGCATCATCATGAACAGAGGCATTTCCCTACAGAAGTTTATCAGAAATAACAACCACTGTCTGTGGCTGCCTTTGATACTAGCTCTGATTGTGTTCAAATCATTTTCAGTCTGAGCTATTGAGCATCTTTCTCAGGTTATTCTTCTACAGGGATAGGACAATTGCAACATGCTTACAGTTGCGACTGTGTCATCATACAAACATGTCTTATCACTGTGGGTCTGTTGGAAAATCACACAGATTGTCATGGTATCTACAAGTGATCATGTTGCAGTCAAAGAATAAAGTCCATTCACCCATAGTCTCTATCCACCATGTTGTTTTACAGATGGGATCTTTCAGAATTAAAATGCCGATCATGACCAGCTGGAGATTTTGTAGATACATTATTTAAACCACATTAGAATTCACTGTTACTACATCTTTCAGCAGCAGGTCAAATTATAAGTGCCCAGTTTTTTTTTATTATTCAACAGTACTAATTCACAAAAAAAGGCAGATATTTAGTCTGCTATCTTCATCCAGCACGCATATACCAGTCTTATTGCAGTAGAGGGACCCAGTATGATCTGAGATTATGTGATATTGCATTCTGTTAGAACTGATTTCTGTAACTGAATCTGTAGCTGGTGATGAAAAGCTGTGACACTGCTAGTAGGATTGGGAGCAGTCAGCATCTGTATCTGGTGTCATCAGGCCTGCATTGAAACATTATTCAAAAAACCCTGCTATCACCTAAAATAATATACTTGCCTTTATCAGGAACTGTACAATTTTAAAAAGAAATAGAGCAAATTAAACAGTAATTTGCAACATTAAGAATTGGGTAAATATTCATTTTATTCATACTTATTTAAAATGCAATTAATGAGGAAAAAAATGGGAGGAATTTTGCACATAGCTAGCTTTGTTTAATTCTATTATAATGGGTTTATTTAATATATTGCAAAGTAATACTGATCATTTTTATCTATTTTACAATGATTTGCCTCTTTTGATATTTTATTTCACAAGCCTCATGAGGCTTACAATTAGATTTCAAAAACTTTCGTCATAAGATGTGGGCATCGCTGACAAGGCAGGTATCTGTTACCCAGCCCTAATTGGCCCATCCCTGAGCAGCTTGCTAGGCCATTTCAGAGGGTAGTTACAATTCAACCACATTGCTGTGGGTCTGGAGTCACATATTGGCAAGATAAGACAAAAACAGCAGATTCACTAAAGGACTTTAGTGAAGTAGATTCCAGTTGATTTGCTTTATTGTCCCATGTATTAACATACAGTGAAGAGTATTTTACAAATAAAACATACAGAAGGAAACGAGAGAGTGCGGAATGTAGTGTTACAATCATTGCTGGGGAATAGAGAAAAATCAATGTAATGCAAGGTAAATCCATTCAAAGGTCTGACAGCAGTAGGTTGGTCGGTACATGATCCCAGACTTGTGTGTCTTCTTCCCGAAGGATGAAGGTGGAAGAGAGAATGTCCGGGGTGCGTGGGATCCTTAATTATGCTGGCTGCTTTGCCCAAGCAACAGAAAATGTAGACAGTCAATGGATGGGAGGCTGGTTTGTGTGATGAATTGGGCTATATTCACAACCTTTTGTAGTTCCTTGTGATCTTGGGCAGAGCAGGAGCTGTACCAAGCTGTGATACAACCAGGAAGAATGCTTTCTACGGTGCATGCATAAAAGTTGCTGACAGTCGTAGCTGAGATGACAAATTTCCTTAGTCTTCTGAGACAGTAGAGGGATGCGTGGGTTTTCTTAAATATAGTGTAAATATATGGGGTTTCTAGGACAGATCATCTGCAATCTGGACACCTAAAAACTTGAAGATCTCAACGCTCTCTCCTTTGTCCCTGTTGATATAGACAGGGTCATGTTCTCCTTTACACTTCCTGAAATCGATGACAATCTCCTTCATTTTGTTGATATTGAGGGGGAGATTGCTGTTGCTGCACCAATTCACCAAATTGTCTATCTCATTTCTGTACTCTGTCTTGCCGTTGTTTGAGATCCGTCCCACCACACTGGTATTGTCAGCAAACTTGAAAATCGAATTGGAGGAGAATTTGTCTGCATAGTCATCGGTGTATAAGGAGTATAGTAGGGAGCTGAGAACACAGCCTTGTAAGGCACTGGCATTGTGTGTGATTGTGGAGGAAGTGTTGTTGCCTATTCTTATTGATTGTGGTCTGTAAGGTAGGAAGTTCAAGATCCAGTTGCAAAGAGAAGTGCCGAGGCCCAGGCCATGGAGTCCAGAGATGAGTTTCGTGAAGGTGATGTGTTTTTTATGACAATCGTAAATTCATGGTCACCATGACTAAGACTAATTTATAGATTTTTACTGATTAATTGAATTTAAATTCCACTTGTTCCCTGGTGGGATTTGAACACTTGTCTGGGCTCTGGATTGCTAATTTAGTGGCATTATCACTGTATCACCATATACTTTTATTATTTTGGCTGATCTATATTTCAGTTCCATTGACCCATTTGAATCTCTAACCTTTAATACTCTTTTCAAACAAAAACCTATAGTTCTGAATTTTTAATTGACCCCAACTTTCAATAGAGTTTCAGATTTCCACTCCCCTTTGTACAGAGAAGTACTTGCTGACATCAGCCCTGAACGGTCTGGTTCCCATTTAAAGAGTTTGCTGATTTGCTTCCTTGTTCTCGGCTTTCCAACCAATTTCCATGGTGGGACTTGAACCTATATTCCCAGAGCATTAGCCTGGATTTACTTTACTATTAGTCCAATAACTTTGTCACTATTCCACCCTCATCCCCAAGAGGAACTCCAGCTTTCCATAATTGTGGTGTATGTGATGCCATGTTTTTATTACACTTTAGTTTCCTCTTCCTTTAACTCAAGAAACTGTAACATCCTCATCAAGGACAATCCTCCAGTATAATGTTGCTTTTATCAAAACAAAGAAAAGGCTATGTCCACAGCTTACAACAAATCAAGGCCTGTGTTCTAGACATATGTAATCCTAGTCCAGGCTATAAGTACAGGTTTTAAGCTCTTGCCACTTGTAAGGGGATATGATGTAGTTGGCATTACAGAGGTGTGGCTCCAAATGTGAACAAGGATGGAAATTAAATATTGAGGGCTACTCAGTGCTTAGGAAGGACAGATGGAGAAGAAAAGGCGGTGGAGTTGCTTTGTTGATGAAAGATGATTTTGATACGATATTGAGGAAACATATTAGCATGGAAGGCTATGGGCCAAGTACTGGCAATTGGGATTAGGCAAGCAGTTCATGGCCTTCCATGACTTGCTGCAGACTTGATGGGCTGAAGGGCCTCTTCTGTACAGTAGTATTATTGTATGGTGATGTGGAATCTGTATGAATTGAGTTAAAAAACAATAAGGGGCAAGAAACATGGATTAGGCGCTACACAGACTACCAAACTGTAGTGAAAATGTTGGGAAAAGTATCAGAGATGCATGTGTTAAAGAAACACCTATAATTATGGAATCATAGAATCACTACTGCACAGAAGGAGGCCATTCAGCCCATTATGGGTGACTTTACTCTGCATATAGATTGGGAGAGTCAAATTAGTCACAGTACAATAGAGGAGGAATTTCTGGAGTTGTAGATAGTGAAGAGGGGTGTTATAGTTTGCAGAGGGACTTGGACAAGTTGCAGAGCTGGGCCGAGAGGTGGCAAATGGAGTTTAATGTGGAAAAGTGTGAGGTAATGCACTATGGCAGAAATAATAAATGTGTAGAGTATAGGGCAAATGGTAGGATTCTTAGTAGTCTAGATGAACAGAGGGATCTTGGTGTGTATGTGCATAGATCCCTGAAAGTAGGCAGTCAGGTCGAGAAGGTTGTTAAGAAGGCATATGGAGTCTTAGCTTTTATTGGTAGGGGGATTGAATTTCGGAGCCGCAACGTCATGTTGCAACTGTACAAAACTCTAGTGCGGCCGCACTTGGAGTATTGTGTGCAGTTCTGGTCCCCACATTATAAGAAAGATGTGGAGGCATTGGAGAGGGTACAGAGGAGGTTTATCAGGATGTTGCCTGGTATGGAGGGCAGGTCTTATGAAGAGAGGATGAGGGATTTGAGGTTGTTTTCGTTAGAAAGGAGGCGGCTAAGAGGAGACCTAATCGAAACATATAAGATGATTAGAGGTTTAGATAGGGTGGACAGTGATAGCCTTTTTCCTAGGATGGAGAAAGCTAGCACGAGGGGACACAGCTTTAAATTAAGGGGTGATAGTTATAGGACGGATATCAGAGGTAGGTTCTTTACCCAAAGGGTGGTTCGGGAGTGGAATGCCCTGCCTGCAGCAGTTGTAGATGCGCCAAGTTTGGTGGCGTTTAAGAAGTTAGTTGATAAGTATATGGAAGAGAAGGGAATGGTTTAGTTTGGAGGGGCATTGCTTTTTATATTGGTCGGCGCAACATCGAAGGCCAAAGGGCCTGTTCTGTGCTGTAATGTTCTATGTTCTATGTTCTATATGGGAATTTTTTTTGGAGCAACACATTGAGGAACTAACAAGGGAGCAAATTATCTTGGATTAGATGTTGTGCATTGAGAAAGGATTATTTGGCAATCTAGTTCTGAGAGAACTCTTGGAGACAAATGACCATAATATGATAGAATTATTTGTCAAGTTAGATAATAATATAGTTGATTCCAAGGCATCGGAGAGGGTACAGAGGAGGTTTACCAGGATGTTGCCTGGTATGGAGAGCAGGTCTTATGAAGAGAGGCTGAGGGATTTGAGGTTGTTTTTGTTAGAAAGAAGGCGGCTAAGAGGAGACCTTATTGAAACATATAAGATGATTAGAGGTTTAGATAGGGTGGACAGTGATAGCCTTTTTCCTAGGATGGAGAAAGCTAGCACGAGGGGACATAGCTTTAAATTAAGGGGTGGTAGTTATAGGACGGATGTCAGAGGTAGGTTCTTTACCCAGAGGGTGGTAAGGGTATAGAATGCCCTGCCTGCTGCAGTTGTAGATGCGCCAAGTTTGGTGGCGTTTAAGAGGTTAGTAGATAAGTTTATGGATGAAAAGAGAATGGTTTAGGTTAGAGGGTCATTGCTTTTTCTTAACTGGTCGGCACAACATCGAAGGCCGAAGGGCCTGTTCTGTGCTGTAATGTTCTATGTTCTAAGACTAAGATCCTGAATCCCAATAAAGGTAACTATGATGCTATCAGCCATGATTTGGCTTGGGAACGGACAAGGAAACATTACTGAAAGGAAAGATAGTGGACACACAATGGCAGGCATTTAGACAATGAATAGGTGAACTCTAGAAGTTTTTTATTCCTGTTTGGCTCGAGAGTGGAAGGGAATTGTGGCCAAACCATGGCTCACAAAGGAAACTAGAGACAGTCTCAGGTTCAAGGAAGAAGCGTCCAAATTGGCAAGAATGAGCAATCAGCCCAAGGATTGGGGGCAGTTTAAAATTCATCAAAGGAAGACCAAGTGATTCACTAAGAAGGGAAAAAATTAGTATAAACGTAAGCTTGCAGGGAACTTAAAAACTGACTATAAAAGTTCCTATCGATATGTAAAGAGAAAAACATTGACAAAACAAATACAGTCAGAAATGGAAGAATTCATAATGGGGAATAAAGAATGGCTGAGAAATTAAATTTATACTTTCCTTCAGCCTTCACAAAGGAAGACATGAATAATGTGCCTGAAATACTGAGAGAAACATGTTTTAGTGAGGAGCTGAAGGAAATCAGAATTAGGAGAGAATTGGTTTTGGGGAAACTGATAGGATTGAAGTTGGGTAAATCTCCACATCCTGATAATCTTCATCCCAGAGTATTTAAGGAAGTGGCCTTGGAAATAGTAGATCCATTGGGGTTATTTTTCAAAATTTTTGCATTCTGGAGTAGTTCCTTAGAGAGTAGCTAGTGTAAGCCCGCTATTCAAAAAGAAAAGTAGAGAGAAAACACATCAGTACTGGGTAAATTGCTAGGGTCTGTTATCAAGGATTTTACAACTCAACATTTGAAGGCAGTGGTATAACCAGACCAAGCCAGCATGGATTTACAAAAGAGAAATCATGCTCAACGAATCTATTAGAATTCTTTGAGGGTGTAACAAGTAGAGTTGACTGAGAAGAACCAGTGGATGTGGTTTATTTAGACTTTCAGAAACCCTTCGAAAAGGTCTCACAGAACAGACTACTATGCAAAATAAAAACACATTGCAGGAAATGTCTTGAGATGATAGAAAGCTCGTTCACAGATAGCAAGCCAACAGTTGGCATAAATGGATCTTTTTCTGATTGGCATTCAGTTGCTAGTGGGGTTTTGCAGGGACCTGTGCTAGGACCCCAACTGTTCACATTATAGATTAATGATTTGAAAAAGCAAACTGAATGTATTATCTCCAAATGTGCAGATGATACAAAGTTGGGTGGGAGGGTGAGCTGTGAGGAGGATGCAGATGCTTCAGCATGATTTGGACAGGCTAATTGTATGCATCTGCATGGCAGATGCAGTATAATATGGGTAAATGTAAGGGTAGTAATTACTTTGGTAGTAATAATAGGGAGACATATTATGCCTTGAGTGGGTGTAAATTGAGAGGTGGATACTCAATGAGTCCTTGTGCATCAGTCACTGAGGGTAAACATGCAGATATAATAGGCAGTAAAGAAACAAATGGTACGTTGACCTTCACAGCGAAATGATTTCAGTATAGGGATAGGGATGTTTTGCTGCAATTGTACAGGGCGTTGGTGAGACCACACCTGGAGTGCTGTGTGCAGTTTTAGTGTCCTTATCTGAGGAAGAGTGTCTTTGCCTTAGAGGGAGCACACCGAAGGTTTACTAGTTTGATTCCTGGGTTGGCAGGTCTGTCCTATGAGGAGAGACAAAGTTGGTTAAGATAAGGACATAAGAACTAGGATTAGGAGTGGGCCATCTGGCTCCTCAATCCTACTCTGTCATTCAATAAGATCATGGTTGATCTTTTTGTGGATTCAGCTCCACTTGCCCGCCTGCTCACCGTAATCCTTAATTCCTTTACTGTTCAAAAATTTATCTATCCTTGCCTTAAAAACATTCAATGAGGGAGCCTCAACTGTTACAGTGCAGGGAATTCTACAGATTCACAACCCTTTGTGTAAAGAAGTTCCTCCTCAACTCAGTCCTAAATCTGCTTCCCCTTATTTTGAGGCTAAGCCCCCAATTCTAGTTTCACCCACCAGTGGAAACAACTTCCCTGCTTCTATCTTATTTATTCCCTTCAGAATCTTATATGTTTCGATAAGACCTCCCCTCATTCTTCTGAATACCAATGAGTATAGCCCCAGTCTATTTAGTCTCTCCTCATAAGCCATCCCTCTCAACTCGGGAATCAATCTGGCAAATCTCCTCTGCGCCCCTTCCAGTGCCAGTTAATCCTTTCTCAAATAGAGACTAAAACTGTACTCAGTTCTCCAGGGTGGCATAACCAGCACCTTATACAGCTGCAACATAATCTCGCTGTTTTCAAACTCCATCCCTCGAGCAATGAAGGGCAAAATTCTTAATTACCTACTGCAACTGCAAACCAATTCTTTGAGATTCTTGCACAAAGACACCCAGGTTCCTCTGCATAGCAGCATGCTGCAATTTTTTTACTATTTAAATAATAGTCCATTTTGCTGTTATTCCTACCAAAATGGATGACCTCACATTTACCAACATTGTACTCCATCTGCCAAACCCTCGCCTATTCACTTAGATCATATATATCCCTTTGCAGTTTCAGCATCCTCTGCACACTTTGCTCTGCCACCCATCTTAGTGTTCTCCGCAAATTTTTATACACTACACTTGGTCCCCAACTCCAAATCATCTGTATAAATTGTAAACAATTGTGGTCCCAAGACTGATCCCTGAGGCACAGCACTACTCACTGATTATCAACCAGAAAAACACTCATTTACCCCCACTCTTCGTTTTCTGTTAGTTAACCAATCATCTATCCATGCTAATACATTACATCACCTTTATCTTATGTAGCAGTCTTTGTGCGGCACCTTATCAAATGCCTTCTGGAAATCCAGATTCACCCCATCCATGGGTTCCCCATTGAGAACATTACATGTGCAATGGACAAAGAATTCCACCAAATTGATCAAACATGACATACCCTTCATGAATCCATGCTGTGTCTCACCAATGGGACAATTTATATCCAGATGTCTCAGTTTCTTTTTGCTTGGTGATAGGTTCAAGCATTTTCCCTACTACAGAAGTTAAGCTAACCAGCCTATATTTGCCTGCTTTTTGTCTACCTCCTTTAAACAGTGGCATCACATTTGCTGTTTTCTAATTTGCAGGAACCACCCCAGCGTCCAGCGAATTTTGGTAAACTGCCACTGGTGCAGGTTGGGATTATAACCTGGACTTTAGGGGAGTGAGAAGGGATTATATATGGTTAGGAAATATTCACTGGAATTTGGGAGAGTGAGAAAGGATTGTATACGGTTAGGAATATATTCACTGGAATTTGGGAGAGTGAGAAGGGATCTCAGAGAAACATATAAAATTCTAACAGGGTAGACTGAGAAAGGATGTTCCTTATGGTGGAGGAGTCCAGAACTACGGGTCATGGTTTGGGATAAACCTTTTAGAACCGAGATGAGAAGAAATGATGAATGTGTGGAATTCATTACCATAGAAATTAGTTGAGAGCAAAACTTCATCTTATTTCAAGAAGCAATTAGACAGACCTCTTGGGATTAAAGGAATCAAGGGATATATTGGGGATCAGGATATTGAATTTGACGAGCCATGATCATAACAAATGGTGGAGCAGGCTCGAAGAACTGAATGGCCTCCTACTACTGCTTCTAGTGTCTATGTTTTCATTGCTAAACCTGTTTCAAATCCATCTCGCCAAGTTTCCCTGAATTCCACGTGCTTCAATCTTCCTCATCACTCTCCCATTTGGGACCTTGTCTTGCTAAAACCCATATAAACTACAAAAATTGCACTTCCCTCATCCACACACTCAATCACATTTGCAAAACATTCTATCAAATTGGTAGGCATGACCTCCCTCTGACAAAACCATAAATTCAGACTTGTGTGCTGATTAATATTCACCTCACTTAATTGAAAGATTGTTTGCTGGCTAACCAGGTGGGCAGAGATCAAGCTTTTACAAGCATTTTTGTGGCTGCCTGGAGTTGCTGAGTCAAAATCATTGCTTACCATCATCATTAAAAGGTCTTTTTCATTATAGAAGATTGACTTTTGGAATAACCTCTAGACCAGCTCCATTTCAAAGATCAATGGATCAGATTTTAAGTGGTGTACAATGTTACCTGGATGATATTCTAGTTAAAGGGAACACTGAACAGGAACACTCGAGTAATTTAGAAGCAACATTGCAACGTTTTCAAGCACATGGTCTGCATATCAGGAATGAAATGTGTGACTTTTTCCAGATGTCAGTCCAGTACTCGTGTCATGTTACCGATAGTAAAGGCCTGCACAAAGCACCAAAAAAGAAAGTTATTTTAGAAACACCACATCTGATGAATGTGATGCAATTGAGGTCCTTTATGGGATTAGTAAATTTGTTCCTAAGTTAGCTGCATTATTGAAACTATTGTGCAATTTACTATGTGTGAACCAGAATATAAGAAAGCAAACAAGAACATCACAGATACTTTGCAGAAGTTTGAAATTTTGGTTCATTATAATCTGAAAGGTACCATTACACTTGCTTGTGACACATCACCTGATAGAGCGGAGACAGTTGTTTCAGATATTATGCCTTCAGGAGAAGGACCAATCGCTTTTGCTTTGCATATTCTGACTAGTGCTAAATCTAACTTTGCTCAACTAAAAAAAAGAATGGAGTATAAACTTTTAGCATCTAAAGGTTTCATATTTTTTCACATGGGCATCATTTCATGTTATTGAGTGATCATTGACCCTAAACTACTATTTTGGACTACATTAAGGATACCTTTGTTAGCTAATAGCTGATTGCAAAAATGGTCACTAATCTTATCTGCATACCCCTATGATATAAGGGTATATATACCCTAACTGACAATAGTCAGTTAGAGTGCCATGCTAATGTTGATGCCATATCATGCTTACCTTTACCTGTTGAGTAGATGGCACCAACTATGTTAATATTCTTTATTTTTCACTAGTAAATCATTTGCCTGTAACTCAAGTTCAGGCAAGTACCAGAAATAATCACATGATGGGGAAGGTGATGACCATGGTATTGAAAGGAACGATGGCTGGAACACAGTTGAAGCCATATTATCAAGAAAGCTCAAGTTGACCATCCAAGGTGTGTATCTATTGTGGGGAATCCGAGTGATCATTCCTCCTAGTCTGTGCAGAAGAGATCTTGAACAACTACAGTTACAGTCTGGAAGAAAGGAATTAGCATGGAGTTATTTTTGGATGTTCAGATTGAAGAAAAAGTAGAGTAATGTCAATTCTGTGCACAAATAAGAAATACACTGTGTTTGGCTCCTTTACATCTCTGAGAATGGCCTAAAATGCCATGGCAACGACTGCATTTTGCTGCTCCATTGCAAATCATAACTGATGCCCACTTAAAGTGGACAGAAATTATCATGAAATCTACCACAACTGAACCACTGAAAAATTTGATGAAAAGTCTGCAAAATTTGGTAAACTGAACAGATTGCTCGCAATAATGGTTCATAGTTTACTTCATAAGAATTTGAGGATTATCTCAAAGTACAACAACAACAAAGAACAAAACAGCACGGGAAACAGGCCCTTCGGCCCAACGAGCCCATGCCGCCACCCCAATGTTCCCACCTCTACCCATGATCCCTGTCTATGTTTATAGATCTATGGTTTAAAAACCAAATTTGAGACAATTTAGGGAGAATTTGTTTTGCCAATTAGCCTAAGAGCACATCTTTGGGATGTGAGAGGAAACCGGAGCACCCAGAGAAAACCCTCGCAAGCACGGGGAGATTGTGCAAACTCCCACAGACACAGGCCCAAATCCATGCATCTGCACAGCACAGCGATAGTCACTGAGCTGTCGTGTTGCCAATCAAATGGTCCAGGCCAAGCGTACACTACAACGTGATGCACTAGGATACTCTCAAAAAAAAAATCCAAGAGCAACCCTCTCACGACCCATCGCGTGTATGCCCCTTATTAGACAACAAGGTGGACCAAAGCAACTGTAGGATAAAAACAAGTACATCAATATCATCATCTATTTACACACTTCCCAGGGACTCCCAAGGCTCATGATCCCTATTTTAAATCAGTTTTCTATACCCCTCCATTCCCATTCTGTTCATGTGCCCATCTAAATATCTCTTAAATAACTCCAGAGTACCTGCCTCCACCACTTTACTTGGCAGCGCATTCCATACCCCCACCACCCTCTGTGTGAAAAAACTCCCTCTAGCATCCAAATTATACCTTACCCCCCTCACCCTAAGCCCGTGACCCCTCGTGCTATTCGAGTCCATCCTAGGAAAAAGCTTAACCTTGTTTACTCTATACCCCTCATAATCTTGTACACCTCTATTAGATATCCTCTAAGTCTACGTCTTTCTAAGGAAAACAGTCCCAATTTGCCTAACCTCTCCTCGCAACTCAGACCTTCCATACCAGGCAACATCCTGGTAAACCTCCTCTGCACTCTCTCCAGGGTGAGATGCAAATTAATGGATCCTGGGAAATCTGCCGGCCAGTCCAGCTTTTCAGAGATTGGGGCGCCTTTCCCCCCCAAAAAATGGGAAAGGTGACTACCCACTCTTCCCCACCACCTCCACTGATCAGGGGAACACTACCAACCTCTCACCAAAGAGCAGCATTCACCCACAAATAACTGGTCACGTGTCCCAACAGTACACAATCATGAGGATGACCCCAGCCACAACTCACACCTCCCCATTCATCCCCCTTTCCCCACTCAGAACTCCACCACCACTCAGATCCCCATTCATCCCCCCCTTAACCCATAACCTCCTCTCCATCCCGAACTTCAATCAAGCCCTGCAACCTGACAGTGCCAATGGTGCACTGCACCCTCTCACAATGGCACTGACACTCTGGCCTGGCACTTTGGACTCCGAGCGCAGGCAAGGAGGTAGGTCCAAATGGCACCTGCTGCTCTGCCACTACAAGGCTATGGATGGAAGGTCACCCAAAGGTCCTGGGGGTTGACTGGGCTGAAGCTGCAGACAAGAGGTCAACTTCGCCATTCTTCCCCTTGGCTGGAGATCTTACGGCTGAACTGCTGGACTGGTGATTTCAGGCAGCTCTGCAACTGATATCTTCATTCCTGCCTCAACATCTCTCTCAAGCAACACCGTTTTACTCTCTCAAAGCTGTCTCTGTCCCTGGTTTAATTTCATTCTCCGCATCATTCAATGTCTTAACAAATCTATCCACTTGCCTGTTGGTTGTAGATATTTGAAGTGGGCAGGTCACTTTAGTTTCCATGCCCCCGGACAACTGGCAGCCTTTTAGAACAAAGAAAGCAAAGGACAAAGAACAATACAGCACAGGATCAGGCTCTTTGGCCCTGCAAATCTGCACTGATCACATTATCGTCCCTAGACTAACTGTTTATATCCCTCTATTCCCTGTTTGTTCATGTATCCATCCAGATAAGTCTTAAATGTCGCTTTGTATCTGTCGCAACCATCTCACTTGGAGTGCATTCCATCACCCTCTGTGTGAAAAACTTCCTCTGCACATCTCCACTGAATCTTTCCCCGCCTTGCCTTGAACTTGTATCCCCTTACTATTGTCATTTCTGCCCAGGGAAAAAGTTTCCAACTGTTTACCCTATCCATACCCCTCATAATTTTATAAACTTCTATCAGGTCACCCCTCAGTCTCCATCTTTCCAGGGAGAATAATCCCAGTTTATTCAATCTCTCCTCACAGCTAATACCGTTCGCAACAGGCAACATCTTGGTAAACTTTTTCTGTTCTCTCTTCAAAGCCTCCTCATCTTTCTGGTAGTATGGTGACCAGAATTAGACACAGTATTCCAAATGTGGGCTAACCAATGTTCTATATAACTGTAACACAATTTGCCAACTTTTATCCTCGATGCATGTCAGATGAAGGCAAGCATGCCATATGCTTTCTTCACCACCTTTTAAGGATCAGTGGACCTACACTGCCAGTTCTCTCAAAGTGTCTACGCTCCTGATGGTTCTGCCATTTATTTTATAGCTCCCACTGGAATTGGATCTCCAAAATGCATGATCTGGCATTTGTCTGGATTAAGATCCATCTGCCATTTCTCTGTCCAGTTTTCCAATCTATCTTTATCCTACTATATTCTCTGACAATCTTCTTCATTGTCCGCAACTCTACCAATCTTCGTATCTTCTGCAAATTTGCTAATCAAACCAGCTACGTTTTCTTCAAAGTCATTTATGTATGTTACAAACAGCAGAAGTCCCAGCAGAGTGAAACTATTAATTTACGAGTGCAGCCGACACATAGAGCAGTGTTTTGCAATGTGCACTCTGCTCTCCTAAGATTTGGTTTTAACCTGCAGCACTAATATAATTAACTGATATTAAAGAGTTATACTTTCTTTTAGTAATTTAATACTTGACATTTAAAAATCATCTAAGAGAATGTTCAATGTGGTGAAGTTAGTGTAATTAACACATTTCTTTCATGGAGTCTCAACCCATTTCAATTATGTGTTTCTGAACAGCTTCAAACCTGAACAAGACGTAAGAAGATGACTCAGCATTCAGTAAAGTCAGGGGCATGACCTTACCACATTGTTGTGGTGAAGACAGAGAATTTGGCAAGCCAAATCTGTTCACTACAGTGAATGTGGAAATCCCGCTGGTGTGAATGGTTGGATTATGAGCAATGAGGTGATGGTCACAACTCCGTTACCGAACATGATTAACATTACAAACTCTATCTGATTATTTCCCTCTTACCAGCTCAGTTACCCTGAGCTCCATTGCTGTTGAGTGGCCACAGTCCAAATCAAAAATTGGGATGTTCACCAAGAGCCAGAGAATAGCCATCAGAAAGGAATGTTACAAAGTTCACAACTGATAAACAATGTAGTAAAAACACATTGTCAATGGATTCCCTCTTCTGCACACACTCTCCTCCCTCACATTCTCCTCTAATATCCCTCTCTGCCACTTGATTCATCCAGTTGCACTTCCCTCACTCCCACCTGATACAGTGGGTGGAGTTTTTGACTATTAACACTGGCAGGATCCCTGCCATAGGTTTTCTGATGGTGTAGTCAACAGGAGGGCAGAAAATCCATCCACACCCACCACTAGGATCTTTCCTTGACCCCTATCTTGGTATATGTACCTGCTATACTCATTACGGCCCTGCTCTGCCTCCCACCCCCTATCACAACTTCTTAAAAATTATTTAGCAGGGTGTGAACATCACTGATTAGCCAGTAGTTATTGTCAATCCCTAATGATGCAGCTATTTCAGAGGGTACTTAGAACTCAATCACATGGGGTAGCACGTGGTGCAGTGGTTAGCATTGCTCCCTCACTCTTAATCTGCCACTTTCAAAGACCTAAGATTACTGTGAAAATTCCCTAGTCGCCACAGTCCTGTTTGGATACATTAAGGAAAAAGTTAACATGGCCAATCCACCCTACCTGCACATTTTTGCACTGTGGGAGGAAATTGGATCACCCGGAGAAAACCCACGCAGGAAAGGGGAGAATGTGCACACTCCACACAGATAGTGACCCAAGCCGAGAATCAAACCCAGATCCCTGATACTAAAAAGTGCAATTAACACCTGAAATTGACATAGTTCTTGGAAAACTTCAAAGCTTCTAATTCAAGCAAGGTGGGATGAACGAAGTATTATAGTAGAAATTCCACATTGCTTGCTCGTGTGTAAAATTCAAAATTCACACATGATAAGGTTCAATCAACACTGATAAAAATCCTGGGGCTCCTGACATTACTGGAACATCCTCACCACGTGAACTACAGCCATTTAAGGATAACACCCAGGGGTAAATAAAAAGATGGACCTTTCTCACCATTATCTAGACCATATCTTCAATGTAATTGCCAGGACCTTTGCATTAAATGTGACACTCGAACTCGATTCTAAATACCTTTCACATCCAACACTTTATAACCCGTCACTTAGTTTTACTGATCTACAAGAAAAGTTGTGTCTGGTTCATGTTGCTATTTATATAATCTTCACCATATTTACAGCAATAAATATGAAAGAATCAATGGGTTAGAATCCTTAAACCGATGTATTGCAGCAACATAACTAAATATTCCAAGGCAATGAGAAATCCATTTTCCACTTTTGTGCAGAAGAATTGAATTTCTTTGCGTATATACATATATATATAGGAAAGACAATCCAACATTGACTATTTACCATTGCAATATGTTATTAAAAGCAATCTCAAATCTGAAAGGAAAAGCAAAACGTTTTGGCTATTTTAAATCAGATCACAATTAAATTGATAACACAGGATCTTTGCTAAAAATGTGAACCATGTGAAACTCTTAGCTTCCTTCTACATTAGGTTTATCCAACAATATCTCAAATTGTGGATAATAATGCAAGTAAAAAACCATTAATTTCCCATTTTCTCTAACTCACCATTTGCTACTCATTCTCTTCAATGGCAAAAGCCACTGCGTAGGAAATCACAGGTAGAAGTTCAGGATCGCGTTAAAATGTTCTTAAGTTTAAAACTCTCAAGTAACTTTATTGAATTAAAGTTGACAATAGATGGAAGCAATAAAAAAAGACCATGAAAAGGTCAAAGTTGCAATTGAAGGAGGATTTTCCTTCCTCTCTTTCTCCTCCTCTTACCTTTCCTACTATTGCTCCACCTCATCCCCTTTTTCTACAGCCAAAGTTTACTTTAGATTGCATTCTCCGATAGATCTCGCCATTACACGATTTAAACACTATTCAATGTGAAAGATTCCTTGTTTGAATAATGCAGGATTGATTGATTATATATGAATAAAATATGACATTTTGGTTGATAATTAAACAGATGACAAATACCTTGATGGGCTTTGCTTCTCCTGAGTTCGTAGTAAGTAAGTTCAGAATTTACCAAAACCTGCTGACGTTGGAAATTTGAAATAAATAGAAAATGCTGGAAATACAAAGCAGGTCAGACAGCATCTGTGGAGAGTGAAACAGAGTTGACATTTCAAATCAATGACCTTCCATCAGAACTCTGATGAAACGTACAGATCTGAAAAATTGGAATGGATTTTACCAGTTCTCTAAATACAGGCTGGGAGGTGGGAAGCCTCATAAAATGATGGCGGAATAATATTGCCAGAGGGATGGCTGTGATGTAGCCTCCTACCCAGTGAATGGCGCAGACAGCCAATAAACCGACTGAGCCAATTCATGGCATTTCCTTCAGCCACCGACACTGGATCGGTGCCTGGACGGGGCTAGAGCCAGAGGTCACAGGTGCCGACAACCTATGGTGTACTCCTGAGAATCCAGAATAGGGGCTCCATGGCCTATGGAGAATCTGTGGCGCCAATGTCACTGGGTGATTCACCTCTTGGATCTCCATGTATACTTGGCCCTGATGAAGTAAATCATAACGTACCTTTGAAGCTGCCTTAGCATGTAGCCATCTCTCCTTCTCCCACCATCCTTGTTGCCAAGGCAACTGAGCTGCAGCCTCTGATTGGAGCAGTGGTTAAGTCCCATCCAGGGTCTAGCATCCATCCAGTCACTGGGACTTATCTGGACCTGGGGAAAATCAACCCATTCACTCTTCTCTCTACGGATGCTGTTGGGTCTGTTGAATACTTCCTACATTTTCTATTATTTTGGGATTACCCATTTCGATTTTATATTATATTGTGCATATTATTGTTCACTTTTCTTTCTTTCTTCCCATGCTTTTCTAATCCTTCCCAGAACTCAAATTATCTGAAATTTGACAAATAAACACAAAGTGATAACATTTTACAGAATGACGGTGAGGGATTTGGTAACCAGTATATTAAAAAATTCTGAAGTGAAAGGATATTGGATAAAGCAATGGTTTATTTTAGAAAAGCTTATGGAATCTTGATTTTATATATAAAACATATATATAGTCTAAAGGGTTCGATTAGAATCAAAGTTGGGAACACTCCAATATTTTATTACAAGTCACAAAATGCACACAGAAACTCTCCAGTGCAGCAAGTATTCAGCTCATCAAATCTGCACCAAACACAATCTCAGCCAGGTCCCACAACACCATACTTTACCCTTCTAATCCTTCTAACCTATGCATCCTGAGACACTAAGGGTGAATTTAGCATGGCCAATACACCTAACCCGTACATCTTTGGACTGTAGGAGGAAACTGGAGTACCCAGAGAAAACCCACACAGACAAGGGGAGAATGTGCAAACTCCACACAGACAGTGACCCAAACCATGAAACAAACCCAAGTTCCTGGAGCTGCGAGGCAGCAGTGCTAACCACTGTGCTACCACGCTGCCTAATATACATGGCTGGATCCAAGTTTTCCACTTGACGCAAATGATTTGCAAGCAAATTGATGTAAACTCAAATCAATAGTTTTTATTTTAAATATTGTGCTTTATCTTAAAACAAATGTTGCACTAAAATAATTTGCAAAACATTTCTCCTGTGCTCCCATTATGTCTGCATGTGTCTCAAAATGGCAATCGGGGACTGTGAGTTGCAACATCTGTTTTAGTCCACACAACTTGTATACTTTAATAATTTCATGAGTTTATAACCTATTAGTTCTTCACGAAAACTCTTGCAGCCATCAGGTTATAGTCTGCTTTTTATCAGGGTATTGCAGTGCATGAGATGTGCGAAATCACAGGATGTGTAATGGGAGTAAAATTGTAGCTTGGGATGTATTGCAAGGTATGGGAGTCACAATGTGTCGGGGAGAGGGGATGGGTGATACATGGTAGATGGTGGGGTATCACAGTGTGGGGTTGCAATATCAGAGTGTGTGGGTTTATTGGGCTGTTGTGGATTATGTTAGAGGATATGCCGTATGGGATATTGCAGAACATGTTACTATTCATGGTAAAGTGGGTTATATTTTACTGATCAAATAACAAAAATTGGCCACAGGCTATAAAACAGTCGACGTATTTACTGAACATCAAACAAGTTAATTAGGCATACTCAGTACAAAGGGGACATTTACACTAAATACAAACTACTCATCTCTTTGGAATTGTAGGCAACATATTTCCCTGAACTGACTCAATCTTTAAACTGATCCCTGAAGTGGATGTCTTACCAAAGATTTGCTTGTTTGATATTTTCTCTGGTCAGATTCAGACTGATTGCAATGGACCAATCTGCTTCAAAAAAAACCTTCAGCCCAAGACAGAAGGAATTCAAAGCTACTTCATCTGTAAATGACATCAGATGAGTTGTTCACATGATTAGAATGAAGTTTGCCACATGTTCCATACCTGCAGGGCAAATGGGCTTTTTTGAAAAGCCCCCCATCTTATTCACTGTTCAATTTGGCTTCTTGTAGATTGGGGGTGGAGCTAATCAATCAACCAGAGATTGCAAACTGCAGAAACAGTGACCATTGAGAACTACCTAGTAGAACAACTACAGCAAACAATACAGGTATTGGCTGATTTACCTGAAAGTGTTAGGAGAAAATTGGCAATCCAAGGGAGAATGGAAGTGGGCAAGGAGCAGAATTCAAACTCTCAGAGAAAACAAATAAGATAACAAGGACACAGAATATTTAACACATGCCACCCAGGAGTCCCAACACATTACCCTCCGAACTCTAACTTTAAAACCCATTAATGCCCTTCCAGCACTATCCCAAAAGAATAGCACCACTTCCTGATAAAACATCCATCCCACCAAATGACTCCAGCACCACCTCCCTCCCCCACACACAACAGGTAGGAAGAGCATGGAGAGAATTCTTAAAGAGTTGCAGGAGCAGAGGGACCAAGATATATTTGTGCATAGATCATTGAAGATGGAGAGAATCATTAGTAAACGTACAGTATCCTAGCTTTTATTAATAAAGCCACAGAGTACAAGAGAAAGATTATGCAGAACTTGTACTAGTTAAATCTCAGCTAGACTATGTTCCAAAGTTCTGAGCACTACACTTTAGGACAGATATGAATGCATTGGAGAGTGCAGAAGAGGTGTACAAGAATAGTTCCAGTGATGTGAAACCTCAGTTATGAAGGGAAATTGGAGAAGTTGAGACTGTTCTCCTTGGGAGAAAGAATGAGGGAATTTGAGAGATGCATTCAAAACCATTAGAGGGTTGGACAAAGTAGATAGGAGGAAACTGGTCCTGCTTGTAAAAGAATCAAGAACAAGAGGGCATGGGCTCAAAATAATTTGCAAAAAGAACAAATGTGAGAAAAGAACTGTGAAAACAGCCCCAATATTTCACACCCAGGACCCCATCCCTGCCAGGACACCTGACACACTACAAGCTGTTAGACTGTCACTCCACCTGCACTTCATTGAAAAGTTAATGCAAAAAAACCCTTTTTGCTGGAGGCTTATTAAGCAGCGGCCCTTTGGGATATGGAGATGGTGGATCCTTAGACGGTTCCCCAGATAGAATGTCAAAATCATTTTGCCGAATGCCTCATCATCAGCAGTTTCAAAGAAGCACCAAGATGTAGGTGGCTAGTGATAAGAATCAAATACTCCCTACACGCTCAGAGTCTGAATCCCCTCTGCATGTAACTTTCGAGGTGGGCTATGGTGAACAGAGACTGTTATTCACCTCTTTCTGGGAATGTGCCTTTGTAAAGGATGTCTATGGTAAGAAGTCCTACAACATCAGGTGAATGGTCACTTTATGAAGGAGCAGTGATTCCAAATAAACTGTTGGACTTTAACCTGGTATTGTGAGACTTTTTATTATGTCCATCCCATCCAACACAGGCATCTCCACATCAAAAGCATCTAGATAGTGATGCTGTGTTTATTATCAAGTTTAATCCCAAGCAAACACAGGACTGTGTTTACAACTGTTCTCAGGGATTTGTACCCCAAGGTTAGCACGAACTGCTAGAGGATCTTCAACTCGGTGAAAGACTTTCTTGTACTGTCTGAAACTTGCTGGGTCTTCCATTACAAAGAATTGGCCCCAGTCGAGTATTGCAGATTGACACATTCCAAGGTAGAGGACTACATGCTAAGGGACGCACAAAAGCTTAGGGTACAATAGGGAAAGGTCACCATCTTAGGCCTTTAGCCAAAGTAAATCAGGAGCTGGAAACTATGTAGATCCCTTCTGGCCGTGCGATGAAATGTAACTGATCTTGTAAGTATTAATTGTAATTATAAATGGTGGTAAGATACAGTATTGGAAGATGTAGGGTCAACTTTGAACAGTCGTAACGTATAAATTTTATGAATAAAGAAGTCACTTTGCCTTTTCCACACTTTGTCCATCTGGTTAACAATGAAAAAGTTACTGATGTGACAAATTCAATAAAGCTATTTTCTGTGGTTCCAGCATGTGGCATTATCAAAACTTTGTTGATGGATGTATTTTTTGCCTATTTGACTATTGTCAGGGATAGATAAGGATGGCAGATTACATTCCCTAAAGAATCAGATGAGTTTTTACAACAATCGAAAATGATTTCATTTTCCAGGTTTGTATTAAATTCAAATTTCACCATCTGCCATGCAAAGATTTCAACCAGAAACACAGAACATTGCCCTGGATTTATGGATTGCTCCATCAGAGATGGTATTATTACACCACTGCCTTTGTGATGATATGAGTTTGCTCAGCTAACAATGATCCTCCATTTCTGTGTTAATTTAGTCAGTTTTTTTTGTACTTGATTCTTGGATTCTTTTATATTTTATCCTGTATTTTCAACATAATTTTCATGTATTCCACCCTAAACCTCCCTGTCTCTCTCCCCTTTTGAGATTAACTTTAAAAACTACCTCTTTGTTCAAGTGTTTTGTCATATTTCCTGATCTCTCCTGTGGTTTGGTTTAAAAAAAAATTCAGATGTTTAATTGAACCAACAGTTTTGAAGAACCTTGAGATGTTTCACAATATTAATGTGCTATCCAAATGTAAGTTATTGTTCTTATTCCATGTTTGCTCTCACTGTGACTCAGTCTGTACAGAAGGGTAATTGGATACCCTGAAATAATTATCTCAAATCATACATCTCTTGTAATCCCCTTCTGTAATGAAAGCAAACGCGATGTTCTTCTCCAGACTAACTGATTGAGAATTTCACTGGTTAACCATTGGGAATTATCAATGCTTGTTGTCCTGATTACCATCAATCAACAGGATAATCACAGATATAAATTTACAATGCTAAGCCATAATAAAGCAATGATTACATAAAATATCAATGATAAAAATCACCCAGGTATAAACTGGTACCATACTAAATACACAGAGAATAAATCAAAGACATAAGCAACAATAAGCAACAGTTAATGAACGGTTACACAGCAAATCAAACCACTCAATTCATAGACACAATGTAAGAATGTAGGAGGAAACTGAGAATGCACCCAGATGTATAAAAAAAACTGATAATAATTCTCTTGATTAGTGTACATTCACAATTAATTAACACAACCATTTTAAATATGACAGGCAGGAATGTAAATGTTTCATTTTATCATGGGTCTGAGTTCAGGACATTACCATATACCTATTTGTAGTCTCAGTTATTGACCCATTACTTTATAATCAGTTCCCCCTCCCACCCCGCAGTGTTCCACTTTAGTATAAAGAGTGAATCCAAATTGTGGATATAAATCAGAGTCTGGATCTCAGAATCAATCTGGAGGGCACTTCCCCAGTACAGTTGACGTGCTCAATATCTGGTCCCTCTCTCAACCACTTCAGCTAAATGTGGAAGATACCTACTGTCTCAGCTCCATACTCTTTCAGCCGAAAAGTATTATTTTTTGCAGATTTAGATGCAGTCAGGTGCAGTTGGGATAGGAATTGGCCCGGCTCCCGGCTCGGCCTCGCGCTCCTGCACAGGCGGGAGGCGTTTATCCCTCAATCCGGGTCCTAGTGGCTCCATCACTGCTTCCCGCTCCGGCGCCATTTTTGTTATTGTTGGATCGAGGGGAGAAAGAGACTGTGGGCGGATGGAGGGGTGCTGGGGTCGGGGAGAGGATGAGCGGGCGGGGAGAGGTTGGGAGGTCGGGGAGAGGTTGGGCGGGTGGGGTGGGTGGGGGGTCAGGGCAGGGGGCTTGCGAGGGGTTGGGATTGGGGCGTGTGGGGTTGAGGGGAAGGGGAGGGAGTGGGGAGGCGTGGGGTTGAGAGAGAGGGAGGGGAGGCGTGGGGTTGGAGACGATAAGGTTGAGGCGGGGTTGGAGGGAGTGTCAGGTTGAGAGGGGTGAGTTTGGAGGGGATGTGAGGTGACAGGGATAGTGTTGAGGGGTTGTGAGATTGGGGGGGTGAGGTTGGGGGGGTGAGGTTGAGGGGGAGCATGAGGTGGAGTTGTAGGAGGATGATGGGGAATATGTTGAGGGGTGAGAGGGCTGTAGGGGTGAGTGAGTGTGGGAGGGAGGGGCTGATGGGTCGATGGGGTGAGGTTGGATGTGTTTGCTAGGGATTGAGTGTGGGGTATGGAAGTGGGGAGAGGGGCTGTGGCAGTGGGAAGGAGGCCGTGTGGATGGGAAGGGAGTTTGAGGAAAGGGCGGTGGGAGTGACCATGGGGTGAGGAAGGGCACTGGTGGTGAGGAGTGGAGGTGAGGAGGGGCACGAGGTAGGTGGAATGAGCAGGGGGTATGAAGGGATGGGAAGGGAGGTGAGGAGGGGGTTGGGGGTGAGGAGGAGGATGGGGTGGGGAGGGGATGAAGTGAGGAAGCGAGGAAGGGGGTGGTTGGAGAGTGAGAGATGTGTAAGGAAAGGGGGAGACAGGGATGAGGAGTGAGGAGGGGAGTGACGGGGTTGCGATGAGGAAATGTTGGGGATGAGGAAGGGTTTGAGGGAACATAGGAGAATGAGGGAGGTGGGCGTAAGGGGATGGGGATGAGGAGGTGGGGGTGTGAGGAGCAGCAGGTTGAGAAGAAGGAATGAAGAGAGCAGGGTGGGTGAGGTGGCAGGATGAGAAGGGGCTGTGAGAGGGCTGAGGAGGATGGTGATGAGAGAGGGGGATGAGGAAGGGGATGGGGATGAGGAGGGACGGTGAGGAGGAGGTGACCAAGGACTGAGGAGGGGGATTGGGGTGACAGTAAGAGGAGAGGTAATGATGGGAACCAACTGAGTCCATGAAAGGTGCAAAACTTTTGCATTCTAATCAGCAATCTGTAAACTGTCTGTGCTGATATGTGTGCTTTTGGAGACCAGAACACCTCATTCGCCTGACGAAGGCACAAACACCGAAAGCTAGCAGGTTTACTATCAAATAAATCGGTTGGATTTAAAATTGGTGTTGTCAGACCTCTTACTGAGCAAAACATCTTGACAGAGATTGCTAGTTGCACACAATTCCAAGAAGTCCTTAAGAAGGTGATGGTGAACTGCCTCGGTGCACTGCTGCAGTCAAAGTGTTGCAGGAATATCTGCAATAAGTATATTGGTGCAGTAGGCAGCAAAGAAGGCAAATGGTTTGTTGGATTTCATAGCGAGAGGATGTTTTGTTGCGATTGTATAGGATGTTGGTGAGACCACACCTGGAATATTGTGTGCAGTTTTGGTGCCCTTATCTGAAGGAGAATGTCCTTGCTATAGAGGAAGTCCCTTTCTTCGTCCCTTTAATCTTGCTTCAATCATCTCCTTCGGCAAGTTCTCATTGCTTAGAATAATTGTTTTCTAACAGTGGTTTCAGCCAGCTGTGGGAATTCAAAAGCAAGGGCTCTGGGGAAGATTGAGCCCTGATGTCAATAAGGGCATTGTGTTCAAGGCACCAATGTCTGGACTCTTCTCTCTGAATGATCCTTTCCCTGCTACTATTGGGAGTTATGATTGCAGAGATCTGACTCTCAGCTACAGTCAGTGGTCTCTGAGCCATTTCCCTCCATCAGATCTCACTACTAAATTCAGAAGGACACATTTGAATTTATGTATCAATTTCCTGCCATTTACCATCATTGTGAGAACTGCTTCTTTCTCTTTTGCCAGTACTGGGTGAGAAAAAGGCTATTGCAAGTCCCTGGTTCTGATAACTGCACAGTGCTGCTTCTGCAAAGCGTGTGAACTTCAGATCTAAACATTGACATCATGACAGTAAAAAGATGACACTGTGGAATCCTGACATAGACTCTCTGGTGCAGAAGGTGACTATTTGGCACGTTGACAATTCAAAAAAGCATTGAACCTGGGTTCCTGGTGCTGTGAAGCAGCAGCGTTAACTACATGCCATCAGTACAATCTTATTGCTTTCTTGTATTGGCTTAGAATATGTGCACAGTTGAGTTCTTCCAATCCTCCCAGATTTATCCAATTATATATTTTTATTCTCTTCCCTAGAAAGTTGGGACCCTTTCCTTATTAAGTCCTGCACTGGAAAATTTTAACAAACTGGTTTCTAATTAATGGAAAAGTAAAAAAAAAAACTAATGGACTACTTGAAAGTGAAGCAGGATCCACAGACTGCAGCTGTATGTTAGGTAAGCTGGAGCTCCCAAACATGGACTTCCCAAACTCTGTATACACTATTTCTCTTAAGTATAGTGTGAAATAATGTTTTTTTTTGATTAGTCACATTATTTCCTGCCCATTGGTATTTTTACAACTTTTAAGATGTAACCATGAGTTCCTCATAGGAATGTTGGCAAATGATCCATGGCTGAACCAGAGTCCTTGGGAATGAAAAAATGTAATTTATGTTTGGGTTGGTGATTTCCATCTTAATGCATGCCTAGTGCTGTACTGCTCAAACAAACCCTGGGATTACTCACTTTTGTTACATTCCTGGGCAATTGGAGCACTTCCCTTTTGGCAAGATTCTCCAATGACCCTTCTAATCTCTTAGCTCCCATTAATTGTTCTGCATCCTACATCCCACTTTTTCCTGGTTCGATCATTGATTTAGCCCTTTGTCTAATAACATCCAGTTCTGTGAAAGGTTAGCACTTTGAATAATTTACTGTTTCTCCGTCCACAGATGACGCTCATTGTGTCACCTGCAGCATTGGCTGATCTTGTTTTTAATCAGGGTTACATTAGACTAAGTACATTAAATTATTGGACAAGAATATTAACAGATTCATTTAGTTCGACTAGGTCAGAGTTTCAGACAAAAACGTTCTGTATCGATGCATGAAGAATAGTTTTAATTCCTCAGAGTTCATTGTCTGTCCTTGAATATTTCTTTAGTAGAAGGTTAGCCCATTTAAGAGTGCAGGTTTTGGGTGAGAAGGATTTTGGAATGGATGCAGGATTAGAGTGTCTGAAAATATGTTTTAGTAACATGAGGGTTTTGTTCAATTCAGAGAGATTCCAATTTCTGAATCCAGATTAACTAATTTCAAATTGCAAGTGTTACCAGATTCTTTGTCCCTGATGAGATGGCTCACTATTGGATACCCAACCTCAAAAGCAGGGAGAGACACAAACTCTGGTCTTACCCAGATAAAGTGATGTTGTGCAAATTTGGGTTATAAGATCCTCCCCAATTAAGAGACTGTTCACATAGACTGAGTAAGAAGACTCACAACGCCAGGTTTATTAGGTAGCAAATGCCACTAGCTTTCAGAGCACTGCTCCTTCGTCAGGTGAGGGGGGAATTCTGATCACAAACAGGGCACATAAAGGCATACACTCAGTTTACAGAATACTGCTTAGAATGCGAGTCTTTACACTAATCAAGTCTTAAAGTGCAGACAATGTGAGTGGAGATGTGACTAAGCATTGGTTAAAGAGATGTGTATTGTCTCCAGACAGTTGCAAGTTCAGGCAAGTCATGGGGGTTACACATAGTATGACATGAACCCAGGATCCCGGTTGACACCATCCTCATATGTGCGGAACTTAGCTATCGATCTCTGCTCAATGACTCTGCACTGCCATGAAGGCCGCCTTGGAGAACGTTTATCTGAAGATCAGAGGCCAAATGCCCGTAATTGCTGAAGTGTTTGACAACAGGAAGAGAACAGTTTTGTCAGATGAATATCGAGCGGTTTTCATTCATCTGTTGTCGTAGCGTCTACATGGTTTTCCCAATGTATCATGCCTTGGGACATCCTTTCCTGCAGCGTATCAGATAGACAACGTTGGTTGAGTTGCAAGAGTATGTACCGTGTACCTGGACGATACTGTTCTCATGTGAGATGATAGCATCGGTGTCAATGATCCAACACGTCTTGCAGAGATTGCTGTGGCAGGGTTGTGTGGTGTCGTGGTCACTGTTCTCCTGAAGGCTGGGTAGTTTGCTGCAGATAATGGTCTGCTTGAGGTTGTGTGGTTGTTTGAAGGCAAGAAATGGAGGTGTGGGGATGGCCTTGGTGAGATTTTCGTCTTCATCAGTAACATGTTGAAGGCTCCAGAGAAGATGTTGTAGCTCCTCCGCTATGGGGAAGTACTGGATGAAGAAGGGTACTCTGTCCACCATGTTCTGTGTTTTTCTTCTGAGGAGGTCGGTGCAGTTTTTCGCTGTGGCGTGTCAAAACTGTCAATCGATGAGTTGAGCACCATATCCTGTTCTTATGAGAGCATCTTTCAGTTTCTGGAAGTGTCTGTTGCGATCCTCCTCATCTGAGCAGATCCTCTATATACAGAGGGCTTGTCCGTAGGGCTTGGCTTTATGATGGAAGCTAGAGAAGTGGAGCATCGTGAGGTTATCCATCGGCTTGCAGTACAGTGACCATCCTTAATGGCGATGCGTATGCTCAAGAATGCAACTGATTCCGGAGAGTAGTCCATGGTGAGTCTGATGGTGGGATGGAACTTGTTGATGTCATCGTATAGTTGTTTCAGTGATTGTTCACCATGAGTCCAAAGGAAGAAAATGTCATCGGTATATCTGGTATATGGCATCAGTTGAAAGTTCTGTGCGGTGAAGAATTCTTGTTCGAGCCTGTGCAAGAAGATGTTGGCATATTGAGGTGTGAATTTTGTGCTCATGTCTGTTCCGTGTGTCTGGATGAAGAACTGGTTGTTGAAGGTGAAGACATTATGGTCCAGGATAAAGCAGATGAGTTGTAAAATTGCATTTGGAAACTGGCAGTTGTCGGTGTTGAATACTGAGGCAGTTGTAGCATTGCCATCGTCGTGGAGAATGCTGGTGTAGAGTGCCGAGACATTCACTGGGACGAGGAGTGCTCCTGATTCAACTGCTCCATGTGTGCTCAGTTTCTGTAGGAAGTCTGTAATGTCGTGACAAAAGTTGAGGGTTCTTTGTACAGTGGGTTTCAGGATGCCCTCAACGTAGCCAGAGAGGTTCTTGCACAGGGTCCCATTGCCCGATAAGACAGGACGGCTGAGTGTATTTGCCTTGTATATCTGTGGAGATAGTACAGATCTCCAACATGTCGAGTACATGGGATGAGAGCGTGGAGGGTGCTCTGAAAGTCTGGATCAAAGGTCTTGATCAGAGTGTTGATATGACGGGTGTGTTCTTTGATCAGATCTGCGGGTAACTATCTGTACAGTTCCTCGTTGTTCAGTTGTCAGGACATTTCTTTGCAGTAATCTATTCCATTCAGTATGACGATGGCCCCTCCTTTGTCTGCTGATTTGATCACAATATTGCAGTTGGTCTTGAGAGCGCTGTGTTATACTTGGGTGAGGTTCGGGGCTGTTTTGTGAGCGCATATTCTCAACTTGCGCTCAGGACGCATACCAGCTGCCAAGCAGATGAGACAAAAGAACATCTACAAGCATATCAAGATAGGAAACTTGAGAAACTTTGCATCACCAGCAGCAACCAAGCCTCCCCCAGTACCACAGTAAAAAATAATCCGACCTCAGGGAAGCACATTGTCAACTTGTCGGACTACACGCTTCAACCAGATGGAGTCGATGTTCTCAGCCAAGGGCTCAATTTCTGTTCCACCACCAAAATGGACCCCATCAGTCTTGCAGCAGACACAGAGGAATTCATCAGGCGAATGAAGCTGCGGGAGTTCTTCCACAAACCCAAAAAGCTAACAGCGAACACAATGAACCGGAACAGCTGACAGAGAGATCCACAGTGCAGAAACTGAAGAGGAAAGAGTCCAATTGGACTCCTCCAGAGGGCCACTGTCTTCCACTTAACATATATGCCCAAGCCATCAGGAGGTGTACCAACACCAGATTCATCAGCCGCACTCACAAAACAACCCCAAACATCACCCAAGCACTTCGCAACATCATCTGTGCTCTCAAGATCAACTACAACATTGTCATCAAACCAGGAGGGGCCATTGTCATACTGAATAGAACGGATTACTGTAAAGAAGTGTACTGACAACTGAACAATGAGGAAAATTACAAACAGTTACTTGCAGATCCAACCAAAGAACATACCCATTAACTCAACACTGATCAAGACCTTTGATCCAGACCTTCAGAGCACCCTCTGTGCTCTCATCCCACGTTGGAGATCTCTACTGCCTTCCAAAGATACACAAGGCAAACTTACTGGCTGTCCCGTTGTATTGGGCAATGGGACTCTGTGCAAGAACCTCTCCGGCTATGTCGAGGGCAACTTGAAATCCATTGTACAAAGAACTCTCAGCTTTTGTCGCAACACTCTGGATTTTCTACAGAAACTCAGCACACATGGAGTAGTTGAATCAGGAGCACTCCTTATCACAATGGATATCTCGGCACTCTACGCCAGCATTCCCCAAGACAATGGCATTGCTGCAACTGCCTCAGTGCTCAACACCAACAACTACCAGTTTCCAGATGCAATTTTACAACTCATCTGCTTCATTCTGGACTACAATGTCTTCACTTCCAACAACCAGTTCTTCGTCCAGACACATGGAACAGCCAGGGAGACAAAACTCAAACCTCAGTATGCCAACATCTTCTTGCACAGGTTCGAACAAGACTTCTTCACTGCAGAGGACCTTCAACCGATGTACACGAGATGCACTGATGACATTTTCTCCCTTTGGACTCAAAGTATGCCTCAAACTCTTTCCAACTGCCCAACTCTTCGTTTGGCCTCTCTTATTTCCATAATCTTCCTTTTATTGACAGCCACCAAAAACTTCCTTCTCATAGGAACTTCCAGCCCTATTCCTATTACTGAATCATAGAAATAGAAATCCTACAGTGTAGAAACAGGCCATTCGGCCCATCGCGTCTGCACCGACCACAATCCCACCCGGGCCCTACTTCCATTTCCCTATACGTTTTACCCACTAATACCCCTAACCTACGCATCTCAGGACACTAAGGGGCAACTTCAGCATGGCCAAACTATCTAACCCACAGTATCTTTGGATTGTAGGAGGAAACCACATCACCTGGAGAAAACCCACACAGACAAGAGGAGAATGTGCAAACTCCACACAGACAGTGACCCAAACCAGGAATCGAACCCAGGTCCCTGGAGCTGTGAAGCAGCAGTACTAACCACTGTACTACCGTGCCACCTGGTTTGATTCTTAGCCTTCCTCATTAAACCCCAGCCTCTATTGCCGTGTCTGTCCCTGTCAGTGCTATTGCTCTCAGGCTGGTGCTCTCTCTTAACATAACCTCAAATAGATTTGTGACCTTTTCTTAGGTTCATGAGTGTTCACTGACTCATCCTTAGAACATAAATCTCACTTTTTTAGCTTTCATCTTACCAATCTATAGCTTTTACTTTTTGCCCTTGGATATTAAGTCAGTGTTTATATTTTCCTGCTCTTTTGATTATCATGGCAGACCTCCACTCACTTGACCCTTTGGGTATGTATAATACCCCTATGCCCACTTTGGGTAACTGAAGTTTTGAAGTAATGGCTTCATAATTTGCCTCACTGTTACTTAGCTGATCATCAGATTCCCTTTTGTCGAGAGCTGTCTGATCATCATAGTTGCTCATCATGTGTGTACGTGAGGTATAGTGTGCTTCTTGTATCCCCACATCTTGTCCAATGCTCCAATTCATAATCAATTCCCATTTCTCGAAGAGTGGACTCACATTGTCTGGTTACTGTGTTTATAGTGTAGCTACCAAGACTATTACTTTATCTGACCCTCTCTTTTATAGAAGACAATATCACTGTTGTGAAGTTGAATAGAGTAATTATAGATTGGTGTTAGTAAAATTGTAAAATGCTAGGTAGAAAGCATTGCACGGTCCCTTTCAAAAGTGGTGCTTTTTCTGTGCTTAGAGAGTTAAGAAAACATATACAGTCACAAACTGAAACATTTGTATTGAAAGGCCACGCAATAGGCTTTTGAATTCAGCCAGTTTGAATTAGATACTTAGACATCTTTTAAATTCAATGCTTTTGACAATCTTGAGCCAATCCTATTGTGGGAAATATTGATGTGTCATCACAGGTATAAAAGAAGGGGGCAGTGGGACAAAAGGAGAGAGCAACTGCCATAGCTCACAACCCCATTTAGATAGCCAAGATACTAAATAAGAAAGAGTCCTGAATATTCTGGAAGAACAAACCTGCTTGAAATTTAGAGTGTAACTAAATTCTTTTTGTTAATGAATGGGAATTGTATTTATTGGAACAGCATACCATTTGAATCTTGTTTTATTTAGTTTGTTAATAGTCCAGTAAAGTTGTTCACTGTTGGATAGATAAATTGTTACATGTTGATTTTAGAGTGAGCGTCAGGAATTTATTTTGTATTTAACCACTAGGAGTTGCTGAACAGCAGATCACATCACTTCACCCACACCTTTTACAAATTATAAGGCGAGGTATTCCTCTTTAGGGGTTTTGGTGTTGGTTCTCGGAGGGAGAATAACCTCCGCTTTATAACAATTGCCTTTAGAAATGTACCCCTGACAATCTTATACAATGCCTTAGGGCTTGTAATATCTGCTCTGAAATCTTGAACTTATTGAAAGCCTTTCTCCCTGCTTGCATGGCATTCAGATATGCAGAAAAAGTGAAGCTAATGCTTGACTCTTCTAACACTGGAGGAGTGTCCATCAATACTGATGGTAATTTTGGGTTCCTCCGACATAGCAATTGGTACAGACTAACCTCTAGCATTTGTAATGAATTTTTCACATGTTTTACTCACACTAAAGCAATCTGCAATTTACAGGTTGGTTGATTGGCCAAAACCTTATGCAGCATATCATCTATTACTGCTTAATTCCGTCCTCATAGCCATTCAACAATAGTCTTTTTGTTGCCGTGTGCATCGCCACAATATTTAAATTTTCACACATCTTGGAATTTATCATTCACATTCACTCCTGTTGTCCGTCAAAATTTATATGGTATCTCCAATCCTGTTCCAATCCGATAAGTAGTCTTTTTGTCTTTGCTATACATCATAGATACGCCAAACCAGATGACCACATAGTAGAAGTGTAGTAAATAGATGCTTTTGCCTTTATCCCAAATCTTCAAATCCATTGTCATTATGTTATTGAAACCCTGAGCCACTTTTAGACTTATAACTGGACATGGAGGCATCTTTCCATAATTTGTACAAATCTCACATCAGGCTGATATTTGGTCTATGAGATTACAGCCATTATCCAGCACACCTGCATTCTGAAGCAGTGCTTTCAGTCTCTGGTGCTGGAGTATTTATTGACTCATCTGATGAAGGAATAGTGCTCAGAAAGCTCATGATTCTAAATAAATGAGTTGGACTTTAACCTGCTGCAGTGAGACTTCTTACTGTGCTCACCCCAGTCCAAAGCCAGCATCTCCACATCATAACTAGAGATGGGCACCAAGCAGCAAGTCTGGAACCAACATTCCAGACAGATCAGGTCCTCCCTGCCTGCTGGGATATGGTTAAAGTCAAAAGTCACCTTACAGTGGGACATTTGATTTAATTTATTATTGTCACATGTATTAGTGAAAAGTATTGTTTCTTGTGCACTATACAGATAAAGCATTTTGTTCATAGAGAGGGAAAGAAGAGAGTGCACAATGTAGTGTTATAATCATAGCTAGGGTGTAGAGAAATAGCAACTTAATGCAAGGTAAGTTCATTCCAAAGACTGATGGCAGTAGGGAAGAGGCTGTTTGTACACAAAGAATCAATTGGTAAATGATTTCAGACGTTTGTATCTTTTTCCCAATGGAAGAAGGTGGAAGAGAGTACATCCAGACTGCATGAGGTCCTCAATTATGTTGGCTGCTTTTCCAAGGCAATAGAAGTATACATAGAATTAATGGATGAGAGGTTGGTTTGCATGATGGATTCAGCTACATTCATGGCCTGTTGTAGTTCTTTGCAGTCTTGGGCAGAGCAGGAGCCATACCAAGATACAACCAGAAAGAATGCTTTCTATGGTGCATCTATAAAAGTTGATGAGAGTCGTAGCTGACATGCCTAATTTCCTTAGTCTTCTGAGAAAGTAGTGGGTTGGTGGACTTTCTTAACTATAGTGTCAGCATGGGGGGACTTGGACACCTAAAATCCCGAAAATCTCAACCACTTCTAGTTTGTCCCCATTGATGTAGACTTGGGGCTTGTTCTCCACTATGCTTCCTGAAGTCAATGACAATCTCCTTCATTTTGATGTCATTGAGACAGATTATTGTCACACTAGGGCTGTTCCTCTAGCCACACCCCCAGAGGTACTCTAGCTGCTATATTTAAAACCGAGTTTTGATGAGATGTTTTGACATGTTGAAGCGCCAACTCAGTTACTTACCCTTTACTGCAAATTGTTAATCCTCCTAAGTGGAAGGCCTTTGGTCCTTCAGCTTCAATCCTTAGATGGACAAGGAACCTGTCCATATGCCAATTGTAGCCTAAATACCAAAGAAAGACCATTTTCCCCTGGGATGGTTCAGGAGCCAGTCACAATTCATCCCATGTGGAAAATCCAGCCCATCATTGCCTAAACTAACTAGAGTGTACAATCGAGGGTTCTGCTGGCTGAAAACTAACTCTGGCCTTCTCTTTGTCAGAAGCCCACAGTTTACTGCTGATAAATTATTAATTCTGCCAACTTTTAAAATAAACTTTCTGTTAGGAATCACAGCTACTTATTCAGAGTAGCAGTTTCTTAGATCAGTTAATTTATAAATCCACCTGGGAATTCTGAAACACATTCTTCATGATCTTTTGAAGCTGAGTCTCGTATTTTCACCATCTCAGCTCAGCAGATTTGCAGCGATTTACAACACAGGCTGGAGTTCACAGGCTGCTGGTCCAATCAGAGAGCTGCAACTCAGCAGTGCCAGGAGCAGTAGCCAAACAAATAAAAACAGAAAATATGCTGGTGATGTAGGGGAAACCGCAGAGTGTGCCTTCAGGAAACCCCTTCAGGAATATATTCGGGGCTGCAGAGTGTGCCTTTACTGCTCCCAGCAATGTCCTTGCTTTAAAAAAAAATCAGCTTCTCCTTAGGTGCCAGTGGGAGAATATCTTTGCTGGTGCCCTTCCCACACAGTTATTAGGGGTGCAGGGGGTCTTGATCTACAGAATGCCAACAGCATTGCAAAAAGTCATTAACAAGGTATTTATACATTTAACTTGACTGTCTGGTCGAGGAAACTTGTCCAAACTCATTCCTGCCTTCAAAACAATTCTCCGATGGCACAACATGAACAGGGAGATGATCTGACATGGCTTCCTACAATTGGACCAGCTCCTTCCCCCCCACACCCCGATCCTTGGGGCCAGTAAAATATGCCCGTGAACCACGTCTTTCCACATATGTTGCCTGGCCAACTGTAATATTAGTAAAGTTTTACAACACCAATTTTAAATCCAACCAATTTATTTGATAGTAAATTCGCGAGCTTTCAACACTATGTGCCTTCGTCAGGCAAATGCAGTGTTCTGGTCTGCAATAGCACTCATACCAACACAGACAGTTACAGATTGCTGATTAGAATGCGAATCCTTACATCTAACCTGCTATTCAAGTGTTAAAGTGGCTAACAATATGTGTGAAGGGAATCCTGAGCATTGGTTAGAGAATTGTGTATTTTCTCCAGACAGCACAGTAAGTGAGGATTTTTGCTAATCCAGGCAAGTTACGGGGGTTACAGATAGTGTGTCATGAAGCCAAGTTCCCTATTAAGGGATCTTGATAGGGATCTTGATAGGTCTTAATAGGGATCTTGGCTTCATGACACACTATCTGTAACCCCCGTAACTTGCCTGGATTAGCAAAAAACCTCACTTACTGTGCTGTCTGGAGAAAATACACAATTCTCTAACCAATGCTCAGGATTCCCTTCACACATATTGTTAGCCACTTTAACACTTGAATAGCAGGTTAGATGTAAGGATTCGCATTCTAATCAGCAATCTGTAACTGTCTGTGTTGGTATGAGTGCTATTGCAGACCAGAACACTGCATTTGCCTGACGAAGGCACATAGTGTTGAAAGCTCGCGAATTTACTATCAAATAAATTGGTTGGATTTAAAATTGGTGTTGTAAAACTTTACTGAGTTTACCCCAGTCCAACGCCGGCATCTCTACATCACAACTATAATATTTCCAGCATTTTCTGTTTTTATTTCAGATTTTCAGCATCTGCAGCATTTTGCTTTTGTGATTTGTTTCAATGGTTCTTGTTACTAGGGCAACAACTTGCTCTGCAATCAATCATCCATTTGCTAATCATGTCTTGTAAACATTCACATTTAAAGAATGAGTTTGAATTTACAAGGTGTTTTCACAGCCCCAGGTTGCTTCACACCAGCCGATAGTTTTATTTGCAGTCTAGTTCCTGTAGTGAAAGACAGCAGCCAAATTGTAAATTGTACATACAAACATCCTTTTGATATTACAGTATTTAATTCATGTCCTTGACTCTTACCGATTGGAAATCACATTTGTTAACTCTGACATTGTGTATTTGTACATGATATAAGCAGAAATGAAGACTGTCCTTGTGAAGACGATGTCTAATCTGTGTGGCCATGGTTATGCTCCACAGCTTTATAGCAGCATCGCAGATGAACAGTGGCAGCAGTATGTGCCACCTGCACAATATACTGCAATAACTCACCAAATCTCTTTTTTAATACCTTCCTTCAACTTAACCTGCACAAACAAGACCCCTATTGCTGTGGGAACACCATTACCTCCAAGTCACTCATCATGCTGACTTGCAATTATTTTGCTGTTCCTTGGTTAGGAAGAAAAGAGGGGCGTATGTTAGGTCAAAGCAGCTGGGAACGGAGAGAGCGTTGGAGGAATATAGAGAGAGTAGGAGGGAGCTCAAATGGGGAGTTAGAAGGGCAAAAAGGGGGCGTGAAATGGTGTTGGCAGATAGGATTAAGGAAAATCCAAAAGCTTTTCACTCCTATGTTAGGAATAAAAGGGCAATTAGAGGAAAAATCGGACCTCTTAGGGACAGAGGAGGGGAACTGTGCTTAGAGCCTGAGTATCCTGAATGAATACTTTGCATCGGTATTCACGAAGGAGAGGGGCTTGTTGACCAGTCCTGTCTCTCAGGGAGCTGCAAACTAGTTGAGGGAAATATCCATACTGAGAAAGGAAGTGTTAGAGCTTCTAGGTGGCATTAAAACTGATAAATCTCCAGGGCCTGATAGCATTTATTCCAGGCTGTTTAGCGAGACATGAGGTGAAATTGCTGGGCCTCTGACGCAAATCTTTGTCTCTTCTTTGGACACAGGTGAGGTCCCAGAGGACTGGAGAATAGCTAATGTTGTACCATTGTTTAAAAAGGGTAGTAGGGATAACCCTGGAAATTACAGGCCAGTGAGTGACATCAGTAGTAGGGAAGCTGTTGGAGGGGATTCTTAGCGGTAGGATGTATAGGCAGTTAGAGCGTTGCGATCTGATTAGGGATACGCAGCATGGATTTGTTAAGGGGAGGCCATGCCTTACGAATCTGTTAGTTTTTTGAGGAGGTGACAAAAACGGTCGACGAAGGGCGAGCCGTTGATGTTGTCTATGTGGATTTCAGTAAGGCGTTTGACAAAGTCCCTCGTGGGAGGTTAGTTGAGAAGGTCAAGGCTCATGGGATACAAGGACAGGTAGCAAGATGGATAAGTAACTGGCTTAGTAATAGGAGACAGACAGTAATAGTGGAAGGGTGATTATCTAGCTAGCGGTCGGTCACTAATGGTGTGCTGCAGGGCTCGGTACTGGGACCTCTTCTATTTGTAATATATATAAATGACTTGGAGGAGGGAGTAAGTGGGATGATCAGCAAGTTTGCAGACGATACAAAGGTGGCTGGATTTGCAGATAGTGAGGAGCATTGTCAGGCGATGCAGCAGGACATAGATAGGCTGGTAGCTTGGACAGATAGATGGCAGATGGAATTCAATCCTGATAAATGCGAGGTGATGCATTTCAGGAGAAAAAATGTAGTGGGGAGGTATATGATAAAGGGTAGACCTATTAAGACTATAGAAACACAGAGGGACCTGGGGGTGCAGGTGCACAAGTCTCTGAAGGTAGCAGAGCAGGTGGAGAAGGTTGTGAAGAAAGCATATGGTATGCTAGCCTTTATAGGAAGGGGTATAGAGTACAGGAGCTGGCCTTTAATGTTGCAGTTGTATAAAACATTAGTTAGACCTCATTTAGAATACTGCGTCCAGTTCTGGTCATCTTACTATGGAGATTTTAGAGAGAGTGCAGAGGAGGTTTACCAGGATGCTGCCTGGTATGAAAGGTCTGAGTTACGAGGAGAGGTTAGGCAAATTGGGGCTGTTTTCCTTAGAAAGATGTAGACTTAGAGGAGATCTAATAGAGGTGTACAAGATTATGAGGGGTATAGATAGACTAAACAGGGTTAAGTTTTTTCCTAGGATGGACTCAAATAGCACGAGGGGTAACGGGTTAGGGTGAGGGGGGGTAAGGTATAATTTGGATGCTAGAGAGAGTTTTTTCACACAAGGTGGTGAGGGTATGGAACGCGCTGCCAAGTTAAGTGGTGGAGGCAGGCACTCTGGAGTTATTTAAGAAATACTTAGATGGGCACATGAACAGTATGGGAACAGAGGGATATAGAAAACTGATTTAAAATAGGGATCATGAACCTTTGGAGTTCCCTGGGAAGTGTGTAAACTGTTGATGATATTGATGTGTTTGTTTTATCCTACAGGTACCACCTTGTTGTCTAACAAGAGACATATAAGCGATGGGTCGTGAGAGGGCTGCTCTTGGATTTTTTGTGAGTATCCTCGTGCTTCACGTCGTTAGTGTACACTTGACCTGGACCATTTGATGGGCAACATGGCAACTCAGTGACTATCGCTGTGCTGTGCAGATACATGGATTTGGGCCTGTGTCTGTGGGAGTTTGCGCATTCTCCCCGTGCTTGCTTCAGTTTCCTCCCATATCCTAAAGATGTGCTCTTAGGCTGATTGGCAGAACAAATTCTCCCTAAATTGTCTCAATTTTGGTTCCAATGCATAGATCTATAAACATATACAGAGATCATGGATAGAAGTGGGAACATCGAGGTGGCGGCGGGGGCTCGTTGGGCTGAAGGGCCTGTTTCCTGTGCTATTTTGTTCTTTGTTCACTGTCAACGGGTCAAAACTCTGAAACTCCCTTCCCAACAATGCTGTCAGTGCACCTTACAGTCTAGTGATTGAAGAAGGTGACTCATCACTGCCTTCTCAAATACACAATTCTCTAACCAATGCTCAGGATTCCCTTCACACACATTGTTAGCCACTTTAACACTTGAATAGCAGGTTAGATGTAAGGATTCGCATTCTAATCAGCAATCTGTAACTGTCTGTGTTGGTATGAGTGCTATTGCAGACCAGAACACTGCATTTGCCTGACGAAGGCACATAGTGTTGAAAGCTCGCAAATTTACTATCAAATAAATTGGTTGGATTTAAAATTGGTGTTGTGAAACTATTGAGTTTACCCCAGTCCAATGCTGCCATCTCTATATCATGACTTCTCAAGGGGAATCAGAGATGGGCAATAAATGCCAAGTGGCACCCATTCTGAGAATGAATAAAAAGTGGCAAATTAATTTGTTTCTGGGTTTTAGCTAATTAATTATTTGATGCCTACACAGTCTATAATGTGCAACTCTTAGATACTCAAATTCATTGTGGCAAAATCAATGTACACATTCATTATTTGCACTGCTGGAAACAGCACTTAAGAGGTTAAAAGACAATTTTTCAGAAAGATTTTCTCAAGGAATCTATTCACTCAGTTCCTCAGTTTGGGAGCAGGACTTTCTACATGATGTGATATTGAAATCCTTACTTGTCAATTGTAGAAATGCTAACTGTTTAAATCGACCTAGGACATCACATTAAATCGCAAATACCTTTGTAATTGTCTAAATTTGACGCAATATTGTCAACGGCTGTTTATTTAATGTAAGTGCAAACTAGTTGTGGGTCATCCTACATCTCCACGCAGAACAAGGAATCCATAATTGTCTCACATTTGCTCTGATTCCCTTTAATAACGGCTTAGTAGCCAGTCAGATATCTAGTCATGGATTGTGTTGAACCACCAAAGTTCACCAATTTATATACAGTTAATGTTTGAATCCTGCAATCTTTAGCAAAATGCCATGCCTGGAATTACACAAGGTATCTGAGACAGAAACAAGCCATTCAGCCAAACAAGTTCTAAACTTGTATTCTATTGTATACAGAAGTTGGGTCATCTTGTTGAAGCTATACAAGACATTGGCCAGGCCACACTTTGAAATAGTGTGTGCAATTCTGGTCATCCTATTATAGAAATGATATTATTAAACTAGAAAGAGTTTACTAAAAAAGGTTTACTAGGATACTGTCAGGACTTGATGGATTGAGTTAGAGGGACAGGTTGGATAGACTGGGACTTTTTTCCCTGGAGCCTAGGAGGCTGAGGGGTGATCTTATAGAGGTCTATAAAATAATGAGGGACACAGGCAAGTAGATAGTCAATATCTTTTCCCAAAAGTAGGGGAGTCTAAAACTAGAGGGCACAGGTTTAAGGCGAGAGGGAGAAATACAAAGTGTCCAGTTTTTTCACACAGGGTGATGAATGTCTGGAACGAGCTGCCAGAGGTAGTAGTAAAGCTGGATACAATTTTGTCTTTTAAAAAGCATTTAGATAGTTACATTGGTACGATGGGTATAGAGGGATATGGGCCAAATGCGGGCAATTGGGATTAGCTTAAGGGTTTTAAAACAAAAGGCAGCATGAACAAGTTGGGCTGATGGGCCTGTTTCCATGCTGTAGACTTCTATGACATTAAGTCTATGCCATTTTATGCTCCACTCGAAGTTCATCCCATACAGTTAGAATAGATGGGACAAGCTCAGAACAATAACCTTAAATGTATAGAAAGATGAGTCTTTGTTTTGGAGTCTAAATTTAGAACACAAGTGGTAGAGTGGAAGGACAGTATATTTGTTTCATTGCTGTGTTAGTAATTGAAAGAATCGGACTAGTCCCGGCCTCAGATGTATGATCAGCATTTATTTACAAACCCATCTGGTTCACTCATGTCTTTACCTAGTCTGGCCTATATGTGACTCCAGACCCACAGCAATGTGATTGACTCTTAACTGCCTTCTGAAATGGCCGAGCAAACCACTGAACTGGATTCAAAAGGCGGATCATCATCACCTTAGGGGAAATTAAGGATGTGCAATAAATGCTGACTTGGCTGGTGATACCACAGCCCAAAAATGAAATGAAACTGCAACATAGTTGCTATTTTCTGCATGGACCAGATTGAAGTAATGTGCATTTCACTGCAGAATAGCATTCACTGGTCATTCATTTTAAAAAAAAAGACAATTTGTTGGTCTGAAGCTTGAGCCTCTGATCAAACAAGGGGACATAGGTTTAAGTTGTGAGGGGCAAGGTTTAAAGGAGATGTGCGAGGCAAGTTTTTTCCCACAGAAGGTAGTGGGTATCTGGAACCCACTGCTGGGGGAGATAGTGGAAGCAGATACAATAGAGACTTTCAAGGGGTATCTGGACAAATACATGAATAGGATGGGAATAGAGGGATACTGTTTCTGGGAGGTTGGGGGGTTTTAGTGCAGTCGGGCAGCATGGTCATGCAGGCTTGGAGGGCCAAAGGGCCTTTCCTGTACTGTAATTTTCTATGTTCTTTGAAGTGAGCATGTCGCATGAATGATACTTTGGTAGTGTGCCGTTCTTCATCCTGTCTCTCAGGCTGTGTGGCACTCCCTCGTCCTGATCCTCCAATAGTGGCACTGTACTACATTGGGAGAGCCAGCATAGATTCTGTGTTCTCGTCTCGAGCACAAATCGAACCCATAGCCTTCTCACTTAAGAGATAACAGTACAACCATTGTGTCACACTGGACTTGACTTATAACTGATGGTATAACGTTACAAAAATTGATGTTTCTATGAGGGTTAAATTGCAGCTTCGTATGTTCGTATGTTCATATTGACTCAAATAATGACAGTAAGTTGAAATTCCATACAAGATTGACAGACAAGAAATGTAAGTATTTAATGAAGCTCCTGTCAAATTACACTTAAAATATTAGAAAAAAATCTTCTGAGTCCCAAGTGACCTTGTGTTCTATTTCACATTCCATTTAATTAACATAGAGCGGTCCAGCATCGGGAATTCTTTTTGTGTGAAGGGTTTCAAATTTCTAACTGGCCCACATAGATTAGTTAGAAAAAATGTAATTCAGCCACGTTTCCCACCAGCATAGCCATTATGTACCACTGAATGAAGTATACCTGATCATTAACTTAGATAGGTACGGTGGTAGAGTAGTGATGTTATAACTCAACGTATAATCCAGAGATACCTGGGTAATAATCGTGGCAGGTGATGAAGCTTGAATTCATTTAAAATCTAGAATTCAAAGCTATGAAGCCGTTGTTGATTGTTGTGAAGGCCTATCTGATTCACTAATGTCTTGCAATGTGGTTGAATCTTAAGTGTTCAGTGAAATGACCTAGCAAACCATTCAATTCAAGGACAGTTAGGCTCGGGCAACTATTGCTGGCCCAGACAGGGACACCTACATCCCATGAAGGAATAAAAAAATTAACTGACTGAGGAGTTGAGGTCAGTATGTTACATACATTTATTTGATTACATTCATTACAATAGTTTTGAAATAAGCAATTGCAGTAAAATTACCTGACAATGTAAAGATCATCATCATTAGCATATGCTTGGTGTGGGATTTCACTTAATATTATGAATTGCAGTAAGCACTTGAAAAAATTAAGTTGATACAAAGTGCACTGAAAGATTTCTCATTTGTGTGATATTATACATGTCCCATTATTTGTGTCTGGCTATCTTTGCTTATATTTTTGATGCCTCTATGATATCTCATATCTCATATTCTCAATCATTCCATCATTCTGCATTGTCTTTTCCTCAGCTTCCATTCAATTGACAACTGGCAGCAATACCCAAAACCCAAAAATATACCTAGTTCTCAAAAATGGATCTTTTTCTGATTGGCAGTCAGTGACTAGTGGTGTTCCACAGGGATCTGTGCTAGGAGCCCAACTGTTACGTTATATGTTTGTGATTTGGAGAAGGAACTGAATATATTATCTCCAAATTTGCAGATGATACAAAGTTAGGTGGGAGAGTGAACTGTGAGGAGGATGTAGAATTGCTTCAGTGTTATTTAGACAGTCTGAGTGTGTGGTCTTCTGCATGGCAGATGCAATATATTGTGGACCAATGTGAGGTTATTCACTTTCGTAGCAATTTTAGGAAGACAGATTATTACTTGAATGGGTATAAATTGAAAGTGTTGGATATGTAGAAATACCTTGATGTCGTTGTGCATCAGTTGCTGCAAATAAGTGCGCAAGTACAACAGCAGTAAAGGCAAATAGTATTCTGGCCTTCATAGTGAGAGGATTTGAGTATAGGGATAGGGATGTTTTGTTGCAATTGTATAAGGTGCTGATGAGACCACACCTGGAGTATTGTGTGCAGTTTTGGTACCCCTATCTGAAGAAGGATCCCCTTGCTATAGAGGGAGTACACTGAAGGTTTACCAGGCTGATTCAAGGAGTCGCAGGTCTGTCATGTGAAAAGAGACTAAGTCAGTGAGCATTATATTCAGTTTAGAAGAGTGAGAGAGAATCTCGTAGAAACTTATAAAATTTTAACAGGGTTAGATGGTAGATTCAGAAAGAATGTTCCCAATGGTGGAGAAGTCCAGAATTAGGGGTCATAGTTTGAGAATAAGGGGTAAACCTTTTAGAACTGAGGTGAAGAGGAATTGTTTTTCATTCAGAGGGTGGTGAATGTGTGGAATTCACTACCACAGAATGTAGTTGAGGCCAAAACATTGTGTGATTTCAAGAAGAAATTAGATATGGCTCTTGGGACTAAAGGGATCAGTGCATATGAGGGGGGAGGGGAGAAGCAGGATATTGAATTGGATGGTCATCCATGGTCAAAATGAATGGTGGAGCAAGCTTGAAGGGCTGAATGGCCAACTCCTGCTTCTAGTTTCTATGCTTAAAACAGCTACCACCCATTAGCAAAATCCTTGCAGGATTTGAAAACTCCATGTCCATCATTTTATGCAAATTAAAGGATGCTGTCTCTGCCAATAACCCAAGATAATGTAGGCTACTCCTAGGAAGATTCTGCATTCAATTCTGCATCTCCAGTGTACCCTAAATTTGGTCACTTTAATGGACAAACCTCTTCAGCTGCATCTTTGATAGCCATTGATTCTAGGCCGATTACAGCCACAAGATGGCAGAACATTTATCACAGTGAATTGCTTTAATAAATTGTACTAGCTGCACGCCTGGAATTAGGTTATTTCCATTTGTTTTATAAAGCATTCCTCTTGGTGGGGTTGTAGTTACTGCTCTATGTATGTGTAGTACTAAGAACTGTGTTAAGGTGAAATCCTTTAAAGACAGCAGTAGTGGAATTTCCGTTTTTTCTTACTTTCTTTGTGCTGTTTGCTACTCACACTGTTTCCAATATTGAGGCATGGATTATATGAAATAAATGCCCTGTCAGAATTCTGCAATTGCCTTTCTCAGTCTCCAAACACAAGGAGATTGTGTCCTTGCTTGTTTCACTGGGGTGGGAGGAGACCAAGGGAGAGAGCGCTGGGTGGAGCTGTTTGAGAAAGATCACTGAAAAGGATGTGAAAGTGAAGTTCAGATCCTTTAATATTTTATGAACACATTCTGCAATTACAGAATACCATGTTATATGATGTAAGAATTGTAATTGGAAATGTTCCAGATTAACCCCTCAATGCTTTATTGTGTGACGCAACAGGTGATAAATATCCCTTACTAAATGGTTTCACTCCTGCAACATAGTGAATTCACTCAGACATAAGTATACAAACACACACACACACACACACTCTCTCTCTCTCTTCAAACTTACACACAATCGCACACATGCACGCACATGGCATTGATGGTAACTTTCACAATCTGCAGAATATTCCTAAATACCATTTATTCAACAAACCATACTTAGTTCTCAGCTTTCAGAACAGACACTAGAGAGAAACTGAACATCCATTCAGCAGATGAAATCTTGCAACCAACTCACAGTTGCACCATGTTATTTAAATGCAGCTCCAGAACAGAGACAGTAGTACTCCTTGCAACATGACTCTGTGGAGGCATCGTTTCATCAGTGATTATTTAACAGCCTACTGAGTGGCCAGACCCTAGCACAATGTAATAGTGATCTTACAAATGCTGACATAAAACCCCTTCCTGAATGTGGCGTAACCCCCCAATGCCCCTAACTTTGCACGCAAGTTTTCCTGACAGTAATATGGTGGGAATAGGATGGAGTGGTCAGTAATGTGTTGAGATTGGGTGGAGTGGTCAGCAGTGGGAATAGGCTGGAGTAATAGAATCAAAGAGGTTTATAGCACAGAAAGAAGCCTTTTGGTCCATTGTGTCTGTGCCAGTCATCCACCACCTATCTTACCTAATCCAAGACAGCCCCAGTCTAAATTCTTAGAAAATTATAAAAGATCCCATGGCACTTTTTAAAAGACAGCTGGGAATTTTACCTGAATATTTATCCCTCAACCAATGTCACTAAGACAGACCAGCTTCTGTTTGTTGTTACTTACTGGAGGACTGGAGGATAGCGAATGTGGTCCCATTGTTTAAGAAGGGGAAGAGAGACCTTCCAGGGAATTATAGGCCAGTGAGTCTTACTTCTGTTGTGGGCAAGGTATTGGAGAGAATTATTAGGGATAGGATTTATAGTTATTTAGAGAGAAATGAATTGATTGGGGATAGTCAGCATGGTTTCGTGAAGGGTAGGTCATGCCTTACTAACCTCATTGAGTTTTTTGAGAAAGTGACCAGAGAGGTGGATGGGGGTAAGGCGGTTGATGTAGTATATATGGACTTTAGTAAGGCGTTTGATAAGGTGGCCCATGGAAGACTTCTACAGAAAATGCAGATGTGTGGAATAGAGGGTGATTTAGCTAATTGGATTAGGAATTGGCTGGCAGATAGAAGACAGAGGGTGGTGGTTGATGGGAGATATTCATCGTGGAGTTCGGTGACGAGTGGTGTGCCTCAGGGGTCTGTTTTGGGGCCCCTGCTGTTTGTAATTTTTATAAATGATCTGGATGAGGGTATTGAGGGATGGATCAGTAAATTTGCAGATGACACTAAAGTCGGTGGAGTGGTAGATAGTGAAGAGGGGTGTTATAGTTTACAGAGTGACTTGGACAAGTTGCAGAGCTGGGCCGAGAGGTGGCAAATGGAGTTTAATGTGGAAAAGTGTAAGGTAATGCACTTTGGCAGGAACAATAAATGTGTAGAGTATAGGGCTAATGGTAGGGCTCTTAATAGTGTTGAGGAACAAAAGGATCTTGGTGTATGTGTCAATAGATCCCTGAAAGTAGGCAGTCAAGTGGATAAAGTTGTTAAGAAGGCATATGGAGTCTTAGCTTTTATTGGTAGGGGGATTGAATTTAGGAGCCGCAGCATCATGTTGCAACTGTACAAAACTCTAGTGCGGCCGCACTTGGAGTATTGTGTGCAGTTCTGGTCCCCACATTATAAGAAAGATGTGGAGGCATTGGAGAGGGTACAGAGGAGGTTTACCAGGATGTTGCCTGGTATGGAGGGCAGGTCCTATGAAGAGAGGTTGAGGGATTTGAGGTTGTTTTCGTTAGAAAGGAGGCGGCTAAGAGGGGATCTTATTGAAGCATATAAGATGATTAGAGGTTTAGATAGGGTGGACAGTGATAGCCTTTTTCCTAGGATGGAGAAAGCTAGCACGAGGGGACACAGCTTTAAATTAAGGGGTATGAGTTATAGGACGGATATCAGAGGTAGGTTCTTTACTCAAAGAGTGATTAGGGAGTGGAATGCCCTGCCTGCAGCTGTTGTAGATGCGCCAAGTTTGGTGGCGTTTAAGAGGTTAATTGATAAGTATATGGAAGAGAAGGGAATGGTTTAGTTTGGAGGGGCATTGCTTTTTATTTTGGTCGGCACAACATCGAAGGCCGAAGGGCCTATTCTGTGCTGTAATGTTCTATGTTCTATGTACTATGTTTGATTTGTTTGTTGAATTTTTTACATTACAGCAGTGTATCCTCTGGAAGTACTTACTCACTGTAAAGGAATTTGGGATGAGCTGCAGTTGTGAAAGGTTTTACCTGGATATAAGCATTTTGTTTCTCTGATACTTACTAATATCTATCTCTAGGACTATTCCACACTATTTCTGTCTGCAGGCTTGCTGCTTATTACAATCTTCATCTATTATTATCCCACACTATGGGCTTGATTTTACTTTCAAGTTGCACCTGTTTTTGGGTGTGAAAACTTGGTAAAGTCAGGTGTGAGTGAGTAGCGTGATCCGTGTCAGGTTCCCCCTTTACCAATGGCTGAAAATGGCTGCCGTCTGGACCGTGCTGAAATGGGTGCCATGTCAATTTAAATGCATTTGCTTGCATTTAAATTGACTGAATGGGCTGCACATCCAAACTACCGGTATTTTCCCCTTTGTCACCAAGGGTCCGATTCAGGCGCTCCAGCTTCTGAGATGATAAGCTCAGAGCTTCTGGCGGCTCTCTGACTCAGATTAGCCCAGGGGAGGGAGGGGTGTGGCAGTGGGTGGAGGGAAGCGCATCAGGTGGCTTTTTGCTGAGGGGGGTGGGAGTAGGGAGGTGGGTCAGGTGGCTTTCTGGTGGGGGGAGGGAGATGAGTCATATGGCTCTCTGGTGGAGGGGAGGGAGGTGGGTCAGATTGCTCCCTGGTGAGGGGGAGGGAGGTGGGTCAGATTGCTCCCTGGTGAGGGGGAGGGAGATGAGTCATATGGCTCTCTGGTGGAGGGGAGGGAGGTGGGTCAGATTGCTCCCTGGTGAGGGGGAGGGAGGGAAACAAGTCAGATGGCTCTGATGAGGGCAGGTGGGAGTGCTGCCACTCTGCGTGCTTGGTGGGGGGGGGGCATGCAGAGTGCGATGGTGTGGGAGTGCTGCCACTCTGCGTGCGATTGGTGGGGGGGGGGCATGCAGAGTGCGATTGGTGGGGGGGGGCATGCAGAGTGCGATTGGTGGGGTAGAGGGAGAAGGGCAAAGGGCCACAATTAGTCTGATGAGTGGGGAGATAAGGGGATCAGTTATATTGTGGGGATGGGACAATGTCTGTGGGAGCAGGGGTTGGGGAGGGGGGAGGCATTATCCAGTCCGGCTGCGACGCGGCAAGGGAGTGTTTTTCTATTTTTATTTACTGCGCATGCAAGCTGCAGTGTTTCAGGCATGATAAACCCTCCCACAGGGTTCTGCAGTGCAATTCAGAGTTGCTGTGATTTGTTTAGGCAGAGTACGTATGGGGGCACCTGATCACGAGTGTAAAAGTCAGATCTGAAACATTCCCACATTCAAGTCCGCCTAGCACTTAGAAACAAAATGGTAAAATTGGGCCCTATATTTTCAGTTTCCGCCTGTCCGTTTTCAAATGGATGGTTCGCTACCCATGCAGCAAGTGTGATGCCACTGTTTAAAAAAGGAGGTAGACAAAAGGCGGTAACTATAAGCCGGTCAGCTTAACTTTCGTAGTAGGGAAAATATTTGAATCTATCATCAAAAAAGAAATAGCGAGACATCTGGATATAAAATTGTCCCATTGGCAAGATGCATCATGGGTTCATGGTGGGAAGGTCATGTTTGACTAATTTGGTGGAATTCTTTGAGAACATTATATGTGCAGTGGAAAATGGACAACCTGTGAATGTTGTGTATCTAGATTTCCAGAAGGCGTTTGACAAGTTGCTGCACCAAAAACTTCCACATAAGATAAAGGTGCATGGTGTTATATATACCATGTAATATATTAGCATGGATAGAGGATTGGTTAACTAACAGAAAACAAACAGCAGGGGTAAAAGGATGTTTCTCTGGTTGGCATTCAGTGACTAATGGTATGCCCCAGGGATCAGTGTTGGGACTGCAATTGTTTACGATTTACATAGATGATTTGGAGTTGGGGACCAAGTGTAGCATGTCAAAATTCGCAGATGACACTAAGATGAGTGGCAGAGCAAAGTGTGCAGAGGACGCTGAAAGTCTGCAAAGAGATATAGATAGTTTGAGTGGGCGAGTCTCTGGCAGATGGAATAAAATGTTGGTAGGAATAACAGCAAAATGGACTATTATTTAAATGATAAAAAATTGCAGCATGCTGTTGTACAGAGGGACCTAGGTAGCTCAGACAGTTGATTTTCAGGTGTAGCAGGTAATTAAGAAGGCAAACTTAATTTTGTCCTTCATTGCTAGAGGGATGGAGTTTAAAAGCAGTGAGGTTATGTTATAGCTGTATAAGGTGCTGGTGAGGCCACACTTGGAGTACTGTGTATAGTTTTGATCTCCTCGAGAAAGGATACACTGGCACTGGAGGGGATGCACAGGAGATTCACTAGGTTGATTCCGGAGTTGAGAGGGTTGACTTATGAGGAGAGACTGAATAGACTAGGGTTATACTCATTGGAATTCAGAAGAATGAGGGGAGATCTTATCGAAACATATAAGATTATGAAGAGAATAGATAAGATAGAAGCAAAGAAGTTGTTTTCACTGGCAGGTGAAACTAGAATTGGGGGCATAGTCTCAAAATAAGGGGAAGCAGATTTGGGACTGAGTTGAGGAGGAACTTCTTTACACAAAAGGTTGTGAATCTATGGAATTCCCTGCTCAGTGAAGCAGTTGAGGCTACCTCATTGAATGTTTTTAAGGCAAGGGTAGATAAATTTTTGAACAGTAAAGGAATTAAGAGTTATGATCAGTGGGTGGGTAAGTGGAACTGAGTCCATGGAGAGATTAGCCATGATCTTATTGAATGCAGAGCAGGCTCAAGGGGCCAGATGGCCTACTCCTGCGCTTAGTTCTTATATTCTTATGCTATCTTTAATGTGTTGTTGGAGAACTTTTTCAAAGTATACTTCACCTTCACTTTGTTTTCGTCACATCCCTTCCCTGGGTCCCACAATTTGAAGGTGTTAATTGAGTTTTTTTTTAGGAGTTTATAATTTCACATCAGCAGCAATGCACAGTTCAAAACCAAAGTTCTGACCCCATCCCAGTACTTACCCTACCCAACCCTTGTTCTATCTCCAGCCAACCAAGATCCTGTTTTCTCCCAAAGTCTGGCCTATGTGACCCCACTCCCCATCCCAAATCTGTTTTATTTCCTGACCCAGCTATATTCTATCTCCGGCTCCATCTCCATTACCATCACCATCACCATGTCCACTCCACTCCTGCTCCATCTCAATTCTATGCCTTTCTCATCTCAGCTAATTCTATCCTTCTTGCTCCACCCCAATCCCAGTCCTGTCTCAAATATTCTGCCTGCATGAATATGGTAAAATAAACTGGTTAATATTATGGTGGGATTGGGGGGAGTGGTCAGTAATATGGGAATAGCGTGAAGTGTTCAGATGTAGTTGGAATAGAGTGGAGTGGTCAATAATGTACTGAGGATAGAATTGAGAGAACAGGAGATGGGTTTCACGGACAGGGTAACTTCTTAGGGCATGATAGTTGAATTTGTGAAATAAAGGTTGGGTTTGGGAATTGAAGGGAATTTGATTAGCTGGGTTACGAGAATGATAGAGAAACTGCACAAATGGTTTCAGTCTTAATGACAAAAAAATCTATTAGCTCCTCACACTTGTTGGACTTGAGATTGCAGCCAGGGAATTGCTGTTTGTAATATATATAAATGGTTTGCAGGAAAATGTAACTGGTTTGATAAGTAAGTTTGTAGATGACACAGAGGTTGGTGGAATTGAAGATAACAGTGAGAATACAGCAGGACATAGATTGGTTGGAGACTTGGGCGGAGAAATGGCAGATGGAATTTAATCTGGACAAATGTGACATAGTGCATTTTTCAAGAACTAATAAGATAGAAATATACAGAACTCTTAAGAGTATTGATAGGTAGAGGGATCTGTATGTACAGGTACACGGATCACTGAAAGTGGCAACACAGGTGGAGAAGATAGTAAAGAAGGCATGCTTGTCTTCATCAGTCATGTTGCAGCTTTATAGAACCTTAGTTGGATCACACTTGGAATATAGTGTTCAATTCTGGTTGCCACACTACCAGAAGGATGTGAAGGCTTTGGAGAGGCTACAGAAAAGATTTGCTAGGATGTTGCTTGACATGGCATTAGCTATGAGGAAAGACTGGAGAAACTTTGCTTGTTCTCACTGGAGTGACTGAGGTTGAGGAGCGACCTGATAGAAGTCGACAATATTATGAAGGGCATAGACAGTGTAAATAGTTAAAAGCTTTTTTCCCAGGGTCGAAGAGTCAATTACTAGGGGGCACAGGTTTAAGGTGAGAGGGCAAGGTTTAAAGAAGATGTACGAGGCAAGTTTTTTAACACAGAGGGTGGTGGGTGCCTGGAACTTGCTGCCGGGGAGAGGTAGTGAATGTAGATCTGATAGTGGCTTTTAAGGGGCATCTGGATAAATCCATGAATAGGATGGGAATGGAGGGATATGGTCCCCAGAAGGATAGCAATTTTTTTCAAATGGGCAGCATGGTTGATGCTGTTTTGGAGTGCTTGTTCCTATGCTGTAATTTTCTTTGTTCTTTGCTCTTTAAAATTTGTGGCGATGGTTGGCAGTGGAGAAGGGAAATTGGGTATTATACAGGCTGATCTTATAGGAGTGAGGAGAGGATAGACAAGCTGAGTAATGAAGCACAAAATTGTTACAGCATAGAAGGTGGCCATTTGGTCCATCTTTCTGCACCAGCTCTCCAAATGAGCATGGAGCTTGATATGGCGCAGCCAGAATGTGGTCATGGATGGTGAAATCAACTATGCAGCAGATATCTTCAGCTTTGCATCAAGATACTATTTCATATGTGAATGTAATGTGAGTTTTAAAAAAAACTTTTTATTGCCTCTAAAAACACATGTAAACATTATTTTCCCACATAGCAAAGAATAGATTAACACTGGCCTGCTTTCTGAAACAGCTGTACAGAGCTTGTAGAGACAAAGAAAAACTATTAAAAGGAACTCCAATCATGATCTTTCCCTTTTGAAACAACTCCAAAACTAAAACTATTCTGGCACTTGCTTAACTTCGTTAAAGGAAAGACTTTCATTTCTATAGTATCTTTTACCACCTTTAGGACACCCTAAAGCACTTTCGGATTGTGGTCAATATTGTAACATAGGGACATTTGAAGGGCCAACTGCAGCCTCTGGTATCATAGCTCACCTTCAAATAACATATTGGAGGTTTTACAAGATTGCACACACTGACCTTAGTGAACCTTCCCCAACAACTGTCTGATCGGAAATTGTTTTTGTTATATATTTCCAGATATTGAAGGTAGTGGGGAAACCTAATTGAATTCAAGGTCAAACTGGTGAAACAACTGAACCCAGTTGCTGACAGTGAGCTGTGAGAAAATTCCACACCGTCTGCAGTTCGAATTCAGTTAAAGTAACTCCTGCCAACCATATCCTGTGACATCCTCATTTCCTGCTGAATCAACAATCTCAGCTTTTCCAATAATCACGTCATTGAACTGAACCACCCAAACAACAGACCCGTAATTCAATGTGTGCTGAAGCTGGAGTGCTTCGCCCTTCTCAAAGAATGGCACAGGATAGAGAGGAGGAGGGTGGCACTAATCCAGATACGGCGATCCGGAATTGGGGAGGGGGGGGTGGTGTTATGCGAATTGTGGATACTACCCTCAGCTTCTCTAATTCCTTGCAGGTAATATCCTTCCTCCCTGAAACTATTCCTTTGCACCCATTCACGGATCCTCACACCTTTCTTAAATGTGGTTATCTGAGCTGGAAGCAGTAGTCCAGCTGCTCCAGTTGTGGCCTAACCAGAGCTTTATAAAAATTCAGAAAAGCATCTCTGCTTCCCGACTCAATATCTCCATTTATGAAGTCCAAGATCCGGTATTCTTTTCTAACTGTTCTCTTTTAACCTTTTAACCTTTAAAGCTTAATGCACATGAACCCCCAGGTCTTTTTGCTGCTGTCACTCTTTAGAGCTATGCCATTTAATCTATCTGGCCTCTGCGAATCCAGTTTGTCAACATGCATCCCTCTTACATTCCATCTGCAACTGTCTGCTCATTCTGCCACCCACTTTATGTTCAGCTTCAGTTGTTTGTCATCATCTTAACTTTGCTACATTTCCAAGTTTGGTAGTATCGGCAAATTATGAAATGTTACCCTGCGTACTAAGAGGTCTTGTTGCACAGTGGGTAGCATCAATAGCTCTGGGTCAAAGGCTCCAGATTTAAGTCTCACGTCGAGTTTTGATGGCCATGGAATTTTATTCATAGCATGGCCAATCAAGCTGATTAACAGCTTCCAAATTCTTTCAATATACCTCAAAAATGGGAGCGTTTCCTGGTCACTATATTTTTGGTTGCCAAAATATACTTTATTCATAAAATATCTGAAAAAACATTACTAATATTTGAAAATGGCCACACATGATATTCAAGTTTTTTCTACATGGATAAGTTGCACTTTGAAGTGCTTCAATATAATTAAAATAACATTATGACATTTCAAAATGGTCTTTACAAAAGGAACATTGACATTTAAGTTGTCTGTCTTACACCCAGTTTCAGTTTTCTTGCTCACTTTCACTACCCAACATAAATCAAGTTGCATTCAGAGGTGTTTCAATTTTTTTTATTCGTTTGTGGAATTTTGGGTGTTGCTGGCTGGCCAGCATTTGTTGCCCATGAGGTGGTGGTGGGCTGCCCTCTTGAATCATTGCAGTCCATCAGCAATGCCATTAGGAATTCCAGGATTTTGACCCAGCGACTGTGAAAGAGCAGAGATATATTTCCAAGTCACCATGGTGAGTGGCTTGGAAGGGAACTTGCAGGTGGTGATGTTCCCATGTATCTGCTGCAATACCGTTGTGATACATGTTACATTCACAGTATACATTTAATTTGAATCATACAATTTAAGGGGTTCAATACAATTTCCCCTTTCTTCAGTGCACTGTGGCTGAAAGGTGTTAAACCTTTTGCGCCTCTTGTGGTGCATCCCTCAGCACTTAATCTAGGGCCTTTGAACACGCCAGTCTGCAATGCTCATTGGGGACAATTTTTTACACTGGAAGACCAATAGGTTTTGGGTAGACCAATGAGCATCTTTCCCCAAGTTGACAATATTGGAGAAGACAGTGGCAAATCACTGCAGTATCTTGTCAAGCACAAACCATTCCAATGGATGTCCATGGTTGCCAATGCCCTCTTAAGGTGTGATACCTGAAGAAGCAAGTCACTATATACTATTTTTTAACACCTAAAAGCATGGTCCACATACTGAATCTTAGGAAACATAACTTCCAATTTAAAAAAAAATATTTACCACTATTTGTCGCCTTCTGGTCTTGAACCAATATTTAAAATCTAACCTGACCACGACCCTCTGTCTTGGTGAGGCTGAATTTTTCACTTGTAAGAACTTGTAGTTTGAGTGATGAATCTTTACTAACTGCTAGCAGAGTCGAAGGCTCTACTCTGCATGGGACAACTTACCACATTGATGTTGCCCAGTATCTGGCTGGAATGAAGTGGGGTTCGGGACGGAGGGGTGGGGGAGTGGGGGTGGGGTGTGGGTGGAGTGGGGGGGGGTGGGTTGGAGGCAGGGGACGGGGGGGTGCGTTCACAATCACGGGGTGGATTGTTTCACTGCAGCTTTGCTCAAGCACACATTCACTATCTCTCTCCAATAGTTTGTCTCTTAATTTCTCTCTCTCCCCCAATCCTTCTGTCTGTTTATGTTTATCACTTCTTTTCACACAGTTTTTCTAATCTCTCTCTCACTCACTCAAGTCAATTTATTAATCTCTATTTCTGTCTGCCTTTCTGGCATACTCTATCTTTGTTTCTGTCTGTATTCAGCCCTGCCACCCTTTTTTGTATGTTTAGAAATAGTTCCAAATGCTAACCTTGGTTTTGTTGTTTCTAAAGTTGAATTGACACCAGTTCCAACAATTGTGATAAAGACTTCAGATTATCTCAGGCAGGTGTTTGGGGTTTGATGATGTCTCCCTTTGTCCACAAGGACAGATAGATAAAGTTGAGATTCTTCAGATGTGTTTAAAATAACATACTGTGCCATTTAGTGCAAGTTACTGATGGGAAATTAACTGAGATGAACTGAGAATTGTAGCCCCTAATTTGGAGAGAGAATCTTATTAATTAAAACTGACTGATCAGTCAAAATGGTACCTAGATCATTCAGGTATTGAATTAAAATTCTGTCAAGCACAGTGTAGTTTGATCATTCAGCCAGTTCCACACAAGTTATTGAATCCACCCTAACACAGCAGGATAAACTGGGAAAGGAAGTGAAAGATAAGGTGGCCGTTTCTCTGTGGCTAATCAGAGTTTTCTCACGTGGGGAAAAATACTGGGCTTTGGAATATGCCAGTCTGCAACACTCATTGTAGAGAATTCTTTAGACTGGAAGACTAACGGATTTGGGGCAGAGCAAAGAGCATCTTTCCCCAAGTTGACAATCCTCAGCAATATTGGAGAAGGCAATGACAAACCACAACATAGTACACAGAATATAAATTAAAAATACTCTCCTCTCCCTGAGCTCACCGTGCCCCTCTCTTTCTGATCCTATCTCATCTCCTTGTTGATCCTTCACATGAACACAGAACCATCAATAAATTGTCAGTTTCCAGAGCAGTGTTAAGACAGTAAAATACAAACTTCCTGATCTTATTATCAGTAGGAACAGAACACAGGGTATTTATTTCATGGGATGCGGGCACCACTGGCTAAACCAGAATTTATCACCTATCTGCAATTATAGAACATAGAACACTACAGCATAAATAGGCCCTTCGGCCCACAAGTTGCACTGATCATATCCATACTTGCTAGGCCATAGAACTATCCGTAACTCCCAATCCCATTTAATCCCATGTACTTATCCAGAAGTCTTTTAGAAGACCCCAGCAAGTTCGCCTCCACCACCACCGACAGCAGCCGATTCCATTCACTCACCACCCTCTGAGTGAAAAACTTACCCCTAACATCTCCTGTGTACTTGCTGCCCAGCACCTTAAACCTGTGTCCTTTCGTAGCGACCATTTCAGCCCTGGGAAATAGCCTCTGAGAATCCACTCTATCTATTTCTCTCAACATTTTATAAACCTCTATCAGGTTGCTTCTCAACCTTCGTCTCTCCAGGGAGAAGAGACCTCGCTCCCTCAACCTATCTTCATAGGGCATGCCCCCAATCCAGGCAACGTTCTTCTAAATCTCCTCTGCACCCTCTCAAAAGCTTCTACATCCTTCCTATAGTGAGGCGACCAGAACTGCACACAGTACTCCAAGTGGGGTCTGACAAAGGTCTTATAAAGTTGCAACATTACCTCCCGACTCCCAAACTCAATCCCTCGATTAATGAAGGCCAGTACACCATATGCCTTCTTGACCACATCCTCCACCGTGAGGCCAATTTAGGAGTCCTATGGACTCAGACCCCAAGACCCTTCTGCTCCTCAACACTGCTAAGACTCCTACCCCTGATATTGTACTTCTTCATCCCATTGTTCCTGCCAAAATGGACCACTACACATTTATCCACGTTGAAGTCCATCTGCTACTTCTCCGCCCATTCTTGCATCCTATCTATGTCTTGCTGCAACTTCTGTCATCCCTCCAGACTTTCCATAACACCACCAACCTTCGTATTGTCAGTGAACTTACTAACCCATCCTTCCACTTCCTCATCCAGGTCATTTATGAAAATAACAAACAGCAAGGGTCCCAGAACAGATCCCTGGGGCACTTCATTGGTGACTGACCTCCATGCAGAAAAAGATCCATCCACAACCACTTTCTGCCTTCTGCAGGCAAGTCAATTCTAGATCCACAAGGCCAAATAGTCCCTTGGATCTCACGTTCTCTCACATTCTCAAGAAGTCTTGCATGGGGGACCTTATCAAACACCTTGCTGAAATCCATATAAACCACATCCACCACTCTTCCTTCGTCAATGTGTTCAGTCACATTTTCAAAGAACGCAACTAGGCTTGTAAGGCACAACCTGCCCTTGACAAAGCCGTGTTGACTATTTCTGATCATACTAAACTTCTCTAAATGCTCATAAATCCTGTCCCTCAGGATCCTTTCCATCAACTTACCAACCACTGAGGTCAGACTCACCGGCCGGTAATTTCCTGGGCTATCCCTGTTCCCTTTCTTGAAAATAGGAACTAACTTCGCAATCCTCCAGTCTTCCGCAACCTCTCCCCGTCTCCATTGATGATGCAAAGATCATCACCAAGGGCTCTGCAATCACTTCCCTCATCTCCCACAGTAACCTGGAGTACATCCCATCCGGTCCCAGTGACTTATCTATCTTGATAGAATTTAAAAGTTCTAACACATCCTCTTTCTTAACGTCCACATACTCAATCTTTTCAGTCTGCTGCAAACTTGCAGTACAACCTCCCAGATCACTTTCCACCGTGAATATCGAGGCAAAGTACTCATTAAACACCTCTGCCATTTCTTCTGGTTCTACACAAACATTTCCCCCTTCACCTTTTAAAGGTCCACTCCCTTCACTTCTCATCCTTTTATCCTTCACATATTTATAGAAGGCCTTGGGATTCTCCTTAATATCACCTGCCAAGGCCTTCTCATAACCCCTTCTGGCTCTCCTAATTTGCTTTTTAAGCTCCTTTCTACAAGTCTTATACTCTTCTAGATCCTTAACATCTCCTAGTTCTCTGAACTTTTTGTATACCTTTCTTTCCTTCCTGACTAGCTTCATCACAACCTTTGTGCACCATGGTTCCCGTGACTTACCAAAACCACCTTGTCTCAATGGAACGTTGTCGTGCAGAGCGCCAGACAAATATTCCTTGGAAATCCACCACCTTCCTTCAGTACTTTTCCCCAAGAACACCTCCTTCCAGCTTACTTGTCCAATTTTCTGCCTAATGATTTCATATTTCCCCCTACTCCAAATAAACACCTTCCTATCCTGCCTGATCCTATCTCTTTCCAATGCTATTGTAAAGGAGATAGAATTATGATCACTATCCCCAAGATGATCTCCCACCGAGAGATTCGATACCTATCCCGGTTCATTAGCCAGCACCAGGTCAAGTACAGCCTCTCGTAAGCTTATCCATGTGCTGTGTCAGGAAACCCTCCTGAACACACCTAACAAACTCAAATTATCATCAAGGAACAAAGAATAAAGAAATTTACAGCACCAGAACAGACCCTTCGGCCCTTCATGCTGCCTGACTGAATTACAACCTCTTACCCTTCCGGGGACCATATCCCTCTATTCCCATCCTATTCAAGACGCCTCTTGAAAGTCACTATTGTATTTGCTTCCACTACTTCCTCCAGCAACAAGTTCCAGGCACCCTTCACTTTCTGTGCAAAAGACTTGCCTTGTACATCTCCTGTAAATCATGCCCTTAACACCTGAAATCTATGCCTCCCAGTAATTGACTCTTCCAATCTGGGAAAAAGTTCTGACTATCCACTCTTTTCATGCCCCTCATAATCTTGTAGACTTCTATCAAGTCGCTTCTCAACCTCCATTGTTCCAGTGAGAACAAACGAGGTTTCTCCAACCTCTCCTCATAGCTAATACCCTCCATACTAGGCAACATCTTGGTAAATCCTTTCTGTACTCTCTCCAAAATTTTCACATCCTTATGGTAGTGTGACAACCAGAATTGAACACTATATTCTAAGTACGGCCAAATAAGGTTCTATAAAGCTGCAACATGACTTTCCAATTTTTAAACTCAATGCCCCAATCTGGGGTTTCTGCAAAACATTACAATAGATTAGTCTGATGGGATATACCCCAGAATATTGAAAGAAGCAAGGGAGAAAATTACTAGGATGTTGGGAGAAATCTCACTATATCCTCATTGGCTATAGGGGAGGTGCTTAACTCTCCCTCTGCTCATATTGTCTATACCTTTAAGACTTGATTACCTGTAAAGAATCTCATTCTGACCATTATTTTGCAAACTAAGTTTGTGTCTTTATGTGCCTTGTTTGTGAACAGAACTCCCACTCACCTGACGAAGGAATAGTGCTCCAAAAGCTAGTGGCTTGTGCTATCATGCTGTGGAGATGCTGGTGTTAGACTGGGATAAACACAATAAGAAGTCTCACAACATGAGATTAAAGTCCAACAGGTTTATTTGGTAGCACAAGCTACTAGCTTTCAGAGCACTGCTCCTTCATCAGGTGAATGGGAGTTCTGTTCACAAACAGGGCATAAAAAGACACAAACTCAAGTTACAAAATAATGGTTGGAATGCGAGTCTTTACAGTAATCAAGTCTTAAAAGTACAGAGAGAGGGTTAAGCACAGGTTAAAGAGATATGTATTGTCTCCAGGCAGGACAGTTAGTGAGATTTTGCAAGCCCAGTCAAGACGTGGGACAGCACTCCTGAAAGGTAGTGGCTTTTGATTCCAAATAAGCTGTTGGTGTGTGAGACTTCATACTGTGGTTACCCCAATTCACATTACAGGGGAGGTCCCAGAGGATTGGAGAATAGCCAGTGTTGTTGCTTTGTTTAAGAAGGGAGCAAGAATAATTCAGGTAATTACAGGCCGTTGAGCCTGATGTCAGTGGTAGGGAAATTATTGCAGAGGATTCTTCGAGACAGGATTTATTCCCACTTGGAAATAAGTGGATGTATTAGCGAGAGGCAACATGGTTTTGTGAAGGGGAGGTCATGCTTCACTAACTTGATCGGAGTTTTTTGAGAAGTGATGAAGCTGATTGATGAGGGTGGGGCAGTGGATGTTGTCTACATGGACTTCAGTAAAGCTTTTGACAAGGAATTTTATGGCAGGCTGGTGCAGAAAGTGAAGTTGCATGGGATCGGAGGTGAGCTGGTAAGTTGGATACAGAACTGACTTCATCATTAGCAGTAGCTCACCACCACTGCTACAGTTCCTTTTGTGTAGCTACTTTCACAGTGCTGTTAGGAAGACGGTTCCAGGAGTTTGGCCCAGTAACAGCAAAGGAAGTGTGATATATTTCCAAGTCAGTATAGTGAGTGGCTTGGAGAGGAACTTTCAGGTGATGGCATTCCCAGTTATCTGTTGCCTTTGCTTAGATGGTAGTAGTCATGGTTTGGAAGATGCTGCTTAAGAAACTTGGCGAGTTCCTGTAGTGCATCTTGTACACGTCGCCACATCTATTCATTTGTGGTGGAGGGAATGAATGCTTGTAGATGGGATGTCAACTAAGCGAGCTGCTTTGTCCTCAATGGTATCGAGCTTGTATTCTATCACATTCCTGACTTGTGTCTTGTAGATAGTGGACAGGCTTTAGGGAATCTGGTGAGTTACTCTCAGCAGGATTCACACCCTGACCTGTCCTTATAGCCACAGTATTCATACAGCTGGTTCAGTTCAGTTTCTGGTCAATAGTAGCCCCTTGGATATTAGTAGTGGGCAACTGTAATGGCACTGAGTGTCAAAAGAGTGAAGGTTTCGTTTTCTCTTGTTGGGATTGGTCATTGTCAAGTACTTATGTGGCATGAATGTTACCTACCATTTGGCAATCCAAGTTGTCCAAGTCTTATTGCATTTGGACATGGACCATTTTAGTATCGGGGAGTTGCAATTGATTCTGAACATTGTGCAGTTATCAGCAAACATCTCCCTCTTCTGACATTATGAAGGAAGGAAGGCCATTGTTGAAGCAGCTGAAGATGATTATACCTCAGATACTACCCTGGGAAACACTAGTAGTGATGTCCTACAACTGAGAAGATTAACCTTCAACAATCACAATGATCTATGACTCCAACCAACCAGCAGAGGCTTTTCCCCCTGTTACCCAATGATTCCAGTTTTGTGGGGCTCACTGTTAAAATGTTGTCTTGATGTCAAGGGCATCACTGAGCTGACCTCTGGCATTCGGATCTTTTGTCCATGTTCGGAATACGGTTGTAATGATTTTAAGAGCTGAGTGACCCTGGCAGAATCCAAACTGAGTATTGGTGAGTAGATTATTGCTAAACAAGGGTAGCTTGATAGCGCTGTTGATGACTCCTTCCTTCACTTTATTGTTGATTGAAAACAAACTGATAGGATAATAATTGGTTGGGTTGGATTTGTCCTGCTTTCTGTAATCAGGACAAACCCAGGCAATTTTCCACAATGTTAGTTCAATGCCAGTGTTGTGGCTGTGCTGAAACAGCTTGGCTAGGGGCGGGTTTTCAGTACTGTTACTGGGCTATAGCCCTTGCAGTATCCAGTCTTCAGTCCTTCAGTCGTTTCTTGGTATCCCTGGAGGTGAGTCGAATTGGTTGAATACTGGCATCTGTTATGCTGGGGACCTCTAGAGAAGGACAAGATGAATCATCCATTAGTTCTTTCTGGCTGAAGATTGTAGCAAGTATTTCAGCCTTATCTTTTGAACTGATGTGTTCAGTTGGGCTCATTCATTCTTGATGATGGGGATATTTGTGGAGCTTCCTTCACTAAGTTGTTTAATTGTCCACCACCATTTTTGACTGGGAAATTTGTATTTCAATTTTGTAATGTTACAGCCAGTATGATCACAAAAATGGTCAATACAATGGATTCTCCCATCACTTCAAAGAAGTGTTCAGCAAACTTACTAATTGTTCACCTGCAGCAGTTGTGGACTCACCAACTTTAAGGGCGTTCAAATGGTCAGTGGATAGGCATATGGATAATATTGGAATAGTTTAGGTTAGAGGGTCATTAGATTGGTTCCACTGGTTGGCGCAACATCGAGGGCCGAAGGGCCTGTACTGCGCTGTAATGTTCTATGTTCTAGAACCAGGGATCACAGTCTGAGGATTCAGGATAGACCATTTAAGACAAAAGTGAGGGGAGATTTCTTCACCCAAAGAGTGGTGAGCCTGTGGAATTCATCATCACAGGAAGTTGGTGATTCCAAAACACTGAATGTATGCAAAGAGGCGGCTGGATATAGCATTTGGGACGAATGGGATCAAAGGTTAGGGGAGAAATCAGGATTAGGCTATTGAGTTGGACGGTCAGCCATGATTGTAATGAATGGCAGAACAGGCTCAAAGGGCCAAATGGTCTTTTCCTGCTCCTATCTTATATATTTCAGTAGGTTGGCACCTTATTTTTAGATATGCCTGATGCTGCTCCTGACATGCACTCTGATTCCACGGCTTAGTGGTAATGATAGATTGGGGGATAAGCTGAGCCACGAGGTTACAGATTCTGATTGATACAATTCTGCTGATGTTGGTGGCCCACGGTGCCTCGTGGTTGCCCAGACTTGAGTTACTAGATCTATTCTAAGTCTATCCCATTTAACACAGCGGTGGTGCCACACAACTTGATGGACAATATTCTCAATGTGAAGATGGGACTTTGTCTCCACAAGGACTGTGCAATGATCACTCCTGTTGATACTATCACAGACAGATGGATCTGCAGCAGGCAGGTTGATGAGGACACGGTGAAGTATGCATTTTCCTGTTAGAACCATAAAAAACATGTGTTGTTGTAGTTTCTAGACCTCCTGACAATAATAACTAAATAGAGAAATCATTGTATATTTAGAGCAGGGAGCTGCATGAGGAGTATAAACAGGGAATGATAACTTGGATTTGGATTGAAAAAAATCCACATCACAAGGTACGAAGGAAAACAAACTACTGACTTGATTCAAGAGAGTATATTAAAGCTTCAACTCAACAAATGGGCAGTGATACTTGATCTACTTTTGAATAACAAATGATTAAAAGACAATTTGTTGGCTATACGGCATCACAGACAGGATCATTATATTCATTTTCAGGCTTCGGGGAAAAGGAGAAGCACAGAACAAAGATTTAGATTTAAAATTACTTAAACATGGGGATGTAAACCTCAAATTTGAACTAAACCAATAAAAAGCAAATGCAGGAATGACCTTCTTCACACAGAGCTTTGTCAACACCACAGCAGCAGTGATGCAGAATCATTTATTTACAGATGTTCAGTTAGATGGGAAGTTAAGAATGCTGGGGCTGGGGGGGGTACAGTCACAATTCCTATACTTGCAGTGAACATGGAAAATTTGTATTTCAATTTTGTAATGTTACAGCCAGTATGATCACAGAAATGGTCAATACAATGGATTCTCCCATCACTTCAAAAGAAGTGTTCAGCAAACTTACTAATTGTTCACTGTCCAAATTGGTCTCATCTCATTTGTGACATTAAAACAAATCTTGATTTGTAGATACTACTTCTGAAGCCACTTTTGAAGAGTGGGTGAAGGCACTGACTCTGCAACATATTCTCACCTTGTAGGAACCTGCCTCTGTTTTCTCCTAACTTTCAGATTGCTTAATGACAGAGACTTCATCATTAGGATCTATGCAGGGTCTTTTTTTCCTCATATAGTGGAGTCCAACTGAGTTTTGCTTTCAAAGTATCTTTGTATTCAAATATGGGATGTCCTGGATAGGATTCTCTGGCCTTGCGTGCCCCAAAACTGGAAATTTCACGAACTCAATGGTCTGACAAATTTTCTGTCTTACCTGCTATAATTCTCGCGGCAGGCAAGATGGGAGAATTTTGGCTCTTATGTTATGTGTTCCTGATGTGATGGAATTGATATGTGTGTGTACTTATAGTACTTTATTTATGATTGAGGGAAATTTTTAAGTTTTAAAGTTCAGTTTTATTATAGACAGTCAATATGGCTGGGAGGAATACATTCAGGTGTGGGGAGAGTTGAATAAATGTGAGGAAAGGATGCTTTGCCCCAGGAGTAATTCTACTGAAAAATTAGGAATCTTTTTATGAAAACAAGCTTTCTTGATAACATGGTTTAAGTATAACTCTAACAAAATTAACTTCTAACAGTTGAACGATCTTTAAACTTGAAAAGAAACAACTCTAATTTCTTACTGATCATTCATTATTTCAGTTCTAAAGTGTGTTAACCAGGGTTCAGAATAAACACATTTCTCTTAGAGTGAAGAGCAAGGCTGGCAGAAGTAGGGAACTCTGGATGACTTGGGATATTGAGGCCCTGGTCAAGAAGAAGAAAGAGGCGCATGACATGCAGAAGCAGCTGGGATCAAATGAACCCTTGAAGAGTATAGGCAGTGTAGGAGTAGAGTTAAGAAAGAAATCAGGAGGGTAAAAAGGGGATAGAAGATTGTTTTGGCAGATAAGGCAAAGGAGAATCCAAAGAGCTTCTACAAATACATAAAAGGCAAAAGAGCAATAAGGGAGAGAGTGTAGGGGCTCTTAAGCAACAACAAGATCATCTGTGTGCGGATCCACAAGAAATGGGTGAGATCCTAAATGAATATTTCTCATCAGTATTTACTGTTGAGAAAAGCATGGATGTTAGGGAATTTGAGGAAATAAACAGTGATGTCTTGAAGAGTGTACATTTAACAGAGAAGGAGGTAGTCTGGAAGTCTTAAAGCACATCAAGATAGATAAATGTATGACCTGATGAAGTGTATCCCAGGACACTGTGGAAGACTAGGGAGGAACTTGCAGATCCCCTGGCTGAGATATTTGAATCATCAATCGTCATGTGTGATGTGCCTGAAGTTTGGAGGATGGCAAATATTGTGCCTTTGTTTAAAAAGGGCTGCAGGGAAAAACCTGGGAATGACAGGCCAGTGAGCGTCACATTTACCCCTGTGATGGGTAAATTGTTGGAAGGTATTTTGAGAGACAGGATGTACTGGCATTTAGAGATGCAAGGACTGATAGGGACAGTCAGCGTGTCTTTGTGACTGGAAAATCATGTCTCACAGATTTGAGGTATTGATCAGGTGGACGCTGGAAGGCTTTTTCCCAGGGCTGAAATGGTTGCCACAAGAGGACACAGATTTAAGGTGCTGGAGAAGAGGTACAGAGGAGATGCCAGGGTAAAGTTTTTCACTCAGAGGGTGGTGGGTGAGTGGAATCGGCTGTCATCAGTGATGCTGGAGGCAAATTTGTTAGAGTCTTTCAAGAGACTTCTGGATGAGTACATGGGATTTAATAGGATTGAGGGTTATAGGTAAGCCTAGTAGTTAGAGATAAGATCGGTTTGTGTTGCAGTTTTTCTGTGATTTTATAATTGAGTTTTTTGATTGGGGAACCAAGAATCGATGAGGGCAGTGCAGTTGATGTTGTCTGCGTGGACTTTAGCAAGGCCTTTGACAAGATACCACGTGATAGGTTGTTGCATAAGGTTAAATCTCACGGAATTCAGGTTGCGCTACCTAAATGGATACAAAATTGGCTTCTTGACAGAAGCCAGAGGGTGATTGTAGAAGGTTGTTTTTCAGCTCTGTTTGATTTCAGTTCCAAATAAATAACATTCTTCTTAGACACTTAAAACCCAGGTATAATATAGTTAGTAACCACAAATGTACTTCTATAAATAGCTTAGACAATCTTGGACTTTTCTCAGAGAGATATAGAGCTTTCAGTAGCTGGCAGATCTCTGCTAACTTCAACCAGGGCAGCCAAACTCCAACTCCTCTCTGGATCAGCTAGATGGTAATATCTTTTCCCAAAGGTGGAAGAGCCTAAAACTAGAGGGCATAGGTTTAAGGTGAGAAGGAAGAGACACAAAAGTGTCCAGAGAGGCATTTTTTCACACTGAGGGTGGTGAGTGTCTGGAACAAGCTGCCAGAGGTAGTAGTAGAGGTGAGTACAGTTTTTTTCTTTTAAAAAGCATTTGGATAGTTACATGGATAAGATGGATACAGAGGGATATGGGCAAATGCGGACAGTTGGGATTAATTTAGGGATTTAAAAAAAAAGTTGGGCCAAAGAACCTGTTTCCATGCTGTAAACCTCTATGACTTTATGACTCTATTCTAATCTTGCAAGTGGTTATGCTTAGCAAAGTTAATAGACTTTTGTTTACTTAACTTCCTCTGGAATTTTGGATTAGACAGGGTCACATGGCATTGTGGTTTATGTGCAGTTCTAGATTTATGTCTAGAAAATGAACAGGCTTTTTCCAGAGAAGAGTTGGAGTTTGGCTGCCCTGGTTGAAGTTAGCAGAGTTCTGCCAGCTACTGAAAGCTCTATATCTCTCTGAGAAAAGTTCAAGGTTACCTAAGGTATTTATAGCACATATATTTGTGATTAGTAACTATATTTTACCTGGGGTTTTAAGTGTCTAAGAAGAATGTTATTTGTTTGGAACTGAAATCAAACAGAGTTAAACTACTTCATTTTGTTTGAATTATACTTGAACTTTGTCATGAAGAAAGCTTGTTTTGATAAGAAAATAGATTCCTAATTTGTTAGTGAAATTACTCCTGGAGCAAAACATCTTTCCCTCACATTTATTGCAAAATAAAAAACTGTTGGGGTCTAGACTGGCTTCATATTATACCTTGGGGTTCTGGTATGTGATCCGTGCTCAGCTGATTATAGAAGGCCACCTTTGGTAAGTGAGAATCCTATAATCTAGGGAAGCTAAGCTCTAATATAAAAAGTTCAAAAGTTTATTTGTTAGTCACAAGTAGGCTTACATTAACACTATAGTGAAGTCACTGTGAAAATCCCCTATTTGCCACACTCCAGCATCTGTTTGGGTACATTGAGGGAGAATTTAGCATGGCCAATGCATCTAACTAGCAAATCTTTCAGACTGTGAGAGGAAACCAGAGCAGCCAGAGGAAACCCATGCAGATACGGGGAGAAAGTCCAAACTCTAGACAGTGATCCAAGTCAGGAATCGAACCCAGGTCCCTGGTGCTGTGAGGGAGCAGTGCTAACCACTGTGCTACCCACCACTGTGCCACTCTGATATGCAGCACATTGCAATAATTTTGATGATATTGGTTTTGTCCTGCTGCATAATGTTACAGTTAGGTCTTAAGCAGTGAAGGTGGAATGCATCTAGTTGCTTTACATGACACTGATAAATTGTCCATTGCTCACAGCCATGGTGAATTACTGCCTGGTAGATTTTGATCTTTGTTTTGGGATATTCTCTACTTGTGGCTGAATGCTGAACTTGCTTTTGCGAGGCTATAGGCAGTTTCATCATCTAATGTAGTGTTACTGGAGAAGGTATTCCCAAACTAGTAGAATTTTGAACTAACTTAAGGGATGTCTTATTGATTGTGGCTATGGAATGTTGGAGTTTGTGTCCAGAAGCAGGTTGGTTGATGATATGTCTTTCTCAAACTTATTGTAAGGCCAAAGCATTCAGACAGTTGGACAAAGTGGTCAACAAGCAGTTGGGTGTCTGCAGACAAGAGTTCCCTTAGGAGCTCAAGGTGACCTTTGTAAATTAAAGATGTCACCCTATAAATAAAAGTCTGGAATAGCCATGATTAGCAAAATGTTGGAGCCAGATTGATAGCCAGTTCACTTTTTCCATACATGTTCAGTGTTGAGATCACAGCAGAGAGACAGTTTGCAAGTAAACTAGCTGGCTCAACACAGATACAGCTTGTCACAGAACCTGAACTTGGGAATTTGGTAAGTGAGGCATTTTTAAGAGTTTACCTCTTTCTAAATTGTAGTCTAGTTTGTATGTATTTGCTGTTAAAATTAAGTCTTTTTGGCCTTGTTCAGGGAGAAACAAGCTCCCTACAAGAGAGCACAGGAATCGGCAACTTAGGCTGGTAAATAGGCCATAGGCGTTGTCCTCCTCAGTGGGCCACAAGGTTGAAATTGGCAATGTGCGCTAACCACAACTCCACATTGAATATTTCATAATATGGAAGATACTAAATCATTTATATATTAACATAAAATGGTATTAATATTTGTGCTCATCTTACATATATTACAATTTATAGTGCTTATCAAAGCTAGTACCAGCTAAAATTAAATATATACCTCTTAACTGCATGGATATGGGAGCAACATGTACATATGTCAGGAATATGGGTAAACAATGGGTACAGAGCATTTGCGGCAGATTTTACTGGCGAAGCTTTGAAAAAAAAGCCAAGGTTCCTGAACAGAGGTAAATGTTCCCTCTCCCCAGTATAAGGCAGTCCCAGTGCGCTGAACATTAAATAGATCAAGATGAATCACTAATGTACTATACGCAAAACTCCCAGAGCCTGTGGGGATTGTAAAAAAGAATGATTATCTTTCCTAATAGCTCTATTGTAAAATATTTTGTTAGTGAATTCTTTATGCCAAAAGTCTGGAACAGCTTTAATGGGGGGAAGGGGGAGGGAGAATGGATCGGTAACACACAGTTTCTTGGGCACTACTGTTTAAGATGGAAGTGAAAGGTAAGAACATAAGAACTAGGAGCAGGAATCAGCCATCTGGCCCCTTGAGCCTGCTCCGCCATTCAATAAGATCATGGCTGATTTTGTTGTGAACTCACCTCCACTTACCCACCCGCTCACCATAACCCTTAATTCCTTTACAGTTCAAGAATTTATCTATCCTTGTCTTAAAAACCTTCAATGAGTTAGTCTCAATTGCTTCGCTGGGCACAGAATTCCATAGATTTGTGTGAAGAAGTTCCTCCTCAACTCAGTTCTAAGTCTGCTTCCCCTTACTTTGAGGCTATGCCACCTAGTTCTAGTTTCACCCCGTCAGTGGAAACAACTTTCTTGCTTCTATCTCATCTATTCCCTTCATAATCTTATATGTTTCTATAAAATCTTCCCTCATTCTTCTGAATTCCAATGAGTATAGCCCCAGTCTACTCAGTCTCTCATCATAAGCCAACATTCTCAACTCTGGAATCAACTTAATGAATCCCCTCTGCGCCCCCTCCAGTGTCAGTATATTCTTTCTCAAGTAAGGAGACCAAAACTGTACTCAGTTCTCCAGGTATGGCCTCACTAGCACCTTACACAGCTACAACATAACCTTGCTGGTTTTAAACTCCATCCCTCTAGCAATGAAAGACAAAATTGTATTTGTCTTGTTAATTACCTGCTGTACCTGCAAGCCAACTCCTTTAGATTCCTGCACAAGAACACCCAAGTTCCTCTGCACAACAGCGTGCTGCAAATTTTTAATAGTAGTCCATCTTGCTGTTGACCTCACATTTACCAACATTGTACTCCATCCGCAAGACCCTCGCTCATTCACATATTATCTATATCGCTTTGCACACTTTCAGCATCCTATGCACACTTTGCTCTTCCACCGATCTTAGTGTCATCTTGTGAATTTTGATACACTACACTTGGTCCCCAACTCCAAATCGTCTATGAAGCCAGTTAACACTGCAATGTATGGTGACTGGTTGGCAATCCCTCAGTATTGACGCTGTGGAACTGCAGTTCTCCTTTAGAACCGACTCTCCAACAGCACAATTGTTCCTGAATACTGGGGCATAATGGTACAATGATTAGTAGAGGGTAGAGCAACACAGCATGGGAAACAGGCCCTTCGGCCCAACGAGCCCGCGCCGCCGTCATAACTATATAGTAACAATTCCATTATCTATTCAAATTTTAGGTTATTCCTAATATGGAAGAGTCTCAATGTAGGGACAATTTGTTTCCCAATCAGCCTAAGAGCGAATTTTTGGGATGTGGGAGGAAACCGGAGCGCCCGGAGAAAACCCACGCAACCACGGGGAGAACGCACAAACTCCCGCAGACACCGGCCCAATTCCAAGTGTCTGCACAGCCACATCGATAGTCTCTGAGCTGTCAGGGTGCCCTTCAGATGGTCCACATAAAGCACTCATTTACGACATGAGGTACCAGGCAACCCATGAATCAACATCCAAGAGCTGTCCTCGCACCACCTGCCGAATGCATGCTCAATGTTGGTCAAGTATGGACCGAATTACCTGTGGAAAAAAAGCCATAGTTAAACAGTCCTACTATATCCCTCTATCTGCATACCGCCCATGTGGCTGTCCAAGAGACCCTTAAACAGCCCTAGCGTGCCTGCTCCCACCACCTTACTCGGCAGTGCATTCCACACCCCCACTACCCTTTGTGTGAAAAACTGCCCTCTAATATTCATCTTATACATAGCCCCCCTCACCCTAAGGCCATGACCCCTCGCCCTATCCATTTCTGAAGGTGGAAAAAGTTTACCACCATTTACTCTATCTATATCCCTTATAATCTTATACACCTCTATGAGATCCCCTCTAAGCCGACGTCTTTCAAGGGAAAACAACCCCAGCCTATTTAATCGTTCCTCATAAGACAGTCCTTCCATACCAGGCATCATCCTGGTAAACCTCCTCTGCACTCTCTCCAAGGACTCCACATCCTTCCGATAGTACGGCGACCAGAACTGGACGCAGTATTCCAAGTGAGGCCTAACCAACGTTCTATACAATTGCAACATCAAACTCCTACTCTTGTATTCTATACCCTTTTCTATGAAAACTAACATACTATACGCTTTCTTTATCACCTTCTCCACCTGTGAAGACACCTTCAGAGACTTGTGAACCTGCACCCCCAAGTCTCTCTGCGTCTCTATACTCCGAATAGTTTTACCTTTTATTCTATAACTCTCTTCTACATTTTTCCGGCCAAAATGCATCACCTCGCATTTACCCGGATTAAATTCCATTTGCCATCTATCTGCCCAGTCTACCAACCTATCTATGTCCTGTTGTATTGTCTGGCACTGCTCCTCTGTACCCGCCAATCCAAGCATCTTAGTGTCATCAGCAAATTTGCTGATCTCACCACCTACCCCAACTTCCAAGTCGTTTATGTAGACCACAAATAGAAGAGGACCTAGTACTGAACCTTGTGGCACTCCACTAGTGACAGGCTTCCAGTCGGAAAAAGAGCCTTCCACTACTACCCTCTGTCTCCTCCTCCCGAGCCAGTTCTCGACCCATCTACATACCCGGCCCTGTATCCCATGCGCCTTCACCTTCTCTATCAGTCTACCTTGTCAAACGCCTTACTGAAATCCATGTAGACGACATCAACAGCATGTCCTTCATCAACTGTTTTTGTCACTTCTTCAAAAAATTCCACTAGATTTGTAAGACAAGATTTCCCCTTGACAAAGCCATGCTGCGTATCCCTGATCAGATCGCAGAGCTCCAGATGCTCATACATCCTGTCCCTAAGGATCCTCTCCATTAGCTTACCTATAACTGAAGTCAAGCTCACCGGCCTATAGTTCCCTGGGTGATCCCTCTGACCTTTTTTAAACAACGGTACTACGTTTGCTATCCTCCATTCCTCTGGGACCTCACCTGTGTCCAAGGAAGAGACAAAGATTTGCGTCAGAGGCCCAGCTAGGTCCTCCCTCAACTCCCTTAGCAGCCTGGGGTAAATGCCATCAGGCCCCGGAGCTTTATATGTCTTTAAGCTGCCTAACAGCCCCAACACCTCTTTCCTCGTAATCCTTGTTTCCCTCAACCGATCCTCAACTTTGTCAACATCAGCAACAGACATCTGTCCAGTCTCCTGCGTGAATACCGACGCAAAGTATTCATTCAGGATCTCCCCCATTTCCTCAGGCTCTAAGCATAGATCCTCTCCTCTGTCCCTAAGAGGTCCAATCTTGCCTCTAACCATCCTTTTGCTCCTTACATAGGTGTAAAATGCCTTTGGATTTTCCTTAATCCTAACTGCCAGAGCCACCTCGTGGCCCCTTTTTGCCTTTCTAATACCCCTTTTAAGATCCCGTCTACACTCTCTATAAGCTTCCAGCGCTGTCTCAGTCCCCAGTTGCCTAGATCTAATGTAAGCCTCTCGCTTCTTCCTAATCAAGTCCTCAATATCCCTGGTAAGCCACGGTTCTCTAATCCTACCTTTCCCATCCTTCCTCCTTGCCGGCACGTATCTTTCCTGCAGAGAGTTTAGTTTTCCCTTGAAAGACTCCCACATGTACCTCGTCGACCTGCCCTCGAAAAGCGTATCCCAGTCGGTATCTTTAAGATCTTGCCTAATCTGGCTGTATCTAGCCCTCCCCCAGTTAAATACCCTCCCTTTTGGGCCAGTCTCGTCCTTTTCCATTAATATCCTAAAGCAGACAGAGTTGTGATCCCTATTTGACACCTGCTCTCCTACCTCGACGTCAACCACCTGGCCTGGCTCATTCCCCAGAACCAAATCCAGTATAGCCCCCTCTCTAGTCGGGCCATCCACATACTGCTGCAAGGACCCTTCCAAAACACACTGTACAAATTCCTCCCCGTCCACTCCTACAGCTCTGGGCTCTTTCCAATCTACTCCAGGAAAATTGAAATCTCCCACTACTACTACCCTATTTTTCCTACACTTATCTAAAATGTCCCTGCATATGCCTTCTTCCACGGCCCGCGGGCTGTTGGGCGGTCTGTAGTAAACACCCAACAGAGTAACCACTCCCTTCCTATTCCTCAACTCCACCCATAGAGACTCAATTCCTAATCATCCATACCTCCCTCCCTCTGCACTGCTATGACGTTGTCCTTAACTAATAAAGCCACTCCCCCGCCTCTCCTCACACCAACTCTGTCATGCCTAAAACACTTATACCCTGGAATATTCAATTGCCAGTCTTGCCCCTACTTCAACCACGTCTCGGTCACCGCCACCACATCTAAACTCCTCGTGAACATTATTGCCTTCAGTTCATCTGTTTTGCCAGTCACATTCCTCGCATTAAAACATTAACATTAAAACATTAAATACATTAAAACATTAACATAACAAACATAATTAACATAATTAACATAAAAACATAACATAACAAAAACATTAAATAAAACATTAAAATAAAACATTAAAAAATTAAGACCTTCAGCCCTCGGATATTCCTTTCTACCTTCTGGTGTTACCCTATCATCCCTCTCTCTCCCACTCCCAGTTCCCTCTCTCTCCCCACCCTCCCTCCCTATTAGTTTAAACACTTCTGAAACACTCCAGCTAACAGTGGTGGGAGCAGGCACGCTGGGGCTGTTTAAGGGTCTCTTGGACAGCCACATGAGCGGTATGCAGATAGAGGGATATATTAGGACTGTTTAACTACGGCTTTTTTTCCACAGGTAATTCGGTCCATACTTGACCAACATTGAGCATGCATTCGGCAGGTGGTGCGAGGACAGCTCTTGGATTTGATTCATGGGTTGCCTGGTACCTCATGTCGTAAATGAGTGCTTTATGTGGACCATCTGAAGGGCACCATGACAGCTCAGAGACTATCGATGTGGCTGTGCAGACACTTGGAATTGGGCCGGTGTCTGCGGGAGCTTGCGCGTTCTCCCCACGGTTGTGTGGGTTTTCTCCGGGCACTCCAGTTTCCTCCCACAACCCAAAAATTCGCTCTTAGGCTGATTGGGAAACAAATTGTCCCTATAGTGGGAGTCTTCCATATTAGGAATAACCTAAATCTATAATAGGATAATGGAATTGCTACTATATAGTTATGACGGCGGCGCGGGCTCGTTGGGCCGAAGGGCCTGTTTCCCGTGCTGTGTTGCTCTTAAAAAAAAACCTCCCAGCTAAAATATGGGTTCCCCTCTCAGTCAACTGCTCCCTATCCCTCTTGAATAGATGACCCTCCCTCCTGAAGACTTCCCAATGATCAATGAATATGAAGCCTTCTGACCTACACCACTCCCTCATCCATGCATTTAGTTGTAGTGTCTCATTTGTTTTTACCCAATCGGTCCCGGGCACAGGCAGCAGCCCAGAGAACGCCACCCTGGAGGCCCTACCTTTCAGTTGAGCCCCCAACTCCCTAAACTCTCTACGTATGTCCCCCCTACGCTTTCTTCCTACATCTTTCTGACCTATGTGAACTATTACATTTGCCTTAGACCCTTCTCCCTTCAAAATTCCCTCTACCCTCTCTGAAACATCCTGGACCCCTGCTCCAGGGAGGCAGACTACCATCCTGGAGTCTCTCTTTGGCCCACAGAAACGTCTATCTATCCCTTTAACCATCCCGTCCCCCACCAATATCTCACTTCCTGCTTTCCTGCTGTTCTCTGTGGCATTCTGTTCCCCTTCACTTGCCCTCTCTATCACAGCTTTTACCCTTCCCTTGGTTTTCTGGGAATCCTTCTTTGAGATGGCCTTTGTGCCTTGATTTTTATTCTTGTTCCTCGTATCTATAACCAGCCTGTCCCTACTACTAGATCCTGGGGTCACCGCAGGACTACCTTCCCTATTCATTGTAACCTCGTTTTCCCTCACTAGACACATGTCCTCCAAGCGCAGCTCCAGCTGCCTCACCCTAGCTCTTAAACGTTGCAATTCTAAACATTTTGCGCATATGTGGGCCTTTGGGAGACGTGATGCCTCCAAGAAGGTCCACATATGGCAGCGTACTCAGTGGACGCGTTTGGCCAAGTGTCGTAGCATTTTGTATACCCCTTTAAAGGTGTTGGGAAAAGAGTGTTGATTAGATAGGAATCACGTTACTCGCCGCGTCCAAACCTGCGCTCGCCCAAGCCCAGTGAGATTAAGCCCTTATTGCTCTCACTCTAATTCCCGTCTCACTCCACTGCCCGCTCCCGACGCTGCCCGCAAATCTACCTTGGCCTTCCTTTTATACTCCCGCGCTTCCATCCCTGCAGCCCCCCGCGCCTATTTCCCGCTACGGAGCGCCGAAATGAACACTCTAACAACTAAAGTGAAAGACAGAAATCGCAAATCAGGAGTCTCACCAGCCACTCTCCAAAAAACTCTGCTCCGGAGAACAGTAAGGAGAACAGTACTGCTGCCTCACAGCACCAGGGACACAAGTTCGATTCCTGGCTTGGGTCAATGTCTGTGTGGTGTCTGCACATTCTCCCCTTATCTGCATGGGTTTCCTCCGGGTACTCAAGTTTCTTCCCACAGTCCGAAAGCTGTGAGGGTTAAGTGGATTGGTCATGCTAAATTATCCCTCGTTTGCGGAGGATTAGTGGGATAGAATATGTGGGATCAAGGGGCTAGGGTGGGATTGTTGTCAGTTCGGGCCTGACTGGCCGAATGGCCTCCTTCTACCTTGTAGAGATGTTATGATTCTTCTAACCCTCTGAGAGCCTAGTGCTGCCTCAACACTGAACCTCTGACAGTGCAGCACTCTGCCAGTTCTAACTCTCTGACAGCCTAGTGCTCCCTCTGTACTTATCCTCCACTAATGCAACAATCCTTTGGTACAGTTCCTCTGACAGCTCTGTAGTCCCTTACTACTGACTCTTCGAAGGATGGCAGCTTGCAACAGAGCATGTCATTGCACTTGTGCAGATTTCTCTGCTCTGTGCAATAACACAGCATATCGCGATCTGTCAGGTTCCTTCCCCCTGCTACTGTTGGCCTCCGTGACTGATCACAGTGCCCCTCACCATACGGACGAGCGATTGCCCAGCCCCACTCCTCAACTCTCAGGCCAGCCCCCTAGGCACTACCTGGTGCCTGGTGGGACACTGTTGCCTCCAACTTCCCAGGGGCCTCAATGGCTTCAGGGCGATCAAAAGGTCATCACAACAGTCCCTGTTAATGGGACCATTTACCAACCTCACTAACGAGGACTTTCACTGGCGTGGTCTCAAAAGCAAGTGAGCCCAGATGATTGCCTCCCGGGTGGGGGCTTACTTATAATATTTGAATCATATGTAAATACAATATAAATATTACAATCAGCCTTGCTCCCTTTTCAGGGTGTGGCTGATCTTGCTGGATATCCAGTGCTGTAGGATTGTGAGAGGCAAGAAATTGGGCGCAAACCCGATTTTTCAACACTCTCACAATTTTACCAGCTACCCCATCCATTGATCGATGAGGCGAGTTAGTAAAGTTGCCCTTGGGGTTTAAGGAGTGAATATAGAGTCAACATGGATATGAACTATCTTTACCTTGCACCTAGCTGTAAGTTCCAGTGAAGTCATAAAAAGGATAGAAACTGAACGAAACAAATTGAGCTTTGAATCAGATGGGATTGTTGTTCATTTGTGAGTGTCCTCTGAGCAGTGGTGAGAACAGTCTTTTTTCGGCATGTGCTTTGAGGTGAAATGATGATATAAAACATCCTGTCAGGTTTGAACTAACTGAACATTTCAGATGAATAAAGCAGCCAATATTAAAACATCATCTGATACTAGGACAAAGTGAATTTAAAAACCGTTATATTGACATCATCCTCAGTCTGTTTCTCAATATTCACAACACAGAAAGCAGCAAGAATTGTACTGTGATTCCAACCAGAACCCATGTCAGCCTAACCCAATATCATTCTCACTCTCAGCTCCACCATTACCCCAATCCGCATTAAACAGATTCACCATCATTCCCACCTACCCAATGCTCACCCCAGCTCAATTTACTGTCATCCCTATCCTCAAATCCATATCCATCGTTATCCTGACACTGACCATACTCCACATCATCTTCACCTACCTTGACCTACACCGAACCATCACCCTGACCTTCATTCATCCAATTTAGCATTGTCTCCATCCAAATCCCAATCCAACCTGCCTTACACCTCACCCATCCTTCTATTACCCAATCCTAATTGCACACTAACCCAGCTGATTCACCTGCATTCCCACCCTGACCTGTACCACCCAACCCAAACCAAGCAATCATCCTCACTTCAATGCTTGCCCACACCACCCTATTATTGTGTACGTGCAATTACACTAATTCAAACTCATTCCCTTTTGTATGTTCTTATGTTCATTTTCATATTTCACATCTGGAATTAGCATTCACTAACACGCAGTCTTGCTGCCATCCACGGTCACCCTCACATACCCCACTCCTCCCCATTTGCAATGCTAACAGTAAAAGTTCTGTGAACTGAAAAAGGTGACTTTATTATTCATCTTTTCTCTCAGATTCAACATTGGATGGCTCTGTGGGAAATACAGTCTTGACATATCATCCTTCTCCATGGTCAACCAATGGAGCTTAATAATGGCCAACTTCAAAGGTAGCTTGTGCCTCTGGAATGTTTTCATTTGGAAAGACAAAGACTGTTTAGGGGTAGTCAGCGTGTCTTTACACATGGAGAAAATAGATGAGAACAGTGTGGTGATGTTGTCTACTTTGGAATTTGGAATAGCCTTCGAAAAGGTATCACATAGTAAACTGGTCAGTAAGGTTTCATTGCATGGGATCCAGAGAAAACTATCCAATTGGATACAAAATTAGTTTGTCAGTAGCAGACACAGTGTTGTGCTAGAGGTTGTTTTTAGAGACTGGAAGCCTGTGATCAGCGGTGTGCTGCAGGGATCAGCACTGTGTCCACTGTTGTTTGTCATTTATATAAATGATTTGGATGAGAATATAGGAGGCGTGGTTACTAAGTTTGCGGATAAAACCAAAACTGGTGGTGTAGTGGACAGTGAAGAAGGTTATCTAAGACTACAATGAGATCTTGATCACCTGGGCCAGTGAGCTGAGGGATGGCAGATGGAGTTTAATTCAGATAAATGCTGTAAGACAAGTGAGGCCAGGACTTACAGAGTTAATGGTATAGCATGAGAAGCGTCATACTGAGACCTAGACGTGTAAGTACATAGTTCCTTCAAAGTGGTATCACAGATAGACAGGGTGGTGAAGAAAGCGTTTGGCCAAAGAGTTAGGAAGTAATGTTACAATTGTACAAGCCATTGGTAAGGCCCCTTTCGGAGTAGTGTTTACAATTTTGGTCGCCCTGCTAATCCAGAAACATATTCACAAGCACATGATAATTTAATTACAGCATTTGAATTCTTATCCCATAAGGGATTTCTGAATGATAGGTTAAATATTGTTGCTGGGATGGTTCTTCACTAACCTCTCCAACCTTCTCACCTTCTACTTGCCCTGTGCCTCAGGTATCCTATATTGGATTTACTTTCTCCTCTTCCTGTCAACTAAGTGATTGTGGATCTTTTCCATTTTGTCCTCTGGCATTGACTGTATGGTCATTGAAGGGAGGAGACGGAATGTTACAGATTGCTGACTATTTTAAAGACAAAATACTGCAGATGTTGGCATCTGAACTAAAAACAGAAAATGCTGGAAAATCACAGCAGATCTGAAAACATCTGTGGAGAGAGAATAGAGCCAATGTTTTGAGTCAGGATAACCCTTCATTACAGAGGTTTGGCTCAGGTAAGCATCAAATGATGATGAAAGGTGAGTGGATGTCCCCATAAATGGGCCTTGTGGTATTATCATAGATTGTTAATCAGAAACCGTGCTAATGTTCTGGGGAGCCGGGTTCAAATCCCACACAGCAGATGGTGGAATTTGAAATTAAAAAAAAATACCTTAAGTTAAGAGTCTACTGATGACCATGAAACCATTGTCGATTATCAGAAAAACCTACCTGGTTCACTAATGTCCTTTGGGGCTGGAAATTTGCTGCCCTTACCTGATCTGGCCTACATGTGAATTCCACAGCCACAATAATGTGGTTGACTCTCAACTGTCCTCTGACATAGCCCAGCAAGCCATTCAGTTGTATCAATCACTACAAAGTCTCAACAAAGAAATGAAACTAAACAGACCATCTGGCATTGACCGAGGCACCAGAAAATACAATGGCAAAACAAACAGCCTGGTCAACACTCAAAGTCCTCCTTACTAACGTCTGGGAGCTAGTGCCAAAATTGGAAGAGCTGTCTCAGAGCCCAGTCAAGCAATAGCTTGACATAGTCATTCTCGTGGAATCATACATTGTAAATAACACCCACCTTTCCCTTCCCTGGAAAAGTCCTGTCCCACTGGCAGGACAGACTCAGCAGAGATGGCGGTATAGTGGTAGATAGTCAAGAGAGAGTTGTTTTGTGAGTCCTCTACATCAACTCTGATTCCACAAAGTGCCATGGCTTAAGATTAAACATGGGCAAGGTTGCTGGTTACAATGTATCATCCTCCTTTGGCTGATCAGTCAGTGCTCCTCCATGTTGAACAACATTTGGAGGAAGCACTGAAGATGGTAAGGGTGCAAAATCTACTCTGGATAGGGAATTTCAATGTCTACCTCCAAGAGTGGCTCAGCAGCAGCACTACTGATCAAGCTGATTGGTCCTAAAGGATATAACTGCTAGACCGGCATTTGAGACTCCATATTGCAGTATATTAAATGAAACATATCATCTGCTTCTTTATAAACTATCTTCATTTCTTAGATCCAAGTCCACAAAAAATACTCCACCAACACCTAGTGCCACCTTTAGCTCCTTTATATATCTGTGACTTCTACTGAACATCAAATTAGCCTGTCCACCATCTGTAAGGCACAAGTCAGGAGCGTGATGGAATATTCCACTGGATGGGTGCAGCACCAGCAACACTCAAGAAGCTTGTTACTATCCAGGACAAAGCTGCCTACTTGATTAGCACCAAATCCACAAACATCCATTCCCTCCAGCACCAAAGTTCAATAGCAGCAATGTGTACTCTTTACAACATGGATTCGTTAAGGGGAAGTCGCGCTTTACGAATTTATTGGAGTTCTATGAGGAAGTGACTAGTGCGGTAGATAGAGGGGAACCAGTGGATATGGTGCTTTTGGATTTCCAAAAAGAGTTTGATAAGGTGCCTCACAAAAGGTTAAGGTGCAGGGAGTCGGGGGTAGGGTGTTAGACTGGATAGAGGATCGGTTGTCTAATAGGAAGCAGAGAGTAGGTATTAATGGGTGCTATTCTGATTGGCAGCTGGTGACTAGTGGAATGCCCCAAGGATCAATGCTGGGGCCTCAACTATTTACCATTTACATAGATGATCTGGAGGAAGGGGCTGAGTGCAGGGTGATGAAATTTGCTGATGACACGAAGATGAGTGGAAAAGCAAATTGCGTGGAGGGTGTGGAAAGCCTGCAGAGGGATCTGGATAGGTTGAGTGAGTGGGCGAGGACCTGGCAGATGGAGTATAATGTTAGCAAGTGTGAGGTTATCCAATTGGGAAGAATAATGGTAGGAAGGATCACTATTTAAATGGAGAAAAGCTGCAGCATGTGACGGTGCAGAGGGATCTGGGGGTCCTTGTGCACGAATCACAAAAACACTATGTAGGTGCAGCAGGTGATTAAGAAGGCGAATGCAATGTTGGCCTTTATAGCTAGGGGGATAGAATATAAAAGTAGGGAGGTCCTGTTGCAGCTGTATAGGGTGCTGGTGAGGCCACAGCTGGAGTACTGTGTGCAGTTTTGGTTGCCGCATTCGAGGAAGGATATATTGGTCTTGGAGAGGGTGCAGAGAAGGTTTACTAGGCTGATTCCGGAGATGAGGGCATTGGATTATGAGGAAAGACTGAATAGGCTAGGTTTGTACTCTTTGGAGTTTAGAAGGCTGAGAGGGGATCTTATAGAGACGTATAAGATAATAAAGGGAACGGATAAGGTAGAGGTTGAGAGACCCTTCCCGCTTAACAAAGATAGCAGGACTAGAGGGCACAGCCTCAAGATTAGGGGGGCGCGGTTCAGATTGGAGTTGCGGAGGAGTTTCTTCATGCAGAGGGTGGTGAATCTTTGGAATTCTCTGCTTGATGAGGTGGTGGAGGCTTCTGACTGAATATGTTCAAGTCAAGACTGGATAGGTTTTTAATTGACAAGGGAATTAAGGGTTATGGGGAGAAAGCGGGAAAGTGGTATTGAACCACTACAGATCAGCCGTGATCTTATTGAATGGCGGGGCAGGCTCGAGGGGCTGATGGCCTACTCCTGCTCCTATTTCTTATGTTTTTATGTTCTTATGTTTACAAGACGCACTGTAGCAATTCACGGAAGATCATTCAACAGCAACTTCTAAACCCACTTCCATCTAAAAGGACAAGGGCAGCAGATACCTGGAAACAGCACCATCTGCAAACTCCCTTCCCAGCTACATGCCATTATGACTTTGAAATATATCACCATTCTTTCACAATCCTTCACAATCACTGGATCAACATCCTGGAATTCCCTCCCTAACAGCAAGTGGATTGCAGAAATTCAAGAAGGCAGCTCACCACCACTTTCTTAAGGGCAACTAGGGATGGGCAATAAATGCTGGCTAGCCAGCGACACCCATGTCCCAAGAATGAATTTTAAAAATTCAAATGACCCTGAAGGTCAGCAGAAGCCCGTTTAATAGAAACATGAGTTTAGTTAGTGTGTATGAGGTAAAAAAAAACTCATGTTTGGAGGGATTATCTTTTGTAGGGAGGTCTTCACATACCCAGCTACTGAGAGAGATAGCATATGAGGTACGCAGGTGAAACATTGTGAAAGTGTCAGTGTTTTTATCCTCCACAAATCTGGGTGATCAAAAGCAGAAAAATGAGGATTAAAGACATATTTTTCTTTTGTTTCCTTTGAAAGATTGTGACTTTAGCTTCTGAATAATTGTGCATTCATCATCATTAAAGGCAAAGCAATGCAGAGAAATGTATTTAACATTTAAAAGATTGCTTTGAAAGCAGCAGCAAGCAGTTTAATAGAAAATTAGCATAACCGGTGTTTGTACAATATATTCCTTCTACATGGTGCAAGTTGTCAGTGAAACAGACACTGACTATCTTATATGTCCTCGACCATGGTTCTCTCAACACAATCTCTCTGACCAGGAAATGTTTCACTCATTCTTCGTACGAGCAATGGGAGATTTACTCACAAAGTATCCAGTAACAGTAAGTCTCACAAAAGGTTGCTGCAAAAGGTTAGGGTGCACAGAGTTGGGGGTGAGGTGTTAGCGTGGATAGAGGATTGGTTGTCTAATAGGAAACAGAGAGTTGGAATCAATGGGTGCTATTCTGTTGGCAGTTGGTGACTAGTGGAGTCTCACAGGGATCGGTGTGGGGGCCTCAACTGTTTACCATTTACATAGATGATCCAGAAGAAGGGGCTGAGTGAAGAGTAACAAAATTTGCTGATGACACGAAGATGAATGGAAAAGCAAATTGCGTGGGGGGCGCTGAAAGTCTGCAGAGGAAATATTTGCTCATAATGGTGAATCTTGTGACATGCATAAGAGAGCTTCCTGTGTGGATCTTTAGGAAATAGTTCTATTTTCTCCTTCAGCCTTTCTTCTGGCCTTTCTACAGTCTATCCTCATCTCCAGAAACAAGTGCAAGTAAGTCTGGAATTATTGTTAAGGTTGCTTCTGTACTTTGTTTCCCCCCCCCCCCCCACCACCCCGCAATAATCTCCCCCCCCCCACCACCCTCATTCCTCTAACCCACAAGACAAAAGTTGCCTTCAGATTTCTCTCTGCCTTGAACACTCATCTTTCTTTAGTTTTCTTTTTTCCCTTGTGTTCTCTCTGAGATCATCTTGTTTATGAGACCCACCTTCTGTCCCCTCAATCCTATTCCTGCTAAACTCTTGATTACACAACTTCCCCTCCTGATCTCCAAGTAGGCCAATATTGTATTCTTCCTCTTCAGATATTGACTCTCTTCCAAATCTGCTGTCATCACCTCTTAATCCTCAAAAAAACCTTTGATCTCACTATCCTCCCAAACTATCATCAAATCTCTAAAAATCTTTTCCTTTCCTAAATCATAAAATCCCTACAACATATGGGTAGAATTCAGAGACAGGAAGAGGGCAGTCACTATGATAGTGATGTACCACAGGATTCCCAACAGGTTGCAGGAAGTTGAGGAACGGATATATGAGCAGATTCTGAACAAATGTAGAACTAATAGGGTGGTTCCATTGTTCCAGAGGAGCAGCTAGAGAGGTGATTCAAGTGAGGACAGCTAGTAGGTAAGAATAATTTTTAACTTACTTTTTTTTCAGAGTTTTTTCTAAGGTGGCTGGAAGTGTAAAACCGGAAGTAGGCCCTAGTGAGACCTGGGAATTTTTTTTGTTCAATAAATTTGAATGGGGAGGATTGAATTCTTTGAGGAGATAACTAACTGTGTAGATGAAGGTGGAGCAGTTGATGTTGTATACATGGATTTTAATAAGGTGTTTGGTAAGGTTCCCCACGGTAGGCTCATAAAGAAAGTAAGGAGATGTGGGATAGAAGAAAATCTGGCAGATTGGATAATTGTCTGTCTCACAGAAGACAGAGGGTGGTGCTGGAAGGAAAGTTTTTAGACTGGAGGCCAGTTATCAGTGGTGTACTGCAGGGATCAGTGCTGGGTCATGTACTATTTGTGATTTTTATCAATGACTTGGAAGAGGGGGCTGAAGGGTGACTCAGTAAATTTGTTGATGACACCAAGATTGGTGGAGTAGTGGATGAGTGGAGGGCTCCTATAGGCTGCAAAGAGACGTTAATAGGATGCAGAGCTGGGCTGAAAAATGGTAGATGGAGTTTAACCCTGGTAAGTGCAAGGTGATTTATTTTAGTAGGACAATTGCAGTTTACAGGGTCAAAGGCAGGATTCTGAGGAATGTGAAGGAACAGAGAGATCATGGGGTTCATATCTGCTGATCTCTGAAGGTTGCCACTCAAGTGGATAGAGCCGTGAAGAAGGCTTATAGTGTGTTAGCGTTTATTGACAGGATGTTTGAGTTTAAGAGCCGTAGGATTATGCTCATCTATATATGACATTCCAAAGGTGAGATCACATTTGGAATATTGTGTGCCGTTCTGGTCATCTCACTATAAGAAGGATGTAGAAGCATTGGAGTGCAGAGGAGATTTACCAGGATGCTGCCTGGTTTGGAGGATACATCTTATAAAGAAAAGTTGAGGGAGTGGGGCTTTTCTCTTTAGAGCGGAGGAGGATGAGAGGCAACTTAATAGAGCTTTATAAGATGATGAGGGGGATAGATAGAGTGGATGTTCAAAGACTGTTACCTCGGGTGGGATGTAGCTGTTACTAGGGGACATAACCCTAAGGTTCATGGTGGGAGATATAGGAGGGATGTCCGAGGTAGATTCTTTACTGACAGAGTGGTTGGGGTGTACAACATACTGTCTTCTGTGATAGTGGAGTTGGACACTTTAGGAACTTTCAAGCAGTTATTGGAAAGACATATAGAGTACATCAGAATGATAGGGAGTGGGATAACTTGATCTTGAGGTCGGACATAGCTTGGCACAGCATCAAGGACTTAAGGGACTGTACTGTGTTGTACTGTTCTATGTTTCTATGGTCGTAGTGGGAGTCTTTAATTTTCCTCATATTGATTGGAAATCCCTTAGGACTAAGGGTCTGGATGGTAAGGAATTTGTTAAGTGTTTCCAGGAAGCTTTTTGGAATAACCTGCATTGTCCGATTTGAGAGGGGGTCTGTACTGAACCTAGTACTAGGGAATGAGTCCGGCCAGTTCAACAAAGTTGCAATGGGGGAACACACAGCAAACAGCGACCACAATACCGTAAGCTTCTGGATACCGATGGAAAAGGCTGAGTGTTGTCCTAGGATTAAGGCGCTGAATTGGGGCAAGGCTAACTACAACCAGGATTAAGCAGGATTTGGAGGCTGTTGTTTGGGAAAGCTCATTTGAGGTAAATCCACATTTGGCATGTGGGAGTCTTTTAAGGAGAAGTTGATTGGAGTGGAGGACAGGCAGGTGCCTGTGTAAAGGAAGGAGAGGAAAGGCAGGATTCAGGAACTGTGGGTGACCAGGGAAATTGTGAGTCCAGTCAAACAGCAAAAAAGATGCATACATAAGGTCTAAGCAACTAAAGACATATATAGCATTTGAAGAATACAGGGAAAATAGAAATAGCTCAAACAGGGAGCTAGAAAGGCAAAAAGGGGTCACAAAATGTTCTTGGCAGACAGCATTAATGAGAATCCCAAGACATTTTATAGAGATATTAGGAACAAGAGGGTAGCTAGAAAAAGAGTTGGTCCACACAAGGACAAAGGAAGGAAATTATGTGTAGAACCAAAGGAAGTGGGTGAGATCCTTAATGAGTCCTTTACATCGGTGTTCACAAAGGAGGGGGACATGTTGATTGATGATGTCTTGGAGGGGTGTGGAACCCTTTAGAACAAGTCATCATTACAAGAATGGAAGTGTTAGATGAATTAAAAAGCAATAAGGTAGACCAATCCCCAGAGCCAGATAGCATCTTTCCCAGATTACTGAGGGATACAGGAGATGAAATTGCCAGGTGTCGAATAGAAATCTTTGTTTCTTTGTTGGCCACTGGCGAGATCAAAGAACAAAGAATAGTACAGCACAGGAAACAGGCCCTTCAGCTCTCCAAGCCTGTGCCGTTTATTGGTCCAACTAATCCCTCCATTCCTACTCTGCGCATGTGACTATCCAGGTAAGTCTTAAATAATCCCAGCGTCCACTATCCTACTTGGCAGTGCATTCCAGGCCCTCATGTAAAAAACGTCCATCTGATATCTGAGTTATACCTCACCCCTCTCACCTTGAACCTGTGACCCCTCGTGATTGTCACCTCCGACCTGGGAAAAAGCTTCCCACTGTTCACCCTATCTATACCTTCATAATTTTGTACACCTCTCCTAGGTCTCCCCTCATTCTCTGTCTTTCTAGGGAGAATAGCCCCAGTTTACTCAATCTCTCCTCATAGCTAAGACCCTCCATACCAGGCAACATCCTGGTAAATCTCCTCTGCACTCTCTCCAAAGCCTCCATGTCTTTCTGGTAGTGCAGCGACCAGAACTGGACGCCGCACTCCAGATGTGGCCTAACCAATGTTCTATACAGCTGCAACATCGGACTCCAGCTTTTATACTCTACACCCGTCCTATAAAGGCAAGCATACCATATGCCTTCTTTACCAACTTCTCCACCTGTGCTGCCACCTTCAGGGATTTGTGGACTTGCACATCCAGGTCCCTCTATGTTTCTATACTCTTGATGGTTCTACCATTTATTGTATAACTCCCCCCTACATTAGTTCTTCCAAAATGCATCACTTCACATTTATCTGGATTAAATTCCAGCTGCTATTTCTCCGCCCAATTTTCCAGCCTATCTATATCCTGCTGTATTGTCCGACAATATTCATCGCTATCAGCAAGTCCAGCCATCTTTGTGTCATCCGCAAACTTACTGATCACACCAGTTATTTCTTCCAGAGCATTTATATATATCACAAATAGCAGAGACCTCAGTACGGAGCCCTGCAGAACACCACTGGTCACAGACCTCCGACTGCTACCCTCTGTCTCCTGTGGCCAAGCTGGTTTTCTACCCATCTAGGTCCCGGAGGATTGGAGGAAAGCCAATGTTGTCCTGTTATTTAAGAGAGGTAGCAAGGATAACTCTTGCTGAGCCAATGAGTTTGGCACAGTGATAGTGAAATCATTGGAAAAGATTCTTAGAAGTAGGTTCTATACACATTTGGAACTGGATGGTTTTGTTAGTGACAGACAGCATTGTTTTGGATAAGGGAGGTCATGGCTCACAAATTTAACTGAGTTTTTTGAGGAGGTGATGAAAATGATTGACGAGGGAAGGACTTGAAGTCTATGTTGTCTACATGGACTTCAAGTAAAGCATTTGACTAGGTCACTCATGGCAGGCTAGTGGAAAGTATTAAATCTCATAGGATCAAGAGTGAACTAGCTAGATGGATTCAGAACTAGAAGACAGAGGTTAACCGTGGATGTGTATAACTAATGGTATTCCATGGGGATAAGTGCTGAGACCACTGCTGTTTATGATATATATAAATGACTTGGAAGAAAATGTAGCTGGTTTGATTAGCAAATTTGGGGATGATGCTAAGATTGGCGAAATTGCAGATAGTGATGAAGATTGAGAATGCAACTGGATATAGGTAGGTTGGAAAACTGGGTGGAGAAATGGCAGATGGAATTTAATCCAGACCATTGTGAGTTGATGCATTTTGGTAGATTGAATTCCGGAGGGAGCTATAAAAGAAATAGCAGAATCATCAGGAGCATTGACACACAGAGAGATCCTTAAAAGTGGCAGCACAGGTGGAAAAGATGGTGAAAAAAGCATATGGCATGTTTGCCTTCATTGAATTGTGCATCGAGTATAAATGTTGGCAAATTATGTTACAAATGTATAAAATGTGGTATAAACTACCAGAAGCTCGTGGAGAATTTGGAGAGTGTACAGAAACGGTTTACCAGGATATTTACTCGTATGGAGGGTAATAGGTATAAGGAGAGATTGAATAAACTGGGATTGTTCTCCCTGGAGAGATGGAGGTTGAGGGGCGACCTGATAGAAGGTTGTAAAAATTATGGGAGGTATAGCTAGGGTGAACAGTTGGAAGCTTTTTCCCAGGGCAGAAATGACAACTACAAGGGGACACTAGTTCGAGATAAGGGGGGAAACATTCAGTGGAGATGTGCGGGTGGGTAGTTTTTTTACACAGAGGGTGGTGGAGACCTTGGACGGTTGTGGCAGTTATGTTAGCCACATTTAAGACTTATCTTGATAGACATATGAACAAATGAGGAATAGAGAGATGTAAGTGTTTGGTCTGGATAGGACAATGTGATCAGTGCAGGATTGGAGAGCTGAAGGGCCTATTTCTGTGCTGTACAGAAGGAGACCATTTGGCCCATTGAGTCTGTACTGACCATCATCCCAGGCCTTTTTCCTGTAATCCCCTGAGAGTAGAGTTAATTTAGCATGGCCAATCAACCTAACCCGCACATCTTTGGACTGCGGTAAGAAATCGGAGCACCCAGAGGAAACCCAGACACATGGAGAAACTGCAGACTTCACACAGATAGTGAGTGACTGGAATTGAACCTGGGTTCCTGGCACCATGAGGCAACAGTGCCAATGACTGTGCCACTGTGCTGCCCTTTTTTAATTCAATAATCTTTATTAATATTTTAATTGGTGAGTTGCAAGCTCTTGAATATGTCACTACCCAGATCCATTCCTATCTTTTCTAAAACTTCATGTTTGAATCCCTCCAATGTGGTTTTTGTCCAGCCACAGTACTGAAATAGCTCTTATCAAAGTCACAAACGATGTCCAAATGTGGCTGTAACAAACTTTCCCCCTTCAATGTTCTCAGCTTATCTGCAGTCTTTGACACTATTGAACATATTGTCCTCTCCACTGTTGCCCAGTTAGGTGGGACTACTTTTACCAGCTTCTCTCATCTGCAATTGCATCTCTTCTTCCTCTTGCGCTCTTAATTCTGGTGACACAAACGATCTATCCTCCTATTTCTCATCTATTTGCTGCTGCTCAATGATATTATCTGAAAACATGGCATTGGTTTTCACATATATTCTGGTGACATCTGTCTTACCAACACCTCTCTCAAATTCTTCACTGGTTCAAAACTTTTAGACTGTTTATCTGACATCCGCTGCTGACGTATTGGAACTTAGCTCGAATTAAATAGTGGAAAGACTGAAGCATTGTCTTCAGTCCAAGTCACAAACTCTGTACTCTAGTCTGAACTGCAACCTTTTTCTTGGCAACTGTCTGAGGCTGAACAGTTTGTAACAAAACAGAAAATGTTGTAAAACCTCAGCAGGTCTGACAGCGTCTGTGGAGAGAAATATAGAGCCAATGTTTCAAGTCTGGATAATGAAGCGGTCATCCAGACTCGAAACATTGACTTTATTCTCTTTTCACAAACGCTGTCAGACCTGCTGAGATTTTCCAGCATTTGTTTCAGAGTCCAGTATCCAAAGTATTCTGTTTTTATCTTAGTCTGTTTGTAACCTTGCTGTCATATTTCACTCTAGATGAACTTCTGTAAACATATTCACACAATTACTAAGACTGCCAATTTTCACCTCCCCTCCTAGGAAGTCTGAATCTAGTCCTCTAGTTATAAAAAAAAATTGGAAATACGTTCTTGTTGATACGAATGTCTCATTATTTTGGCTTTTTACTTTCAGACTGGGAAAACTTCAAAGGATTTCTATTGATTTCCCTCTAATAAAATGAGTAAAAATGATTTATTTAACCAACATGATTGTTCAGTTCATCTATTGACAGAAAATGAAGGATTTGATTGAGTTTTTTGAAGGGATAACCAAGAATATAGATGAGAGCAGTGCAGTTGACGTTGGCTTCATGGAGGTTGACAAGATACTGCATGGCATGCTGTTGCATAAGGTTAAATCTTCTCGGGATCTAGAATGAGGTAGCCAATTGGATATAAAGAGCATTGATGACAGAGGGTGGTTGTAGAGGATTGTTTTTCCTGTGCCTGAGGGGTCAGTGCTGGTAATGCTGTTATTTGTCATTAATAATAATGATTTGGATGAGAATTTAGGAGACATAGTCAATAAGTTTGCAGATGACGCCAAGATTGGTGGAATAGTGGATAGTGAAGAGGATTATCTAGGATTGCAACAGGACCTTGATCAATTGGGCCAGTGGGTTGACAAATGGCAGGTGAAGTTTAATTTAGACAGATGTGAGGTGATGCAAATAGTAGATGGAATCGGGGCAGGACCTACTCAGTTAGGGCATCGGGGCAAGTTAGAGAACAAAGAGATCTAAAAGTATAGGCTCATAGCTCTTTGAAAGTGGAGTCACAGGTGGGCAGGGTGGTGAAGAAGCCATTCAGCGTGCTTGATTTCACTGGTCAAAACACTGAATATAGGAGTTGGAATGTTTTGTTGAAGTCGTACGAGACTTTAGTAAGGCCACACTTGGAATACTGTGCACAGTTCTGGTTACCCTATGATAGAAAAGATAGTATCAAATTAACAAGGGGATGCGACCGGGATTTGATGTTTTGAGTTATGAGGAGAGGCTGGATACACTGGGACTTGTTTCCCTGGAGTGTAGAGGCTTAGGGGTGATCTTTTAGATCAGCTATATAGTCAACATCTTTTCCCAAAGGTAGGGGAGCCTAGGACTAGAGGGCATAGGTTTAAGGTGAAAGGGGAGATACACAGAAGAATCCAGAGGGGCAATTTTCTCATACAGAAGATGGTGAGTGTCAGCTGCCACAGATAATAGTAGTGGCGGGTACAATTTTGTCTTTTAAAAAGCATTTAGACAGCTACATAGGATGGGTATCGAGGGATATGGGCCAAATGTGGGCAATTGAGACTAACTTATTGATAAAAACAGTGAGATGGACAAGTTGGGCCAAAGGGCCTGTTTCCATGTTATAAACCACTATGACTATTATCTAGAAATCTACTGTTACCTGTTGCATCCTCTAAATATCTACTAGTTTCTCAGTGTGTCAGCTTAAACAATGCTTGCTTTGGGCTAATCAACTCTGGTACATATTACAGTCAAATGCAAATCACCTTTTAAACAGCATCATTGTGATATGAAAGTCCCTTGATCCCTAAATATAAAGCTTGTCTGTGACAGGCCCTCTCCTCTATGGCTCTGATTGGTTAATGCAGTATGATTGATTTCCTTGGCTTAGTACCATTAAGTTTATTTTCTGACTGGCATTGCAAACACTAAGATTAACAATTCAGCCAAACTCTACAGCAGATAATGTGGATCACAGGGAGTCTCTCCTGAGGTATCTGCACCTCAATGACTTTAGGAACATACAATATAGTGAACAGAATAAATCTGAAGTCAGTTTTATAATAGCAATTCAAGTCTTATTTCATTCCTGCTGCATTTACTCTGTTACACATCTACAATTTAGAGATGGAGAGAATGACAGAGAAAGAGACAGAGAGATGGAGATGGCAAGACAGGGACTGAGTGAAATAGGGAAAGTGAGAGGGAGAGATTGTACAAGTTAGAGAGAAATGGAAACTGTGATAGAGAATGTGATAGAGATGGAAAGGAAGAAAGAGATGGAAAGGAAGCCTGGAGAACGCTATTAGTCATTATCGGGAAATACTTTGCACAATTGATATTCAGGGACCCTTGCAACTGGAATAGTTCACATTGAAATTTATCAGAGCATACAACCCAGTTAGTTATTTACTATTATCACATGCAGGAATAAGAGACAAATGAACTATTGTGAATCTGTTATTATAAAACTAATTCCTAACCATTCAAAGAGGAGTACCTCGCCCAATAACCTGTAAACGTGAGTATGGAGTGTTGCAATCACTTCAGCAACTTTTAGTGGTCAAGTCAAAATAACTCCATGACGCTCTTGCTAAACTCAACAAGTAACAATTCATTTATCTAACTGACAGTGAACAAGTTAATTAAACTATTAACAAACCAAATTAAATATGATTCTAGTGGAATGCTGCTTAGATAAATACAATTTCCATTTATTAACAAAAAAGTGGAATTCTAGTCACTCTCTAAATTGCAACTAGGTTTGGCATCTTCCAGAATATTCTGATGAACAGAATCTCTGTTCATATGTGCTGTCTGAGACCAGAACACTCATTCACCTGAAGAAGAGGTCGAAACACCTTGAAAGCTTGTGAGTTTACTATCAAATAAATTGGTTGGACTTAAACCTGGTGTTGTTAGACTTCTTACTATGTTTACCCGAGTCCAACGGCGGCATCTCTACGGCATGTATACAACCATTCAGTATTTCATGGTCACCATTGCTGATTCTAATCTTTCAGTAATCTTGATTCTTTAATAAGGCTCAATGAGGGAGACTTCATTTCAGATAGAGGCCAAGTGAATATATTTGGGAATTTGGTTCAAAATGAGAATTCTGTGCGTAGGAGGAAAGTGGTGCTTTCCTGAAGTTTACTGCAAGAAGTGTGCTGAATGGGAAGTTTTGTGAAGAATGAGGAGGTGCTTTATCTTCTACTGTTTGTCAGCTTCCAGAATTTGATTTCCACTTTGGTGCAGCAGAAGAATCGTATAAATCTGAACTCTTCATTCACCTGACGAAGAGGGGAACTTTGAAAGCTTGTGAGTTTACTATCAAATAAATTGGTTGGACTTAAATCTGGTGCTGTGAGACTTCTTACTGTGTTTACCCCAGTCCAACGCTGGCATCTCCACATCATCCTAATAATTGAACAGGAGATCAAGCTGCAGACACTGTGGTCTATCAAGGAGGGGGAGTTTTATATGGACAGAATATTCCAGGAGATGGTCGCATCACTTAGGATGGGGTCTTCTGATTTGTTCAGTGGTCAGAGACAGAAGCGTATGACTGCAAGTAAGATCGGTAAGGGGACCTAGAGGACAAGAGTGCAGGAGCCTCGACCATTGCATTGTCCAACAGGTATGAGGATTTTTCAGCTGGTTCAGATGAGTGTGAGGGCTGCAGGATGGATGATTGGCCGTGGCACCATAGTACAGGAAGCCATTCAGGCAAAGGGAGTTACTGGTATATAATGGTAGTAGGAAATGGTATAGTTAGAGGGATTGACTATATCAATTTCTGGAAGCAAAGAGCAAGAGTCCAGACAGCTGTGTTGCCTATTGAGTGCCAAAGTTCGGGATATCTGTTTGGAGCTGGAGAGGAACTTGCAGTGGGAAGGAAGAGGACCCAATTATTATGATCCATATAGGTACCAATGACAAATGCAGGACAAAAAAGGACATTCTGCATATCAGTATGAGGAACTTGGCACCCAATTAAGAAGCAAAACCTCAAAGATCATAATCTCTGGATTATTATTTGAGCCGTATGCAAATTGGCATTGACAAATGAGATTAGGTGGTTGAATGCATGGCTCAGAAATGAGTGTTCCAGTTTATTGGGCACTGAAACCAGTATCTGAGAAAATGGAATATGTACTGTTGGGACAGTCTATATCTGAACCATGCTGGAATGGGTGTTAGGATCATAGAATCCCTACAGTGCAGAAGGAGGCCATTCAGCCCTTCAAGTCTGCATCGCCCACAATCCCTGAATCCACAGATATTTCCCCACTAATCTGCCTGACACTTGGGTCAATTTAGCATGGCCAATCCACCTAACTTGCACACATTTGGAGTGTGGGAGAAAACCAGAGCACCCGGAGAAACCCACACAGGAAAAACATGCAAACTCCGCACAGACAGCGACCTAAGGCCAAAATTGAACCCATGGCCCTGGTGCTGTGAGGCAGAAGTGCTAACCACTGTGTCACCATGCTGCCATGTTCTTGCCAGCTACATTATCAGGAAAAGAGAGGGTTTTAAACTCATTAGTAGTGGCAAGGGATCAAATTTGGGAAGATGTGGTAAACCAGAGACTAGAGAGAAAAGGTACTATTACAAGAAATGAAAAACAGGTTGACAGGAAGGGATAGTGAATACAAATCTAATAGTACATCAAATTTGAGACTAAAGGAAAAAAAGGATAAACTCAAAAACTCTGAATTCTGAATGAAAGAAGCATTTGAAATGAAACAGGTAAACTGAGAGTGCGCATAGAAATTAATAAGAATGAATTGATACCATTGCAGAGAAGATATGGCTGCAGGAGGACCTGGACTGGAATCTAAACATTGAAGATTACAAGGCATTTAGGAAGATCAGGAAGCAATGAAAAGCTGGAGAGCTTGCAGCGTTGGTTAATGAAGGTTTAACACAACAGAAAGGGATAACCTAAATACAGGAAACTAGGATGTGGAGACACAATGGGTGGAGATTGGGAATGGTAAAGGGAAGAAGTCATACGTGGGAAGTCATGTTCGGGCCCTCAACAGTAATCACATGGTTGGGTGGAGCATAAAGGAATAAATAATAGAAACTTGTCAGAAAGGCATGGTGGTAATCATGGAACATTTTATTCACATACAGACTGAAAAAAATCAGATGGACAAAGGCAGTCTAGATGAGGAGCTCATAGAGTGTTTACAGGATAGTTTCTCAGAGCAGTATATTCTGGAGCCACCCAGAGACCAGGGTATACTTGGCCTGATGTTGTATTGTCATTTGCTTTTCGTCAAATGAGATGAATGAATGATTTTATAGTGAAAGCATCCTTAGGTAACAGGGACCACAATATGATCAAATTTTACATTGTGGCATAAAAGCAGAGCAGGCTAAAGTGAACTGGCAAATTAGGTTAATTATAGATCAATAGAGGTGCAGTGTCAAACATTTAGGGGATATTTGCAAATAAATACATTCTAAGGGCTGAACCCACCATTAAGTGGTAAAATAGTATCAAATTTAAAAAAATATATAACTGTGCAAAGGCAGGAGACATGTCAGAAGATTGGACAAAATGTAAAGAACAGCAAATGATAACTAAAAGATTGATAAGGAGGAAAAATTATACTACAAGAGAAAGCGAGGCAGAAATATAAAAACAAGATAGTAAGAATATTTAAAAAAGCAACAGTTGAACCTGGAGATGGCAGGTGAATTTTATAGATATTTTCATTTGTCTTTACAATAGACAATGCAAGTTACATCCCAGAAACAGCTATAAATCAGAAAATGAAAGGGAAAGAGCACCCAGGAAAATTACAATCATCATAGACGTGGTGCTAAGTGTTGGAATTGTGGACTGACAAATTTAGTTTTTCAAAACTCTCCAAATTTGGGGAAGATCCCATTAGATTGGAAGATAGTGAATGTTACTATATTATTCAAAAAGTGATGGAAACAGAAAGCAGGATTTTAGCAAAATAAGACAGGATCTAGCCAAGGTAGACTGGGAACAACTACTAATGGGAAAATCTACCAAAGAGCATTCAAAAAGATAATGGGAGGGTACAAGCCCAGCATGTTCCCATTAAAGTGATAGGTAGAAATAACAAGCCCAGAGAACCAAAAATGACCAGAGATATTCAGGATATGATGAGAAGGAAAAGAAAGGCTTTTAAAAAGTACAAAGGGAGCAAATAAATCAGTGGAGGCATTAGTGTGGTACAGAAAATGGAGGATGGAGTTGAAGAAACCAATTAGGAAAATAAAGAGGACATGGCTGGTAGAAGTAGGGAAAATGTCAGGATAGTCTATATCAATGGGAGGAGGGTTACCAGGGGAAGAGTAAGAACCATTAGGGACCAAGGGGGTAATCTATGGGTGGAGACAGAGGACACTAATAGAGCGTTGAATGAATAATTCACATCCATCTTCACTCAAGAGAATGGGGACGATGGTATGGAATTCATGGAGAAAAACTGTGAGGTTCTTGAGCAAATTGACATAGCGAAGGACAAGGTATTGGAGATGTTGACAGCCTTAAAAGAGGATAAATCTCCAAATCCAGATGAATTGTGCCCTAGGCTGTGTGAGAGACAAGAGAAGAGGTTGTAGGGGCTCTGACCCAAATTTCAGTTCTTTTCTGGCCGGGGTAACCGGAAAACAGCTAATGTGGTTCTGCTATTTAAGAAGGGTTGTAAAGATAAACCAGGGAATTGCAGAGCCTCACATTAGTGATAGGGAAACTACTGGAGAAACTTCTGAAGGAGAGCATCTATCTCCACTTGGAGAGGCAAAGCTTGATCAGGAATAGTCAGCATGGCTTCATCAGAGGAAGGTCATGCCTAACAAATTTGATTGAATTTTTTAAGGAGGTGACCAGGTATGTAGACGAGGGTAGTGCAGTCAATGTAGTTTATATATATTTCAGTAAAGCCTTTAACAAGGTCCCACATGGGAGACTTTTAAAAAAGGCAAATTCACATGACATTCAAGGTAATTTGATAAAGTGGATTCAAAATTGGCTCAGTTGTAGGAGACAGAGGGTGATGACAGAAGGCTGCTTTAATTGACTGGAAGCCAATGTCCAGTGATGTACCACAGGGAACTGTGCTGGGCCTCCTATTATTCGACATTTATATAAATGACATAGATAATTATGTGGGGGGTAAAATGTATAAGTTTGCAGGTGACATAAAGATTGGCCAGGTGGTTAACGTTGAGAAGGAGAGTCTTGGACCACAAGAAGATATACTCGAGGTGCTCAAATAGGCAGATAAGTGGCAGGTGGAATTTAACCCTGAAAAGTGTGAGGTGATGCACTTTGAAAGAAGTAATTTCATAAGGAAGTACTCACTGTATGGTAGGAAACTAGGAAGTTATGTGGAACACAGGGACCTTGATATGTTTATCTCTAAAGGCAAAAGGGTATGTTAGTAGGGTGGTGAAAAAACCTTTGGGACACTTGCCTTTATCAATAAAGTTATAGATTACAAGAGAAGGGAACTCATGTTGGAGTTGTATAGAACTTTAGTGAGACCACTGCTGGAGTACTATGTACAGCGCTGGTTGCCACACTATAGGAAGGATATGATTGCATTGGAGGGAGTGTAAAGGAGATTCACCAGGACGGTGCCTAGGATGGAAGATGTAAGTTATGAAGAGAGGTTGGACAGGCTTGGGCTTTTTTCATTGGAACGCCGAAGACTGAGAGGCAACCTAATCGAGGTGTACAAGATTATGAGGGACATGGTCAGAGTGGATAAGGAACAGCTGTTCCCCTTTGTTAAAGGGTCAGTCACGAGGGGACATTATTCAAGGTGAGGGGCAAGGGGTTTGAGGAGCACAAGAGGAAAATCTTTTTTAGCCGGAGTGGTGACATCCTGGAATGTTAGAATGTTAGACAACTTTGTATTGGATGTAATATGACCAATGGGAACAAGATGTAAGGGTCAGCTGACCCAGTAAGCGGTAAACCAATTGCAGAGTGATTAATAATCAGCTGACCAGCTGATTCAGTATAAATAAGAAACTATGTAGAATTGTAGAGAGCTTGGGGTAACCCACAATGAGGCCTCAAGTTTGGAGTAATGATGTTTCTTTATTAAACCCTTTCTTTGGTTTATAAATTGGAGTAAGTTTTGTTGTATTTTCATTTTCAGTATTTTTGAAGAGTACATGGAATGCACTGCCTGAACAAGTGTTAGAGGAGGGTTGCCTCACATCCTTTAAAAAGTATCTCGATGAGTACTTGGCACATCATAACATTCAGGACTAAGGATCAAGTTCTGGCAGGTGGGATTAGGTGGGAATTCAGGTGTTTCTAATGTGTCATTGCGGACTTGGTGGACCAAAGAGTCTCTTCTGTGTTGTTTGATTCTATGAACAGAAAGCAACAAACTATGAAGTAGTTAGCTTAACATGTAACATTAGGAAAATGTTAGAAGCTATTATTCAAGAAGTTGTAACAGGAACTTGGACAAATCCAAGATAATCAAGCAGCGTTGACATTGTTTTGTGACAGGGATTAACCAACTTATTGGAGCTCGTTGAGGAAGTAAGATGTGCTATGAATAAAGGTATATAAACTGTACTTAGATTCTCAGATCTCATTTGATAATGTTCTACATCAAACTTATCACGGAAAATAAAAGCTCATAGTAGAAGAACTAACACATTGGCATGAATTGAAAATTGGCTATTTAATAGGAAGCAGAAAGAGGGCATAAATGGGTCATTTTCAGGTTAGCAAGATGTGTGGATAAATGTGCCACAGGGATCAGTGTATACACTTTAACTGTTTGCAATTTATATAAATGACCTGGATGAAGGGATGAATTCAATGACTATCAAACTTGCAGTGCCATAAAGACTGGTAGAAAGTAAGTTCTGAAGAGAACAGAAGGAGGCTACAAAAAGGTATATGTAGGTTAAACAATGGGCAAAGATCTGGCAAATGGAGTATAATGTGGGAACTGAGTTGTCCATTTTGGCATAAGGGTAAAAGAGAAACATATTGTCTAAATGTGAGAGATTGCAGAGCTCTGAGATGTAAAAGGGATTTAGGTATCTTAGTGTATGAATTACCAAAGGCTATAAAGCACGTACAATTTGTCATTAGGAAAGTTAATGGAATGTTATTGTTTGTTGCAAAGGGAACTGAATACAAAAGTAGGGAAGTTGAGCCTCAATAATACAGAGCACTTTTGAAACCACATTAGAGAACTGTGTACAATATTGGTGGTCTTAATTAATGAAAGATATAAATGCATTGGAAGCAATTTAGAGAAGGTTTAATACCTGGAATGGGTGAGTATTCTTATGACGAAAAGTTGGACAAGCTAGGCTTGTATCCACTGGAGTTTAGGATAGTCAGAGGTGATGTGATTGAAACTTATAAGATTCTGAAGGGTTTTTACAGGGTGAATGTGGAGAAGATGTTTCCTCTGGTGGGAGAATCTAAAATGAGGCGTCACTGTTTTAGAACAGAGATAAGGCAAATTGTTTTCTCTAAGGGTTGTGAGTCTTTGGAACTCTCTTCCTGAAAAGGTGTGGAAGCAAAGATAGGTTGATTCTTGGTAAGCAAGGGAATGACAGATTACTGGGGGTGGGTGGGATGCAGATTTCAGTTACTATCAGATCAGCCACAATCTTATTAAGTGGTGGAGCAGGCTTGAGGGGCCAATTGACCTTCTCCTACTTGTTTGTATGTTATTCCAGATATACTGAATTAACAGTATTCAACTCGTAAATTGTCGTGGTGGACTTGAACTCATCTTCAACTTACTGGTCCAGACCATTAATTTACCATACTTAGTTCATCTTTCTCTTGTATTAACACCACCTACTCTTCCTCAAATGCAGAATTGAAACCTAAAGCTACCCTCAGCCTTCCTTGTGTGCGCCACCCAGGAAGGAGTAGAAGGAAAGCCTGAGGTTTGTCGGGTCTCAGAGATACTGACCACAAAGCTGAAGATGAAGGTTAGTCTGAGTTTACTCAAGTGAATTTTTTAATCATTTTGAATCCTATTTCGTGATACATTTGGGGGTTTTCAGGCTATATCCGTGAGCTGCGGGATACTGATTGGAGCACATGCATGGTTTAGGTTTTTTTACGTTAGTCAGGCCGTGACCAATAAGGCTTGGAGCTGAAGACAAAGGACCGTCAGTCTACACAGAAATCGAATACTCAAAGGGCCCAGAAACCCCAGGAAAAGTGAGAGCGACAAAGATAAAAACATCATATGCTGTTCTGAAAATCACAATATTGAAACATGCCAACAAGTTGCATCTATAGTTTGTTTAGCTATTGTCTAGATATGAGATTAGCATTATCGTCACAGCAGGTCCACAGCAGATGTCATCTTCCTGGCCCTACATTCAATCTGGAACACCTGGATGACAAAGACACTAACATCAGGCTCCTATTTATTGACTACAATTCAGCATTCAACACCATTATTCCCACGAAATGCATCTTCAAACTCCGTAGCCTGGGCCCTGGCACCTCCCTCTGGGACTGGATCCTGAACTTCCTAACCCACAGACCGCAATCACTGAAGATACACAACAACACCTCCACGATCATCCTCAACACTGGTACCTCACAAGGTTGCATTGGCAGCTCCTTACTGTATTCCTTATACACCTATGATTGTGTGGCTAAATTCCCCTCCAACTCAATTTTCACTTGACTGATGATACCACCATCGTTGGTTGGATTTCAAACAATGATGAGACAGAGTACAGGAATGAAATAGAGAATCTGATGAATTGGTGTGATGACAATAATCTCTCCCTCAATGTGAATAAAATGAAGGAAATGGTCATTGACTTCGGGAAACAAATTGGAGGACTTATCCCTGTCTAGACAATGGGGATGAAGTGGAAATGGTCAAGTGTTTCAAGATTCTAGGGGTCCAGATCACCAATAACCTGCCCTGGTTCCTGCATGCCAATGCCATAGTTAAGAAAGCCCATCAACACCTCTACGTTCTCAGAAGGCTAAGAAAATTTGGCATCTCTACAATGACTTACTAACTTTTACAGATGCGTCATAGAAAGCATTCTTTCTGGTTGTATTACAGCTGGTATAATTCTTGCTTTGTCCAAAACCATAAGAAACTATGAAGGGTCATGAACGAAGCCTAATTTACCATGCAAACTAACCTCCCATCCATTGACTCTGTCTACATTTCCCATTGCCTTGGAAGAGTAATCAACATAATCAAGAACCCCACTCAGTCTGGGCATTCTCTCTTCTACCTTCTTCCATAAGGAAAAAGATCCAAAAGTCTGAAGTCACATACTCAAGAGCAGCTTCTTGCCTGCTGCCGTCACAATGTACCTTGTGTTCTAAGTTATATTAGGTTGATCTTTCTGTACACCCTAGCTATGACTAATAATACATTCTGCACTCTTCTTTTCTCTGAGTGGTATGCTCTACCTGCATAACACGCAAGAAATATACTTCTCGCTGTATACAAATACATGTAACAATAAATCATTATACTTCTGTCAGCTTTCACCTTTTTTAATAATGTTACTACTTTCTTTCTCATACTTCATTTTTCTACCTGAGGTCATAGCACTCAAAATATTAATACAAAAGCAAAATACTGCAAATGCTGGAGATTTGACATATGAAGAAAAAATGATGTAAAAACTCATAATCAGGCAGCACTTCTGGTGAGAAACAGTCAATACGCATATTGATGGCCATTTCAAAATATTAAATCTTGGACAAAGTGGATAAATTATTTATGAATTATATTTTTAATCAGGGTTCCCTTTATACAGTCTACATTTATATTGTATTGTTTACACTTTCCAAGTCAGTGGCTTAGGTTTTGCAAAAGCTAGAATTAAACCTGTCAATGCTCAGCATTGTTATAGTGGAATTCCATAGGTGTACAGTAAAAAATGAAAACCCACATTTTCCGATTCTTTTCAGCTTTTCTCTCTGAAAGCTGAAAATTGCCACAAAAAATCTTTAGTACTCAAAATTATTTTATAGTCGAGAGATATACTGTGACAGATAAAAGGTTGGGAACCACTGTTTTACTCAGATCCCAAGATGTCACTCAGCATGTCAGTCAGCAGGTCTGCTCCTCCTGTTATTTGTACAGGATTCCATTATTCTGGATAGCAGGCTGCGATTAGTGGCATTCCTTAGGAATCAGTGCTGGGACCTTTGCTGTTTTTAAAATATACATAAATAATTTGGAGGTAAATGTAACTAGTTTGATTAGTAAGTTTACAGATGACATAAAGGTTGATGGAATTGTGACAGGATACAGCAAGATATAGATCGGTTGGAGACTTGGACAGAGAAATGGCAGATGGAGGTTAATCCAGACAAATGTGGGGTAATGCATTTTGGAAGATCTAAACAGATGGGAAATACATTATAAAAGGGCAGAACTTGAACAGTATTGATAGGCAGAGGGATCTGGCTGTACACTGCATAGGTCACCAAATTGCAAGGCAGATGGGGAAGGTAGTCAAGAAAGCATATGGCATTCTTGCCTTCATCATCCGGGGCACCGAGTTTAAAAATTGAGAAGTCATGTTGCAGTTTTATAAAATCTTAGTTAGGCTGCGCTTATAATATGGTGTTTCAATTCTGTGCCTCTTTTAAAGCTTCCTCATCCTTCTAGTAGTGTGATGACCAGAAAAAATTTACTAGGATGTTGCCTCGTATGGAGGACATTAGCTATGAGATTGGAGAAACTTGGTTTGTTCTCACTAGAACAACGGAGGTTAAGGGGCAACCTGATGGAAGTCTACAAGATTCTAAGGTACATGGACAGAGTGGATAGTCAGAAGCTTTTTCTCAGGATCGAACATAGAACATAGAAAAAACTACAGGACAAGCAGGTCCTTCAGCCCATAAATTGCACTGAACATATCCCTACCTACATAAGAACATAAGAAGTAGGAGCAGGAGTAGGCCATCCAGCCCCTCGAGCCTGCCCCGTCATTCAATCAGATCATGGCTGATCTGTAGTGGTTCAGTACCACTTTCCCGCTTTCTCCCCATAACCCTTAATTCCCTTATCAATCGAAAACTTATCCACTCTGGGCTTGAACATATTCAGTGAGGAAGCCTCCACCACTTCATCAGGCAGAGAATTCCAAAGATTCAGCACCCTTTGCATGAAGAAATTCCTCCTCGACTCTGATCTGAACCACTCCCCCAATCTTGAGGCTATGCCCTCTAGTCCTGCTATCTTTGTTAAGCGGGAAGAGTCTCTCAACCTCTACTCTATCCATTATCTTATACGTCTCTATAAGATCCCCTCTCAGCCTTCTAAACTCCAAAGAGCACAAACCTAGCCTATTCAGTCTCTCCTCACAATCCAATGCCCTCATCTCCGGTATCAGCCTAGTAAACCTTCTCTGCACCCCCTCCAAGGCCAATATATCCTTCCTCGAATGCAGCGACCAAAACTGCACACAGTACTCCAGCTGCGGCTTCACCAGCACCCTATACAGCTGCAACAGGACCTCCCTACTTTTATATTCTATCCCCCTAGCTATAAAGGCCAACATTGCATTCGCCTTCTTGATCACCTGCTGCACCTACATAGTGTTTTTGCGATTCGTGCACAAGGACCCCCAGGTCCCTCTGCATCATCACATGCTGCAGCTTTTCTCCATTTAAATAGTAGTCCTCCCTACCATTATTCTTCCCAAAGTGGATAACCTCACACTTGCTAACATTATACTCCATCTGCCAGGTCCTTGCCCACTCGCTCAACCTATCCAGATCCCTCTGCAGGCTTTCCACACCTCTATGCAATTTGCTTTTCCACTTATCTTTGTGTCATCGGCAAATTTCGTCACCCCTGCACTCTACCCCTTCTTCCAGATCATCTATGTATATGGTAAATAGTTGAGGCCCCAGCACGAACCTTGGGGCACTCCACTAGTCACCAGCTGCCAATCAGAATAGCACCCATTAATACCTACCTTCTGCTTCCTGTTAGACAATCCTGTATCCAGTCTAACACCCTACCCCCAACTCCCTGCACCCTAACCTTCTGCAGCAATCTTTTGCAAGGCACCTTATAAAACGCCTTTTGGAAATCCAAAAGCACCACATCCACCAGTTCCCCTCTATCTACCGCACTCATCACTTCCTCATAGAACTCCAATAAATTTGTCAAGCACAACTTCCCCTTAACGAATCCATGCTGCATTTGCTTGATCAAACAGTTCGTACCCAGGTGCTTTGTTATTTCTGCTTTGATGACAGATTCAAGCATTTTTCTGACTACAGACGTTAAATTCCTACCTTTCTATCCTTAATTTCGGGCAAGCTATTTACGTCCTCCTCCGTAAAGACCGACACAAAAAACTTATTCAAGGTCTTTGCCATATCTTTATCATCCACCATTAATCCACCCCTCTCATCCTCCAAGGGTCCAACATTAACTCTGGCCATCCTCCTATTCTTTATATATTTATAAAAACATTTACTATCCTCTTTGATATTTTAAGCTAGTGTAGTCTCATATTCTATCTTTCCTTTTTAGTCATTCTTTGCTAACCCTACCTACTAGACTTATCTATAACCCTCTATTTTATTAAGTCCCATATTCTTAAAAGACTCTATCAAATCTGCCTCCACCACCACTGCCGGCAGTTGATTCCATGCACCCACCACCCTCTTTCGTGAAAAACCTACCCCTGACATCTCCTCTGTATCTACTCCCCAGCACCCGAAACCTGTGTCCTCTTGTGGCAGCCATTTCAGCCCTGGGAAAAAGCCTCTGAGAATCCACTCGATCAATACCTCTCAACATCTTGTACACCTCAGGTTACCTCTCATCCTTCTTCTTTCTAACGAGAAAAGACCAAGCTCTCTCAACCTATCCTCATACGGCATGCCACCCAATCCAAGCAACATCCTTGTAAACCTTCTGTGCACCCTTTCTATTGCTTCCACATCCTTTCTGTGATGAGGCAACCAGAACTGAGCACAGTACTTCAAGTGGGGTCTGACCAGTGCAAATTAAGAATTGAATTATAAGAAGGAACAAATAAATTGGGTGGAATATTATCACCCAAAGAAAAACAGGGATAGTGGAATAGTTAGTAAGGGGTACTGTATGTTAGTTCAAGAGGCAATCATGGATCTTATTATAAATCTTCTAGAGAAGAAAGGATTGAGGGGACATGATGAGTTGACAGATTTTATCTATCTAAAGACTGGAAGATTACTTTTTTGTGTTAAAGGATACTTATTTCTAACAGTTTTCATGGCCAATCCACTGATTTGGAATTTTCTGTGTATTATTATCTGTCTCGTAAGATGAAAGTGTCCAGTCAATGCTCCAGCCTCATGACTGTAAGGCAGGCTAGTATATCGACTCATCTATTCCCGCTCATCCTTTGGGTGTCACAGATATAACATAAACTTCCTTAATGTAGACACAAGACCAAATTTCCCATCTGCAATTATATCCTGAACTGAGATTATTGACCTCCAACAACCACAACTATCTTCCTGTATGCTATAGGCCAGTGAGTCTCATATCAGTGATAGGGAAACCATTGGAGAAAATTCTGAGGAAGACCATCTAGCTCCACTTGGAGAAGCAAGGCTTGATTAGGGATAGTCAGCATGGATTTATCAGACGAAGATCATGCCTAAAAAAAATTTGGTTGAATATTTTGAGGAGGTAACTAGGTGTGTAGATGAAGGTAGTACTCTTGACGTAGTTTATATGGATTTAATCAAAGTCTTTGACAAGGTCCCACGTGAGAGACTTATAAAAAAAAAAAGGCAAATGCACATGGAATACAAGGTAAATCGATAAAATGGACTCAGAATTGACCCAATTGTAGGAGAGAGAGTGATGACAAAGTTGCTTAGTAACTGGGAACCAACTTCCAGTGGCGTACCACAGAGAATGCATGGTGTCCTCTAGTTTTGGTCATTTATATAAACAACATGGATAACTATGTGGGAGGTTAGATTAAGCTTGCAGATGACACAAAGATTGGCTGGGTGGTTAACAGTGAGGTTGCGTGTCTTGATCTACAGGAAGATATAGATTGGATGGTCAAATGGACAAATAAATGGCAGATGGATTTTAACCATGAAAAGTACGAGATGATACACTTTGAAAGCAGCAATTTTATAAGGAAATATTCACTGAATGACATGACACAAAAAAATTTTGTAGAACAAAGGGACCTTGACGTATTTGCCGTAGGCCTCTGAAGATGGAAGTGTATTTAGTAGGGTGATGAAAAAGGCATTTGGGGCACTTTTATCGATCGAGGCATAGATTACAAAAGCAGGGAGGTCATGTTGGAATTGTATTGAACTTTTGGTGAGGACAAGCGAGAGCACTGTGTGTAGTCCTGGTTGCCACATTATAGGAAGGATATGAATGCACCGGAAAGGCTGCAGAGGAGATTCACCGAGATGGTGTCTGGAATGGAACATTTAAGTTATGAAGAGAGATTGAATAGGCTTGAGTTGTTTTCATGGAGCAGAGAAGACTGAGGGGTGACATGATTGAGCTATTCAAGATTATGATGGGCATTGGTAGAGCTGATAGGGAGCAGTGGTTCCCCCTTAGTTGAAGGGGCAGTCACGAGGGGACAAATTCACGATGAGGGACAGTAGGGTTAGGCGGATGTGGTCAGAGGGTGGTGATGGTCTGGATTGCACTGCCTGGGAGGGTGATGGAGGCGAGTTGCCTTACATCCTTTAAAAAGTTCCTGGATGAACATTTGGCAGAACATAACATTCAAGGCTATGGACCAGGTGCCAGTGAATGGAATTAGGTGGGAGGTCAGTTATTTCTCAAGTGTCAGTGCAGATTCAATGGGCCAAAGGCCCTCATCTGCAATCTAGGATTCTATGATATTGGATGGTCACTTGAAGAGGGGAATAAACTTTCAGGACTACAGGGATAGAATCAGGGAATGGGACTGTCTCAATTGTTCTAGAGAGGGCCAGCATGTAATGGATGAAGCAAACAGTCTCCTTTTATTCTGCAATGCTCCATTCTGGATAATATGATGAAGTGATGATTCTGTTTCACTGCCAAACTGTGCAGTCCTGTAATCCCAAGTGTTGAAGGCATTAAAGTGTGAGGGAAGTCCCTCATTAATATATTCTAATAACAGGTGAGCAAAATACATTGTAGGCGAGTTAAGAGGAAAAACATAATGGGCAGAAGAATATTTTTCTGTAAAACTTCATTAACAATTCTATCAGTTCTTTGTCCTGTCCGAAACAAAAGAAAACATTTCATTTTCATCTTTGATATAAGGAAATGATGTGCAGCTGATGCTATTAATTGTTCACAGCACAGTCAAACAATAATGACAATTGTGGATCAGACATCCAGACTCGCAAAGCATTGCAAAAGAAAGCAACCTGTCTTCCAAGGAGGGTCAGTGAAATTGCACAGAGGCAGAATAGAAATGACAAAGCACTCGTTCTGAAGGGACATTGAAGCATGAACAGACAAATGATCAACTGAATGTTAAGTGCCAAGGAATTCAGGCCATTCACTTGAAGTGTCCTTTTGTTTGGCTCAGACTGCAGAGGAACAATTAGCTGTAGGCATTGTTCTTTGTGCATGAGGTGAATTATTGGTTTTAGCAAGATGTCACTGTTGCACATTCTTCATCTCAGCAAGAGATAGAATTTCATTATTATTGTGGCTCACATAATGATAATCTTTTTCAAATCAATGTAATACTGGGAAAGGGCTAGACATAGCTGAGGGTATCTGAAATCTAGAATTATCTAAAGTAATGTGGTCCAGGGTATAGGTCAGCCAACTATAATCTATTAATGTAGGTGACAGATACTCACTGATCTCACTCTTCATGTCTCTAAAGGTTAACATAGAACACTACAGCATAAACAGGCCATTTGGCCCACATGTTGTGCCGATCGTATCCATACTTACCAGGCCTATCTATAACTCTCAATCCTATTAAATCCCATGTATTCATTCAGAAGTCTCTTAAAAGACCCCAGCAAATTCATCCCTACCACCACCAACAGCAGCCGATTCTACTCACTCACCACCCTCCGAGTGAAAAACTTACCCCTGACATCTCTTCTGTACCTGCTCCCCAGCACCTTAAGCCTGTGTCCTCTCGTAGTGACCATTTCAGCCCTGGGAAATAGCCTCTGAGAATCCATGGTTCTTTACCAATACTGAACTCTTCCTATATTGTAAGTACTAAAGCAATATAATAATTTAGCATGCCCAGAACTTCTTATTTTCATCAATAGTATCCTCACTATTAGTTTCAAATTGTTCTTGAGAACTCTCCTAAACAGGACCCTAATAAAAAGTTGTGTTGGCTTTGATATCCAGTAGATTGATACAAATGGAAACAAGAAAGAGAAGCACTTTTAATGCATTAAGATCAGCAAATGGATAAAGATAAGTTTGATCTCTGTCTATGTATATAGAAAGTGAATAAAATTCATGTGCAAGAGGCATAAATTACTGTGTGTGATAAAATTGATATAATTTTTCTTTTATTCATTTTGTGGGATATGGTGTGGAGAGCATTTATTGTTATCCTTTGCCAGTCTGAAGGTGCTGGTGAGCTGCCTTCTTGAACTGCTGCAATTGCTGAGATATAAGTAGACACACAGCGCGGCTGGGGAGGGAATTCTAGGATTTTGACCCAGTGACAGTGAAGGAATGACAAAATATTTCCAAATCATGATGGTGAGTGTCTTTGAATGAAGACTCCAGACAGTGGGGCTCCAGGTATTTGCTATTCTTGTCATTCTAGATGATAGTGGTCGTGGGTTTGGAAAGAATCACCTCGGAACTTTAGTGAGTTCTAGCAATGCAACTTGTAGATGGTACACACAGCTGCCACTGTTTGGCAGTGGTGGAGGGATTGAATGTTTGTGGAGGGAGTGGCTACCAAGCAGCTGCTTTGTCCTGAAATTTGTCAAGTCAGGAGGTGATGGCCTAGTGGTATTATTGCAAGACTATTAATCCAGAAACTCAGTTTATGTTCTGGCAACTTTGGTTTGATCCCTGCCACAGCAAATTCAATAAAAAATATCTGGACTGGGATTCACCCAAAAAAATTCTAAGTGCTGAATTCACATAAAACCTGGAGTAACTCCTGTTAACTTTTGGAGCGCGTGGTCCAAAAGTGATTAGACTGCTGCCTCACAGCTCAAGGACCTGGGTTCGATTTGTAGCTTGGGTCACTGTCTGTATGGAGTTGACACATTCTCCTCATGTTTGTGTGGGTTTCCTCTGGGTGCTCCAATTTCCTCCCACAGTCCAAAGATGCGCGGGTTAGGTTGATTGAACATGCTAAATTAATCCTTAGTGTCCTAGGATGTGATGGGTTAGAAGAATTAGCAGGGTATCTAAGTGGGGATTGGACCTTGGTGGGACTGGTGTCGGTACAGACTCAATGGGCTAAATGGCTTCCTTCTGCACTGTAGGGACTGTATGACCCTGAGTGTTGTTGGAGTTGCACTCAGCCAGAGTGAAATTATTGCACTGCACTCCTTACTTATGCTTTGTAGATGGTGAAGGGATCAAGAGGTGGTTACTTGCCACAGGATTTCTAGCTTTTGGTCAGCTCGCAGAGCCACAGTGATTATATAGCTTGTCCAGTTCAGTTTCTGGTCAGTAGTAACCCAGAGGATGTTGGTAGTCGGGGAATTCAGTGATAGTAATGTCATTGAATGTCAATAAACAATGGTTAGATCCCCTCTTATGGAGCTGGTTATTGCCTGGCACTTGTGTGACATAGATTAACTTGCCACTTGTCAGTCCGAGTATAGATATTGCCCAGGTCTTGCTGCATTCGGACATAAACTGCTTCGGTATTTGAGGATTTGCAAATGGTGCTGAATATTGTGCAATCATCTGCGAATATACCTACTTCTGACTTTATGATGGAAGGTTATTGGTGAAGCAGCTGAAGATGATTGGGCCTAGGACATTACCCTGAGGGACTCCTGCAGTATGTCTGAGATGACTGACTTCCAATCACTACAACTATCTTTCTTTATGCTAGGTATGACATCAACCAGCACAGAGTTCTCCCCCTGCCAAATTCCATTGACTACAGTTTTGCGAGAACTCCTTGAAGCCATACTTGGTCAAATGCTGCCTTGATGTCACTGGCAGTCACTCTTAACTCACCTCTATCATTCAGTTCTTTGGTTATGTTTGAACCGAGGCTGTAATGAGGTCAGGGGCTGAGTGACCCTGGCAGAACCCAAACAGTTCCAAACTACCACATAAACCTGTTGGACTTTAATCTGGTGTTGTGAGACTTCTTACTGTGTTTACCCCAGTCTAATGCCAGCATCTCCACATCAGAACCCAAACTGAGCATCAATGAACAGGTTATTTCTAAGAGGCCAAAATGAATCTTCCACTCAACATTTCTGGCTGAAGATTGTTACAAATGTGTCACCTTATGTTTTGCACTGATGCACTGGGCTTCTCTGTCATTGAGCACGGGGATAATTAAGAACAAAACAGCACGGGAAACAGGCTTTTCGGCCAACGAGCCCACGCCGCCATCCCGATGTTCCCACCTCTACCTGTGATCTCTGTCTATGTTTATAGATCTATGGATTAAGAACCAAATTTGAGAAAATTTAGGGAGAATTTGTTTTGCCAATTAGCCTAAGAGCACATCTTTGGGACGTGGGAGGAAACCGGAGCACCTGGAGAAAACCCACGCAAATTGTGAAGCCTCCTCCTTCAGTGAATTTCTTAATTATCCGATTTGATAGCACTGTTGATAATTGAGAATAGACTAATGGGTGGTAATTGGCTAGGTTTTTTGATTCGCTTTTATTTGATGTATTCTTGTCACATATTAGCATTCAGTGAAAACTGTTGTTTCTTGTACGCTATACAGACAAAGCATACCATTAATAGAGAAGCAAAGGAGAGGTGCTGAATGCAGTGCTACAGTCATAGCTAGGGTGCATAAAAAGATCAACTTAATACGAAGGAAGTCCATTGAAAAGTCTGATGGCAGCAGGGAAGAAACTGTTCTTGAGTCATTTGGGATGTGACCTCAGATATCTGAGGAAGAAAGTGGAAGAGGGAATGCCCGGGTGCATGGTGGCCTTGCTCTTATAAGGCAGTGGCAAGTGTAGACAGAGTTAGTAGATGGGAGGCTGGTTTGAGTAATGGACTGGGCTTCATTTACGACCCTTTATAGCTTCTTGCTATTTTGGACAGAGTAGGAGCCATACCCAACTCTGATACAAACAGAAAGAATGCTTTTCATGATGCATCTGTGAAAATTGGTGAAAGTCGCAGTGGACACGCCAAATTTCTGTAGACAAAGTAGAGGTGTTGGTGGAATTCCTTAACTATAGCATTGGTGTGGAGAGACCAATGTAGAGAAGCCTGACAACATCAGTTTTAAATCCAACCGATTTATTTGATAGTAAACTCCTAAGCTTTCGGCTCTGTGGCCTTCGTCAAGCTAATGAAGTGTTCTGGTCTCCAACAGCACACATATCAGCACAGACAGTTTACAGATTACTGATTAGAATGCGAATCTTTACACCTAACCTGCTGTTCAAGTCTTAAAGCGGCCGACAATGTGAGTGGAAGGAGCACTGAGCACAGGTTAGAGAGATGTGTATTGTCTCCAGACAGCACAGCAAGTGAGGTTTTTGCTAACCCAGGCAAGTCATGGGGGTTACAGATAGTGTGACATGAAGCCAAGATCCCTGTTAAGACCGTCCTCTCGAGGACAGTCTTAACAGGGATTAACATGACTTGCTTGGGTTAGCAAAAGCAAATTAAAAGTGAGAGGTGGGAGGTTTAGCAGGTACTTAAGGAAAAACGTTTTTTACTGAGAGTCGTGACGGTGTGGAATGCACTGTCTGGGAGGATGGTGGAAGTGGGATGCCTCACATACTTTAAAAAGTACCTGAAAGAATACTTGGCACACCGTAGCATTCAAGAGTATTGGCCAAGTGCTGGCAAACAGGATTAGGTGGACAGGTCAGGGCATTTCATGTGTTGGTGCAGACTCAATGGAGCGAAGGGACTTTTCTGCATTATAATATTCTAAGAGAAACAATGGGGCAAAAGCAAATCCATTTAATTAGAGATAAGAAATTTTTAAAAAATGTTTCTCTGGTTGGAATATTTTGCAAACAATGGAAAGAGAAGAAATATTTGAATCAAAGACAACAGGGGGGAAATAATGGATGGCTGTAATTAAGTGTTAAGAAAGTAATTGGGCAAAATTAAGATGACCAGGTCTATATTACCCAGAACTGAATACAGAATTAGTTATTTTTTGCTGAACTGGATGTTTCTGATTATTGGAAATGAAATGGAAGCTGTTTGATATATGGATTTGGAATTATCTGAGAAGCAGGGGAATTAACAAACTTGAGAGGGGGACTGAATAACAGGTTAGCAAACTGAAGGCAGTTTATTTAGGGCCAGAGGAATTGGGCTTTTCCAGATAATTTTTGAACTTAAATTCCACCATCTACCATGGTGAGATTTGAATCCAGGTTCCGTAGTTGTTGGGAATATTCTTAGTAAATATAAATAGTTTGAACTTGCAAGGAAGGGAAGAAGGGAGGAAGGAATGAGCATGAGAGTCAGAAGTGAGCAGAGGGAGGGAGAATTGAACAAGGGAAGGGCAGAGCTAGAGACAGGAGTAAGGAGATGAGTCATGGGTCCTGGTGCTTCTCCTCATTACAAGCCCCTTATTCTCCACTTATTCTCTTTAAACTCTCTCCCTCAATCACATATATTTTTCTTGCAAAAAATTTATCAATTGATTCACCAATCACTAAATGATTCCAGTAAAATGCCCTTTGTTGGTACCTGGTTAAAATATCATTCAATATATGTAGCATGAATCATTAACATTAAGAGCAGCATCAATATAATGCAGTGTTAGTTTTGTGTGCCCTTTTAAGTGATCCCGGTGTGACAATTAAACAAACCAGGGAGTACAAATTTTATTTTGTCAGCATCATACAATGTTGTTAATTTGACAGGAAAATATCCCACTATTATTTATAATACTGTGCGGACAATAATACTGATTTTAATGACTGCCTCAGCCCTCATTAACATGTTTTGTAAATTACATCATATACATCCATGCAATAAATTCATATTTTGCAGAAAAATTCAATATTTGCAACCTAGATAAGCCGCACAAGTTTTTTTCCATTCTATAAATGAATTAGATATGCTCCTGCCTGGGTGCATGATATTATTCAATGTAATTGTTTCAGGGATGTGGAATTGGATTTTTTAATCACTAATCTCACAGGTAGAATGATTTAAATGACTCCTGAGGAACCAAGTGGAATCATTAGTTTTCATTGTTAGTGAGAAGCATTGGAGTCCTTAGGTGTCTCTGTACAACAGAATTCTGAACAGGCCAGAGGACAAAGACCTTGTTTTCGATCAACAAGTCTGAAGACTCTGCTGAATGTTGATTATTCACTTCACTTTCACTTGACCAGTTGCTGTAATTCATGGTTGTGAGAAGTTGAAGCTTATCCCGACAAACACTAGGTGCTGAATCGGACAGGATGTTTGTCCATCACAAAGTATACCCTCACACACAAACAAGCTGATGGGCAATTTACTGTGGAAAATCATCTAACCTTCACATCTTTGGACTGCAGGGGGAAGCTGGAGCACCTGGCAAAAATCTACACAGATACAGGGTGACTGTGCAAAGCCCCTCCACAGGCACCTGAGGCCAGAATCAAATCTGGGTCCCTGGAGCTGTGAAGCAGCAGCGCTAACCACTGTGCCACTATGCTACCCTTGACTACATAGAAACATAGAACATAGAAACATATAACACTATAGCACAGTACATGGCCTTCGGCCCTCAATGTTGTGCTGAGCTATATCCAGTCCCAAGATCACGTTATCCCCTCCCTATAATTCTGGTGTGCTCCACGTACCTATCCAGTAACTACTTGAAAATTCCTAAAGTTTCCGACTCCACTATCACAGCAGTCAGTTTATTCTACACTCCAACTACTCTGAGTAAAGAATCTACCTCAGACATCCCTCGTATATGTCCCACCATGAACCTTATAGTTATGTCCCCTAGTAACAGCTACATCCACCTGAGGAAATAGTCCCTGCATGTCCACTCTATCAATCCCTGTCATTATCATATAAACCTCTATTAAATTGCCTCTCATCCTCCTTCGCTCCAAAGAGAAAAGCCCCAGCTCCCTCAGCCTTTCCTCATAAGACCTACCCTCCAAACCAGGCAGCATCCTGGTAAATCTCCTCTGCATTCTCTCCAATGCTTCCACATCTTTCTTATAATGAGGTGACCAGAACTGAACACAATATTCCAAATGTGGTCCCATCAACATCCGATATATTTGCAGCATAACCTCACGGCTCTTAAACTCAAATCCCCTGATAATAAATGCTGACACACTATAAGCCTTCTTCACAGCTCTATCCACTGTTGAATCTCACTACAATATATTTTCAATGTCTACTACGCAACACAACTTCTTTATGATATTTCATTACTTCAAAAATCTCATAAAATCACCAAGATCAAATGAATAATAGGTAAATAAACAAAAGGACAAGATTGAAGTCAATGGAAAAGACTCTTGAGAATCATGTCTAGTGTAAAACAGATTTACTTTGAACCAATTATGCACTCTTGTACTGGCAGATGTATTCAGTTGGCTGTAAAATGATTTGAAACATCATAAAAGATGCTGTATAAAAATAGTTCTTTAATTTCATTATATTTGCATGTGGTTAGCAGAGTGACTGTAACAACAGTGGAAATGGAGGTCCAATTCCCATTCTCTAAAGATAACTAATTAGAAAGTAGTCAAATCCTGTTAGGAAAGTGGCTCAAAAGAAATGACTACATTTACAAAACTATTCAATTCCGGAGCTAATATAACCTTATCATTCTGACTCTCTTGGTGTCAACCTACAATATATCATAAATGGCATCTACTCCTTTGACACAAATAACACTATCCCCAAGGTTTACCAATCAGACATTTAGTAACAGCTTAGAAAAATTGTACAGTAGATTGAATTGTTGAGTTGCATTTTCAGAGAGGAATAATATGAGGTACATAAATTCATTACAGCCTTTACAAAAAATGGCACTGTTTCCCCTTTCTCCAGAAACTGTCGTACACATTCTGTTACATACTGTGAATTTTACAGCCTAAAATGGAAACATCTCATGAATAAACAACATGTTCTCAAAGCAAAAAAAAAAGTGGCACCCCAAACTATCCTTGCCAAGAATCCCAACTTTCCCCCATCTTACCCTGACAACATTTCCTAAGCTCCTGCCCAACCACTCTGCAAGTCTCCAACATTCCCAACCTCCTGTATCCCCTCAAAATTCCCCAGCCTCTTCCACCCCTCCAACATCTCTCAACCTTCCTCCCATCTTCCCACCATCTCCAAACCTCCTATCGCTCTAACATTCCCTATTTCCCTACCTGTGCAACAGTCCTCAAACTCTTCTACCCTTCAAGAACTCTCAACATCCCACTATCCCAAACCTCCCTCCAGCAACAGCCGTTAACCATCCCATACCATCTCTTCCCTTTCATCTTTCACTTCCCCCCCCCCTCCCCCATAGAGCCAATTTGGATGCTGGCAGCTAAACTCTACACTTTACATAATTTTTTCGCAGAAATATTTTCTTACTCTCAGTTGCTGCATTGCTGCTGCTGCCATTCAGTTAGGATCATGGATCTAATTTTTTTTAAAGTCTGTCAGAAAATCACAAAGTTGCCCAAAGGTCAGAAACAGCAGCAGCACAACAAATAATGAAGCTGATTTGACAGACCAGCTTTATAAAAATTGGAACTCAGCTTTAAGATTCTGATTTTTGTTTTCAAGTTGGTCTTTCAGGTCTGCAGCTCTGCCTCCGGCTGCTCAGGCTGGCGGACAACTACGTTTAGTATAATCAGCTCCACCCCCTCCCCCACCCCGTCTCCAGCTAGCCCTGTCTTTTTTTTTTTGCTTGGCAACATCTGCATTCCCTCTTCTGGGCCTTGGGGGCAGGGAGGGGGAATGAGTTGGGGGGTGGGGGAAGATGGAAAGGAGGAAGGAGGAGGAATGAGCAAGGGAGGGGTTGGGAATGAGTGAGGGGAGGGGGAATGAACATGGTGGGGGGATTGGATGACTGGGGTAGGGAGAGGCTAACAATCATTGAATCCCTCCTTCCTGAATGAAGGAGATCATTCAGTCCATTGAGTCTGTACTGACCACAGTCTCAACCAGGCCCTATCTCGTAATTTCACATTTGACCCTGCTAATCCCTCTGATACTAGAGTTAATTTAGCATGGCACCTAACCCATGCATCTTCAGACTTTGGGAGGAAACCGGAGCACCCAGAGGAAACCAATACAGACATGGGGAGAATGTGCAAACGCCACACAGCCAGTCACCCAAGGAAGGAATCGCACCCTGGTTCCTGGAGCTGTGAGGCACAGTGCTAACCAGTGTGTCACCGCACCGCCTCACTAGAGAGTGAGGAGAAATAATTAGGGGAGAGTGAAGTAGTGGCTTTAAGTTTATTTCATTCAAATACCAATCCAATTTCTACTTTGGTAACCACCCTCTCAATAGGTCCTGCCATCTTCAAAGATCTATGCAAATGAACACCCAGATTTTCTGTCCCCACACACTCTTTAGGAACCGTGTCTCTATTATCTACCGCCATCCATTTTGCCAAAAATGCATCACTTCGCACTTCTCCTTATTAAATTCCATCTATCACTTCTCTGCCCATTTTGCTGCCTATTTATGTCTTTCCATGTGCATAGCCTCCTGAAAGGTGGCACCCAGGTTGATAGGCCTGTGAAGAAGGCATATTAGCAAGAAGGTATTTAGCTTTTATTGATGGAGGGATTGAGTTTCAGAGCCATGAGGTCATCTTGCAGCTGTACAAAACTCTGGTGCAGCCGCACTTAGGGCATTGCACACAGTTCTGGTCACCACATTAAAGGAAACATGTGGAAGCATTGGAAACACTGAAGAGGAGATTTATCAGGATGTTGCCTGGTATGGTGGGAAGGTCTTATAAGGAAAGGCTGAGATTATTTTCATTAGAAGAAGGTTAAGAGATGACTTAATAGAGGCATATAAGATGATCAGAGGATTAGATAGGGTGGACGGTGAGAGCCTTTTTCCTTAGATGGAGGTAGCTAGCATGAGGGGACATAGATTTAAATTGAGGGATGATAGATATAGGACAGATGTCAGAGGTAGGTCTTTTACTCAGAGAGTAGTAAGAGTGTGGAATGCCCTGCCTGCAACAGTAGTGGATTTGCCAACATTAAGGGCATTTAAATGGTCATTGGATAAACATATGGATGATATTGGAATAGATGAGCTTTAGATTGCTTTCACAGGTCAGTGCAACATTGAGAGCTGAGGCACTCAATGTACTGCACTATTACGTTCTATGTTTTACATCATGTTAAAGTCATTGATATTGTCCCCAATCTCTGCCATTCCTCTAAGTTCCATATGGTCGGCAAATTTTGAAATATTATACTGTATTCCAATATCCAAGGGTCATTCACATATATGTCAAAAAGCAATGGTCCCAGCACTGATCCCTGGAATTGGTATTTTACTATCCTAGCCCCTTTATTTTGGAACTCTGAGCTCCCAATTAATTTTCTTCAACTGCGACCAGAGGAAGCTGGACTCATCACACCTCTATTGGTCCAGTGAATCTAACTTGCAGCTTAGTCAAAGGAAGAAAATTATCCATGAGTTTTATCTTTTTCTTGATAGTTTAAATTTCAATAATATTTTAGCTTGGTTATTATATTCATGAACATTATAAAGGTCCAGGTTAACTCCTCTGTAAATATTCTCCCACCATTAAGGAAATGGGAGTAGGGTTTAGTGAGTGGCATGGACATTTGGGTGAAACAACTTAAAATTTAAGAATAAACAGTTACTAGCGTATGAAAGCATGTGCGATGGTGGTTAAATAAAGGTATAATTTGCAAAGGGAATCTAGTAATTGCTTTACTTGGTTGCAAATGTGTACATTGTAAGGGTAAATAAGTTGGCTAGTAATTAAATAATATGATATTGCTCATTAAAGAAATGTATTTGTCATGTTCCTTGTGCAAGATGTGTGCTAACAGTTTTTTTATTACCAATGCCATTTTGTCTATATCCAGCAGGCCTGTATTGTTAGCACAACAATTTAATTGTCGCTGATAGTTAGTGTTGTGAAGTTGGGTAGATTGGTGTTTGTAAAATTCTCAGAAAAAAGCATTGCATTTGGTCCCTTTGAAAGATGGTGCTTATTCTGTGCTTCAACTGTTTAAAAAAAAATGCAAGGGCATAAGGAACCCCCAAACTGAAACATTTGTATTGAAAGGCCAAGCAGCAATATTTAACAAACTGCAGGCTTTTTGAATTTAATCAGTTTGAATCAGGCAATTATATATCAAGAACCTATTAAATTTAAATCTGATGGCTTTGATGACCTTGCGCCAATCCTATTGTGGGAAATATTGATGTGTCATCACAGGTATAAATGAAGGGGCTAGTGGGACAAAAGGAGAGAGCATCTGTCACTTGCTAGAGCTAGCAGCTCTCAGCTAAAAGCACCATCTAGATAGCAAAGATACCAAAGAAGTTCTAGATAGAACAATCAATGTAGAAAGCCCAGAATATAATGGAAGACATCAAACCTAGTTGTAATTTAGAAAGTAAGTAAATTCTATTTAATTGTTAATGAGTAAGAATTGTATTTATTGGAACAGCATACCATTAGGATCTTTTTTTACTTGGGTATAGTTAATAGAAGGGATTTATTTGGTTTGTGAAGAATTTAGTAAAACTGTTCATGGTTAAATAAATTAACATATAACAATTTATTTTGGAGGGAATGCCAGGGATTTATTTTGTATTTAACAACTAGAAGTTGCTGAAGGGCAGGTCACACCACTTCTTACACACACCTTTTCCAAACTATAAAATCAGATACTCCTCTTTGGGTGTTTTGGTGTTCGTTCTCAGAGTGGGGGGAATATCAACTTCTGCTACATAACAGATTGGGAACTCCGGTCTAGGATTTAAACAGTCCTTAATCGTTAAATAAACCTTAAGTGAAAAATCTATTTAATTTTGGTGTCTTGTTGACTCCTAAAACAAAAGTGGGGAAATGGCTCTTAGCATTGCTAAAGATGTTCTGGGGTTGAAGATGCTTTCCAAATCTGCCAAGAAAATTTAGAAAGACAGAAGATGATACTTGTTGAATTAGCAAAAGACTGAAATTGGGTTTAACCAAGGGTAATAAGAAAGCTGAAATTGTAAAGGAATTAGCCAAGCATTTTTAGGTGTATCAGAAACAGTCAAGTACAGTGGATTTAGAAAGAATTAAACAGGAAACGAAACAAATTGATGCTCGAAAGTGAACTTAAAAGGCTGGAGTTAGGAAAAAGGGAAAAGAAGAGGAAGGCCCTCACAGAGGATAAAGGGAAAGATTGAGTTGGGAAAGATGAAGTTGGAACTTAAAGCAAAAGGACTTCAAATGACAAGTAAAAGTGTAAGATTGAAGTGATGATGGGCAAACTCATCATTGCCAACTGCCTGATAGGGGTATAAACAAATGTCCAAAATTTGAAAAACAAAATGTGGAAGCCTTTTTTCATTTCCTTTGAGGAAACTGGCAACAAATATGAACTAGCCAGAGGAGGTGTGGTTGATGTTAATTGAGGCCAAGTTGATATGCAGGGCTACTAAAGTGTCTGCAGTGCTATCAGAGGAGGTACTAGAAAATATGAAGAGGTAAAAAGGGCTATTTTGAGTGTCTACAAATTGTCTATACGCTTCTGGTACCAGTCATTCAGAAAGGTAAGAAAGTAACCAGACCAGACTTTTATCAAGTTTTTAAAATAATTAAACAAAGCAACTTCTATAGATGGGTGAGAGAATTTAAAACTAGAAAAGATGTATGATGCTCTTAGAAATTATTCTGCTGGAGGAGTTTAAAAACTCACTTCCAGAAGTGAAAAGAACCTGCATTGAGGAATAGAAAGTTCAAACAGTGAGAAGAGTTGCGATGCTGGCAGATGAATATGTGAGTGCGTAAATTGAAATTTAGTTTTTGACAGCAATTTCATTTTGAGAGATAGATATTGGAAAAGAGGGAGATCCTTCAATGAAAAACAAAAGTAGATGGCACTGGGAACAATTTACAACCTATGAGAAAAGAAACCCAAGAAGGTGGAAAAGAGATGAAAGGCCAGGTGTTTTCACTAATGTAGTGGGTCACACAGTCTGTGTTGGAGGGGCTTAGGAAAGGCATTAGGGAAAAGGATCTGGTTAAAAAAGGCTCAACCAGTAGGATTAGTTGGGGGAGTGAAGGAAATCACACAAAGTTGAGGAGCTGAAGTAGAGTGTACAGCTGAGGCACGGGCTGGGTAGTAAGATAGAGCCTGATCTTTTCAAAGACTTCACCTGTGTGGGTAAGGTTTATTTAGGGGGAGTAGGTAAATAAGTTAAGAAATAAGGAAGCTAGAAGTGTCTCTAATAGTAAGAGATGAAAATATTTGCACTCCCTCTGAAATACAGTGGTAATCTGGAATAAATGGGAAGAGGAGTAGTGTTCCTCTCTGTAAAATAAGGTTAGAAAGTTTAGTCAAAACTGGGGAAGTGACAGAGGGAGTGATGGAAAATCTAGCTATTCCAGGAATAGCTAATCCTTGGAAATGATATAGCTTGATCGCAGGTGGGAATGAAGCTCATTGTAATGGAGAAGCCAAAAAGAAAACCAGGGAGCTGAAGTTAAAAGAAAAATACCCTGGAATTTTGCTGGCCTGTGTGGTGATAAGATCCCCCAGCCACAAGCTTAAAACAGGAAGGGAGGACAAAAGAGAAAGATGAAGGAGCTGAGGTCCAGTTAGTGGACAAGATGATGAAAGAAAAACCTAAGCAGGTAGAGAGTCAGGCAGGGGTGTTTAGTTCTAACGGATTACTGGAGTTACATCATAAAGCCTACTCAGAGTGTATTCCAGAATGCTATTACCATAAGGATAAAATCTTAAGGCAGAAACGGAGACATTGGCAGGTTAGTGCAGATGAGAAATGGGCAGAAGGTTTCTGGATTCTGTTGCTAAAATACATCAGGAAGTATTGCAGATAACAGACAAATGATCTGTAGGAAGTCCTCTAGGAGTGAGGGAGACTCAGGTTAAGGTACAGAAGCATTTTTATTGCTCTGAATTATGTGAAGATGTGGTTGAATTTTGCTGTCATATGTGTTAGATGGTAGGAAAACCACAGGTAATAATAAAACCAGTGCCCTTGATGCCAATTCCTGCATTTGAAGAACTTTTCACATGGGTTAAAATTTATTGTGTGGGTCTCCTTCCTAAAACCAAAAGTGGGAACTACAATGGATGTGGCTACCAAGTTCCCAGAGGTAATTCCATGATAGCAAATTCAATTAGCAAATATTGTCCCCTTCAAGAAGTGGAGTAGAGGCGATCCAGGAAATTACATTCGTTGAGTCTTACTTCTGTTATGGACAAAGTTTTGGAAAGGATTATAAAAGAGGGGATTTATAACCATCTAAAGAGAAATAATTTGACTAGGGATAGTCAACATGGTTTTATGAGGGGTAGGCTGTGCCTCTCAAACCTTACTGAACCCTTTGAGAAGGTGACTAAAGAGGTGGATAGGGGTTAAGCAGTTGATGAGGTGTACATGGATTTTAGCAAAGCGTTTAAGGTTCTCTGTTTTAAGCTACCACAGAAAATACAGATGCGTGGGATTGAGGATGATTTACGGTTTGGATCAGAAATTGGCTAGCTGACAGAGAGGGTGGTGGTTGATGGGAAATATTCAACCTGGAGTTCAGTTACCAGTGGTTTACTGCAGAGATTTGTTCTGGGGTCACTGCTGTTTGTCATTTTTATAAATGACCTAGATGAGGGTATAGAAGGATGGGTTAGTAAATTTGCAGATGACACTAAAGTCAGGAGTTATAGACAATGAGAATGGATGGTACAGTTTGCAGAGGGACTTAGGTAAACTGCAGAGCTGGGCTGAGAGGTGGCAAATGGAGTTTAATGCAGAAAAGTGTGAGATGATTCACTTTGGAAGGAATAACAGGATTACAGAATATTAGACTAATGGAAAGACACTTGGTAGTATGGATGAGAAGAGAGATCTCGGTGTCCATGTGCATAGATCCCTGAAAGTTGGCACCCAGGTTGATAAGGTTGTTAAGAAGGCATACGGTGTGTTAGCTTTTATTGGTAGAAGGATTGAATTTCAGAGCTGTGAGATCTTGTTACAGCTGTACAAAACTCTGGCGTGGCTGCACTTGGAGTATTGCATACAGTTCTGGTCACCGCATTGTAAGAAAGATGTGGAAGCATTGGAAAGGGTGCAAAGGAGATTTACCAGGATGTTGCCTGTTATGGTGGGAAGGTCTTATGAAGAAAGCTGAGAGAGCTGAGGTTGTTTTTGTTACAGAGAAGAAGGTTAAGAGGTGACCTAAGTGTGGCATACAAGATGATCAGAGGATTAGATAGGGTGGACAGTGAGAGCCTTTTTCCTTGGATGGTAATGACTAACATGAGGGGACACAGCTTTAAATTGAGAGGTGATAAATATAGGATAGATGTCAGGAGTAGGTTCTTTACTCAGAGGGTACTAAGGGTGTGGGAATGCCCTGCCTGCAGCAGTTGTGGACTTACCAACTTCAAGGGCATTTAAATGGTTATTAGATAGGCACATAGATAATATTGGTTTAGTTTAGGTTAGAAGGCCATTAGATTGGTTCCACTGGTCGGCGCAACATCGAGAGCCAAAGGGCCTGTACTGCGCTGTAATGTTCTATGTTCTCTTTGTTCTATTATGGAATATCAAAACAAAATGTTGTCTAGAAGTTGCTTGCTTTCTTTATCTGTTATGGATTATCCAGGGAGTTTCAGTTAAACCGAGGTTCTAATTTTATTGCCAAATTATTTAAGAAGGTCATGAATAGTTTAGGCATCAGACATTTTATCAAGTGTGTACCACCCTAAATTCCAGGGAGCACCGGACAGGTGGCAAAAGACCATGTTGAAGGCATATTGCCAGGATTACCCAAATGATTGGGATAAAGGCATTTCATTTATATTATTTACTAATAAAGATGATCCAAATAAGTTGACTCAGTTTACTGAATTTGAATTAATATTTGGATGTGAAGTAAGAGGATTTTTAAAATTAATTAAGAAAAAATTGGTAGGTTTGAAGTCAGATCTCACAGTTGGATTATGTATCTGAGCTGAGAAGGATTAAACAGAGCAGGGGAATTAGCTTGCTAACATTTAAAAGTGGCACAGCACCTAATGAATGAAGCAAGAAGCAGATAATAAATCTAAAATTCATGTGTTTGCCCATGGGGACAAAGTATTAGTGCTATTACAAGGGTAGGAGATCCCTTCAAAGCAAGATTTAGTGCCTCCTATTAGGTGAGAAGTTGAGTCAGGTGAATTATCTGGTAAAGATGCCAGATAGCAATGTCATGTGAACATGCTGAAACAGTACTATGACAGGGAAAGGGAACTAGAAAAAGATATTAGTTACCACCACTGAGTGAGGAATCAAATCTTGATTATTTGGATTTTGATGTGCCTAAGCATAAACTGAATACTGAAGAACACCTTAAAGAATGGAATAGGGTAGTGAGCTATCTGTCTCAGGAATAGAGAACTGAATTGAAAGACTTGTTACAGAGCTTTGAGGACCTAGGTAGAAATAGAATGGGGAATAGTACACAAGGTTGACATAGGGAATGCTGTTCTGATAAAACCGCACCCTTATCGGCTTAATCCTCAAAGCAATGCAGGTTTAAAGGAAGTAATCATGGAGTTGAATCAAAGTGAGTGAGGCTGCTGATCGTGTTGGTTCCCAAACCCGATGGTACTCAATAATTCTGCGTAGATTATCGGAAGGTCAACACTCAGATGAAATCTGACACATACCCAATTCCAAGGCTGGAGGATTGTGCGGATGAAGTAGGACAAGCCACTTGCATCACAAAGTTGGACTTTCTTCATAGTTACCTCTTGTCAGTGACAGCAACAGGTGCTTCTGCTTTTGTAACCCTAATGGGCTATTTTAATTTAAAGCAATACCCTTTTGGGATGAAAAATACATCAACAAAAACACATAGAGGGGTCAGTTTTTGTACAAAGTGTGCAGAAAGGTTTTTTGACTCAGTATGTAGATAGGCCAACCAGAGGTGAGGCTACATTGGATTTGGTGCTGGGCAATGAGCCAGGCCAGGTGTTAGACTTGGAAGTTGGTGAACATTTTGGTGATAGTGACCACAATTCGGTTATGTTCACCTTAGTGATGGATAGGGATAGGCATGAAGCTGGGGGCAGTAGTTATAGCTGGGGGGAGGGTAATTATGAGGCCATAAGGAGAGAATTAGGGTGCATAGGTTGGACTAGGAAACTAAAGAGACTGGGAACATCTGAAATGTGAAGCTTATTCAAGGAGCAGCTACTGCGAGTCCTTGATAAGTATGTCCCTGTCAGGCAAGGAGGAAATGGTCGAGTAAGGAAACCTTGGTGTACGAAAAAAGTTAATTCACTGGTTAAAAAGAAAAAGGAGGCTTATGTCAGGATGAGGCTTGAAGGCTCGGTTAGTGCAATGGATAGCTATAGATTAGCCAGGAGGGAGCTAAAGTGTGAGTTGAGGAGAGCTAAGAGGGGACACGAGAAGACTTTGGCTGATAGGATTAAGGAGAATCCTAAAGCTTTCTTTAGATATGTTAAGAATAGAAGATTGGTTAGGGCAAGATTAGGGCCAGTCATAGACAGCAGTGGGAAGTTGTGCGTGGAGCCTGAAGAGATTGGAGAGGCACTGAATAAATATTTCTCTTCGGTATTCACGCAGGGTGATGTAAATGTAGTTATGGAGAACACTGAGGTACAGGGTTGCAAACTGGAAAGTATTGAAGTAGATAGGGAGGATGTGCTAGATATTCTTGAGGGTTTGAAGTTGGATAAGTCCCCTGGGCCGGATGGGATTTACTCTAGGATTCTCTGGGAGGCAAGAGAGGAGATTGCAGAGCCTCTGGCTCTGATCTTCAGGTCGTCGTTGGTTACGGGTGTGGTTCCGGAGGACTGGAGGATAGCGAATGTGGTCCCATTGTTCAAGAAGGGGAAGAGAGACCTTCCAGGGAATTATAGGCCAGTGAGTCTTACTTCTGTTGTGGGCAAAGTATTGGAGAGAATTATTAGGGATAGGATTTATAGTTATTTAGAGAGAAATGAATTGATTGGGGATAGTCAGCATGGTTTTGTGAAGGGTAGGTCGTGCCTTACTAACCTTAGAGTTTTTTGAAAAAGTGACCAAAGAGGTGGATGGGGGTAAGGCAGTTGATGTGGTATATATGGACTTTAGTAAGGCGTTCGATAAGGTGCCCCATGGAAGGCTTCTGCAGAAAATGCAGATGTATGGGATTGAGGGTGATTTAGCTAATTGGATTAGGAATTGGCTAGCTGATAGAAGACAGAGGGTGGTGGTTGATGGGAGATATTCATCGTGGAGTTCGGTTACAAGTGGTGTACCTCAGGGATCTGTTTTGGGGCCCCTGCTGTTTGTAATTTTTATAAATGATCTGGATGAGGGTATTGAAGGATGGATTAGTAAGTGTGCGGATGACACTAAAGTCGGTGGAGTGGTAGATAGTGAAGAGGGGTGTTATAGTTTGCAGAGAGACTTGGACAAGTTGCAGAGCTGGGCTGAGAGGTGGCAAATGGAGTTTAATGTGGAAAAGTGTGAGGTAATGCACTTTGGCAGGAATAATAAATGTGTAGAGTATAGGGCTAATGGTAGGATTCTTAATAGTGTTGATGAACAGAGGGATCTTGGTGTATTTGTGCATAGATCCCTGAAAGTAGGCAGTCAAGTCGAGAAGGTTGTTAAGAAGGCATATGGAGTCTTAGCTTTTATTGGTAGGGGGATTGAATTTCGGAGCCGCAACGTCATGTTGCAACTGTACAAAACTCTAGTGCGGCCGCACTTGGAGTATTGTGTGCAGTTCTGGTCCCCACATTATAAGAAAGATGTGGAGGCATTGGAGAGGGTACAGAGGAGGTTTACCAGGATGTTGCCTGGTATGGAGGGCAGGTCTTATGAAGAGAGGCTGAGGGATTTGAGGTTGTTTTCGTTAGAAAGGAGGCGGCTACGAGGAGACCTTATTGAAACATATAAGATGATTAGAGGTTTAGATAGGGTGGACAGTGATAGCCTTTTTCCAAGGATGGAGAAAGCTAGCACGAGGGGACACAGCTTTAAATTAAGGGGTGATAGTTATAGGACGGATATCAGAGGTAGGTTCTTTACCCAGAGGGTGGTTAGGGAGTGGAATGCCCTGCCTGCGGCAGTTGTAGATGCGCCAAGTTTGGTGGCATTTAAGAGGTTAATTGATAAGTTTATGGAAGAGAAGGGAATGGTTGAGTTTGGAGGGTCATTGCTTTTTTCATAATTGGTCGGAGCAACATCGAAGGCCGAAGGGCCTGTTCTGTGCTGTAATGTTCTATGTTCTAACTACATTTCAAAAGCTTATGAACAGCTTTGTTGCAGGATTGGCTAATTGTGCTGTCTACATAGATGATTGAGTGATCTATAGTCAATCACAAAGATCACATGGAGCATTTGGTAGAGCTCCACCAGATTATAGAAGGCAAAGTTGGTCATAAACATAGAAAAACAGAATTTGCAAACGTGAAAGTGACATCTAATGAATCATAGAAACCCTCTACTACAGAAGTGGGCCATTCAACCAATTGAGTCTGCACTGATAATCTCACCCCAGGCTCTATCCCCACAACCCCACTAATCCCTCTAACATACACATCCTAGGACGCTAAGGGCAATTCAGCATAGCCAGTGCAGCTAACCTCCTTGTCTTTGGATTCTGGAAGGAAAACCCACACAGACACTGACCCAGGCAGGAATTGAACCCAGGCCCCTGAGGCTGTGAGGCAGCAGTGCTAACCACTGTGCTGCCCGACAGCTCTTCGAACACAACATTGCATGGAACACGTGCTGCTGTTCAAACACAACAGTTACGGAAAATTGACACCAAAAAACATGAAGATGAAAGGTCATCGAGGAATTTCTTAAGACTATCCTTGAAGAAAGAAGTGCTACAATACTTAGGATTGAGTGGATTCTACAGAAAATTTGTACCTTTGTGGCACCATTGACAGATTTGTTAAAGAACATGAAATTATGCTGGTCAGAACAGTGTGAAGAGGTATTTGAAATTTAAAGGCAGTGTCAACTACCACACCTGCTTTAACCACACCAATTTTTTAAACTTTTCAGTGTTTTTTTTTTAAACCATTGATGCCTGGTCAGTATTGGAATTGTGTAGAAGGATTGAATTGAAAGACCAATTGGTTATTTTCAAAACTCAATATCCACCAGGAAAAAATATTCAACCATTGGAAAAAGTTATTGCATTTGGTGATGGCCTACCAACATGTTAATGTTTACGTTGCAAACAATGCATCAGATGGTGAATACTGATCACAATGCTTTTTACATTTAAGGAAAGATTTTTAAGGATAAGATCACCAGAATATTTCATTGAGGTCTCACGTTACAAAGAACAGCATTTTATTAGAGGAACAGGCACTTCGGCTTCCAAGTCTGCACTGATCGTGATGCGTGGTGAAACTAAAACCCTATACACTTACAAGGGGATATTTTAACAGTTTTTGTCTAACTGCCAGACAGATGTGGAACAGAGTTCCAGATATGTGTTTTTTTTTATGGGTTCCATTTACCGCTCCCCCTGCCAATAAACACTGGCTGCAAAATGTGAGCGAGTGCATTGCTTGCTGCAGAAGCCTGTGGGTAGGGCTTAAACTAAAGCCTGCAAGCACCCAACAGAGCCTCCAACTGCACATGCACAGTAAAACAAAACAATAAAATAAAGCAGCTTCCCCTGTCAGATCCCTCCTGGACTGGATAATACCTCCCCCCGGCTCACTTGCCTTCCTCTCAATGGTAACAAGCAAACTGCATGTAATTTGCTAAAATGCTCTCAAACTGCCTGCAGCTGATTTGCCTAACGAAGAGCAGCTCCATAAAAATCCAAGGATGGAGAGATACGCAGGCAACGTAGGGAAAAATGGTGTCCAGAAGGCAGCCCCCTGATTTGTAAAATCCGACCTGACTCGGTTGCTCACAATGGCAGCACCCTCTTCCCTTTAGCAGGACATCTTCCAAGAGGAAGTGATGGGAAAGCGACCTGAGAGGTAGTGGCTACCTCTCGTGGATAGATATCCTATAGTGCAGAAAGAGGCCATTTGGCCCATTGAGTCTGCACCAACCACAATCCCACTCAAGTCCTACCCTAGATATTTTTACTCATTAATTCTTCTAACTCCACATATCTCAGAACACTAAGGGACAATTTTAGCATAGCCAATCCACCTAACCCACACATCCTTGGACTGTGGAGGAAATCAGGGCACCCATAGGACGCCCACACAGACACATAGAGAATGGGTCACTGTGGAGTTTGCACAAACAAGGATTTGAACCCAGGTGCCCTGGAACTGTGAAGCAGCAATGCCAACCATTGTTACCATGCCAACCCACTACGCTACTGTGCTACCATCACAGCATTGGCCAAGAGAACAGAGAAGCAGTGCTGAAAAATGGTCAATGATCTCATCTGGGCAGAAAGAATGAACGTTTAACCTCATCTAGCAGCTTCCCCCAAATCACCCCCAGATCCTCCACCCCAGCACTCGACGTACTTCCAGCTGCTTATCCCCAAGCACCTCCTTCCTCTGCTGCCCTCACCCCCTCGCCAAGGGTATCACGTTCTTGCCCTCTGAAGACCATCCCCTAATACTCAGCAGAAGTCACGCCATCATTTTTCTCATCTCTCTTCTGCCTCTACAAGAGGAGAATGCCCATAATTGCCAGCAGAAGGCAAAGACGTGAGCCTGACCTTCAGGTTTTCACCCCCTTTTTGAGGAACAGGCACTGGAACTATTGGGAGAGGATGCTATTCCAGGCCTTCAGCAATAGCATGGTCAAACTTAAGGCAAAGTGAACATCTGTCACTCTTCCCCTCATTTGTAGTAATTTCTAGGGAGCATAGCTTTAAGGGGCAAGGTTTGAAGAAAATATACGAGACAGGTTTTTTTTTTTAAAAACCTGGGTTCCTGGAACTCACTGCCAGGGGAGGTACTAGAAGCAGATATGATTGTGACTTTTAAGGGGTGTCTTAACAAATATAGGATGGGAATAGAGGGATATGGTCCCTGGAAGGATAGTGAGTTTTAATTCAGATGGGCAATCTGGTCAGTGCAGGCTTGGAGGGCCAAAAGGCCTGTTCCTGTGTTGTAATTTTCTTTGTTTGTTTGTTCAATGGAGGAAAATCAAGTTTCTTGCAGCCCAGGTTCCTCTCTCTCCCTTGCACTTAATCTTGTGTCCTGTCTTGTGGGAAGGGTTGGGCCATGATGTGTTGGGCCATCTGGCATCGTGGCCCCCACTGCTGCTCCCACCCATCCTGCCCTCGACGGCTCCGATTCCTCAAAGGGTGGCACCTCCTTTTTGGCGTCAGCTTCCATGTCACAACTCCCTATCCCAAATACACTCACATTGGGGGTCCAGTTAGTGGTGAGGGGGTCTGGGTCACTTTCTGGTGAGCATGACACATCGACTGGAGAAGAGAATGTCTGAGGCCTGTGGCACATGGGCAGCCTGCCGGATGCAAGGATTCAGCTGGCCCCAGGCTACGTGCTGGGCCTCTGAAATCACTTCTCCCTCAGCTGTTGGAGGTGCAACAACAGAGCCAGGGGTTGATGGCCACGCTGGATCGTAACAGGCAACCCATGCATCCCTCAAGCCATCCCTGCACTTTGACCTCCCACAACATGCCACCAGCCGCACCCCCCCACCACACACACACACCCCCCCCATCCTCCTCACAGTAACACACATACAGAGCCCATGCAGTAGTGAGCACTGACACTATTGCTTGGAAACAGAGGCTGCACCATTGCCAGCTCAGTTATGAATGCATTAGGACCTGGCAGCATTGGTCAGTGCTGAGACCCAGATTTGTGCTGAAAATCGGACACCATGCTGAGCAACAGACTACCCTCTGTACGCTCAGACTCCTCCCAACCCAAAATGCCACGAAGCAAACCCCCCGCCCCATACCATGAGCAGCGCAGAGCTATCCGATGGTAGGCAATTACCTCCTCAGTAACCCTTGCTGATGAAGCACCAGAAGCTGATCTTTAAAAAAGGTGTTTTCCAGACTGAGCCGGCTAGGGTGAACAAAATGTGCTCATGAATTAAAGTGTGCATTACATTGAGATGCATGAAAATACTTAAGTTGATGTTGCGCCCATTTTGGACAGGCTCCCAATCACGCTGATTTGATCTTCCTCCATGAAGTGGGAACTGGCACAAATGGGCACTGATCACACAAATCATCTCACACCCCACTTTACCATTTTTTGCCCCTGAGAACAGGCATAATGGGATGGTAAAATTCCATCCAGAGGCCCTATCCTTCCACTTCTATCAAGTTACCCTTTAAATACTGCTGTTATATCTGCTCCCGCCATCTCCCCAAGCAACACATTCCAGACATTGATCACCCTCTGTATAACGAAACTTGCCTCACACGTTTTCTCTAAACTTTTCCCCACACACCTTAAACCTACGTCCTCTAATTCTTGACTTTCCTACCCGAGGAAAGAGCATCTGACTATCCACTCTGTCCATTTCACTCAATCTTATAAACCTCTATTGGGTCACTCCTCAACCTCCATTGTTCCAGTGAGAACAAACTAAGTTTATCCAATCTTTCCTCATAGCTAATACCTTGCAGACTAGGCAATATCCTGGTAAATCTCTTCTGCACCCTCTCCAAAGCATCTACATCCTTCTGGTAATGTGGTGACTTGGAATATTGTGTACAATTCTAATGAAGCCTAACTAAGGTTCTGTACAGCTGCAGCATGACCCCCCAATTTTTATACTCAATGCCCTGACTGATGAAGTAGACATGATGTAGAGATGCCGGCATTGGACTGGGGTAAACTCAGTAAAGTTTTACAACACCAATTTTAAATCCAACCAATTTATTTGATAGTAAATTCGCGAGCTTTCGACTTTATAGCCTTCGTCACTTGCATTTGCCTGACGAAGGCTATAAAGTCGAAAGCTCGCGAATTTACTATCAAATAAATTGGTTGGATTTAAAATAGGTGTTGTAAAACTTTACTGAGCTGACCGATGAAGGCAGGCTTGCTGTTTGCTCACGACCTTATCCACCTACGTTGTCACTTTCAGTGATCGGTGGACATGTGCACCCAGATATCTCTGCCTGTTAATACTCCAAAGGGTTCTACCATTTACTGTATAATTCCTATATGCATTGGACCTTCCAAAATGCATTATCTTAGATTTGTCTGGATTAAACTCCATCTGGTATTTCTCTGCCCAAATCTCCAACTGGTTTAAATCTTGCTGTATCTTCTGACAATTCTCTTCACTATCCACAACTCCACCAATCCTTGTGTCATCTGCAAACTTACTGATCAGACCAACTACATTTGTATACTCATACATGAAAATATTATTGCAATTGCTTTATCACGAGTAAAAAAAAGTCTACTTCAAATTGAACACTACTATTTCTGTTATATATAATTAGAATTAGTGTAAAATGTGAAATTCCAGATTAATGACCTATGGATCTAGTGATATAATGAAGCTAAGGTGTTTAAAAAAAACTATCTTTTCATGATGGTTCATTTTTTTTAAAGGGGGAGGTGTTGCAAAGTTGCATAGAGTAATTGTAGATTGGTATAGTGAAATAGTAAAATGCTTGGGAGAAAGCATTGCATATTCCCTTTAAAAGGTGTTTTTTCTGCTAAGAGTTCATGAAAAAAGAAAGAGTTCATGACAACTGCAAACTGAAACATTTGTACTGAAAAGCCAAGCTGCAGTTTTTAAACAAGAAAACTGGCTAAATTCAAAGCCTATCAGTTTGAATTAGGCACTTAGATACCAAGAACCTATTAAATTTAAATCTGATGGTTTTGACAACATAGGGCCAATCCTATTGTCATCACAATATAAAAGAAGAGGGCAGTGGGACAAAAAGGAAAGAGCAACTGCCAGAATTAACAGCTCTCAGCCAAAAGCACCATCTCGATAGCAAAGATACCAAAGAAGTTTCAGGCAGAAGAATCGACAGAGCTGAGAATATTCTTGAATACACAAAACCTGATTAGCTAAATTCTGTTGTGTTACTCTTAAATGAGTGGGAATTATATTTATTGGAACAGAAAACCATTAGAATCTTGATTTATTCGGGAATAGTCAATAATTAGAAGGGATTTATTCAGTTTGTTTAGTAAACTTGCTTATTGTTAGATAAATTGTGTGATTTTTAGAGTGTCAGAGATTTATTTTGTATTTAATCACTAGAAATTGAAGAGCAGGTCCATCACTTTGCACAGATTGTTTACAAATTATAAGGAGAGGTATGCCTCTTTTGGATGTTTTGATCTTAGTTCTTCAGTGGAGGAGACAACCCCTGCTTTAGAACAGTGGAGTGTTTGTTTTAATCTGAACTAATGCTGTTCTGCTATTCTTAGTGTTCCTAGGGATTTTGCAGAGTAGGGCTTGATTAGGTTAATTGACAGAGAACAAATCATATGATTGAGAGGAGGTGAGCTTACGTAGAAGAATCAAATCAGATGCTGCTGTGAATTTGGAGAGAGCAGTGCCTCTCTTTTGCTCTCCTCTGAAGTTGGAGACCGGAATCTGTCAGGAAATAAGTCTTTCCTTGGAAATTGCTTTGAGAGTGGATCTTTGAGAGTTGCTGTTTTGGAAGCTGCGGATAGAGGTATCTCTTTCTGTCTCTGAATTCTGGAGACTGGGAGCTGCCAGAGGCTAGGTTTACTTCTCTAAAGTTTTGCTGTTTGATATCCCTCTCTGGAAACTGCTACCTGGTTGCAATATATCACTATGTGAATATGTTTGTTTTTTGTGTTAATTCTGAAGAAGGGTGTATGTCTACAGGGAAAATTGCTTTAAATTGGAAGAGAGCCAACATGACAAAATATAATTCCTGAGTATTTTAATTGGCTAAAAATTATGATAAATCTTTTTTGTTTTCTAACTGTGTTCTGAAGTTTGTTCATTTTGATAAGTTTTCTAGTAGGTCACTTGAATCATACCTCGAGTGAAATACCTTATCTCACCTCATTGCCAAAATAAAAAGTTGGGGCTTTAGCTGACTTCATAATATACCTTGGAATTTCTAATCTGGTCCCTAACAATAAGGATATAGATTAAGATGGAACAATTTATGGCAAATTGTTCTGCAATCTCCCTATCCACTAACTGGGATCTAAGTCATCCAGACCAGGCAATTTATCCACTTTAAGCAGAGCCAGCCTTTGTGATACATCCTGCTGATAAATTAGTTAGATTATAATTAGATTCCATACTGGACAAAAGTATTTATGTGTAGGGTTTGATTTTTCAATTCCAATTGAGATTCTGCTGTGCTTAGAGAGCTACAGTGTGAAAAGTAAATACAGTTGCAGGTGTTGCTTAGCAATTAGAGACTCACTTCAGTCAGAACCTTATTTTGTTCCTTAGTTTTTAACTGAAAGACAGAATGGATGCAGGTAGAGATAGATAACAGAGGAATGAACTCAGCCAGGAGAAACTGAACAGGACTAGGCAGTTGCATAATGTAGGCTTCCTAAGAAACAAGATAGAGTCCAGATAACCACCGAACTGGGATGGAAAGAAGATTTCTGACAACTGGAACTGAGAAACCAGAGATCAAGCAATTGTTTAGAAGAATTCAAAGAAAATTAGACATAGGACTCTAACTTAAGAACAATTGGATTTAATTAGACTTCAAGTTGGACAGCATACTTTCGAGATAGTTAACACATCTGATGTAATTTTAATAAGAATCTGGGAATTGGAGATTGAACTTTTTTTAAAAAAAAAATGATATCCTGAAAGGGCTTGATGCAAAATTCTGGCGTGGATTCCCAGTTAAAAATAGAACATAGAACATAGAACATTACAGCACAGAACAGGCCCTTCGGCCTTCGATGTTGCGCCGACCAATATAAAAAGCAATGCCCCTCCAAACTAAACCATTCCCTTCTCTTCCATATACTTATCAACTAACCTCTTAAACGCCACCAAACTTGGCGCATCTACAACTGCTGCAGGCAGGGCATTCCACTCCCGAACCACCCTTTGGGTAAAGAACCTGCCTCTGATATCCGTCCTATAACTATCACCCCTTAATTTAAAGCTGTGTCCCCTCGTGCTAGCTTTTTCCATCCTAGGAAAAAGGCTATCACTGTCCACCCTATCTAAACCTCTAATCATCTTATATGTTTCAATAAGGTCCCCTCTTAGCCGCCTCCTTTCTAACGAAAACAACCTCAAATCCCTCAACCTCTCTTCATAAGACCTGCCCTCCATACCAGGCAACATCCTGGTAAACCTCCTCTGTACCCTCTCCAATGCCTCCACATCTTTCTTATAATGTGGGGACCAGAACTGGTCTGAAATGGAGAAACCAGAAATGGAGTGGAAGCAGAGAGAAATGAAACACCTGGACTGAATTTCGGAAAGAACAAAAAAAAATTACATCTCAAGAACAAGCCCCTTGGCCCTCCAAGCCTGTACCAACCATTCTAAAACCCCCTAACCTTCTGGGGACCATATCCCTCTATTCCCATCCTATTCAGCTATTTGTCAAGATGCCCCTTTAAAAGTCACTACCATATCTGCTTTCACTAACTCCCCCTGCAGCAAGATTCAGGCAGCCACTACCTCTGTACATTTTAAAATCTGCCTTGTAAATCTCCTTTAAATTTGTGCCCCCTAGTAATTGATTCTTCCACCCTGGGAAAAGGACTATCCACTCTGTCCATGCTTCTCATTAATCTTGTCGACTTCTACTAGATTGCCCCTCAATCTCCATTGTTCCAGTCAGAACAAACAAAGTTTCTCCACCCTCTCCTCCTAGCTAATGCCTTCCATACCAGGGAACATCCTGATAAATCTTTTCTGTACCCTCTTCAAAGCCTCCATCCTTCTGGTAGTGTGGCAACCAGATTTGAACATTATATTCCAAGTGTGGCCTAACTAAGGTTCTCTAAAGCTGCCAACTTTTAAACTCAGTGCCCTGGCCAATGAAGGCAAGCATGCCATATGCCTTCTTGGTTATTTTCTCCACCTGCATTGCCAGTTTTTGTGACCTGTGTACCTGTACACCCAGATCCTTTTGCCTAGCAATACTCTTAAGGGTTCTGCCATTTACTGTACTTCCTATCTGTATTAGATCCTCCCAAGATGTATTACCTCTCACTTGTCCAGATTAAATTCCATCTGCCATCTCTCTGCCCAAGTCTTCAACCAATCTATATCCTGCTGTATCCTTTGATGGTCTTCATTGCTATCCGCAAAACCACCAAGCTCTGTGTTTACAAACTTACCAATCAAACCAGTTACATTTTCCTCCCAATCATTTGTATATATATATATTACAAACAGCAAAGGTCCCAGCACTGATCCCTGAGGAACACCACTTGTTACAGCCCTCCATTCAGAAGCGTACCCTTCCATTGTTACTCTCTGTCTTCTTTGACTGAACCAGTTTTGTATCCATCTTGCCAGCTCACCTGATTGAATGCAACTTCACCTTCTTCACCAGTCTGCCATGAGGGATCTTGTCAAAGGCTTTACTGAAATCCATGTAGACAACATCCACTGCCCTACCCTCATCAATCATCTTTGTCACTTCCTTAAAACTCAATCAAGTTCATGAGACATGACCTCCCCTTCACAAAACCATGTTGCCTCTCACTCATGTCTACTTATTTTCAAGTGGAAATAAGTCTTGTCTCGAAGAATTCTCTTTGATAGTTTCCCTATCCCTGATGTAAGGCTCACCGGCCTGTGATTGCCTGGATTATTCTTGCTACCCTTCTTAAATAAAGGAATAACGTTGGTTATTCTCCAGTCCTCTGGGCCCTCCCCTCTAGCCAGTGAGTATACAAAGATTTCTTTCAAGGTCCCAGCAATTTCCTCCCTTCCTCACCCAATATTCTGGGATATATCCCATCTGGCCCTAGAGACATGTCTACCTTAATGTTTCTCAAGAACCCTAAAATTGCAATACCACCATCTTTTTGACCTCAACATGACTATAACTATCTACTCGCCTTTCTTCATCGATCAAGTCTTTCTCTTTGGTGAATACTGACACATAGTACTAATTTAATACCCACCGATTTCCTCTGGCTTCATGCATAAATTCTCTCCGTTGTCCTTGAGTGGGCCAACCTTCTCTCTGCTACCCTCTTGCTCTTTATAGAGAGTGTAAAAAAAACCTTGATTTTCTTTAGTTCTGCTGGCCAATGTTTTTTCGTGATCCCTTTTAGCCCTCCTTACTCTTTGCTTAAGTTTCTTTCTGCTTTCCTTGTATTCCACATTGCTTTGTGTGTTCCTAGCCACCCAGCTTCGACAAGTGCTTTCTTTTTCTCTTTCACTAGACTCACAATATTTATTTTTACCCAAGATTCCCAAAACTTGCCATACTTATCTTTCATCCTTACAGGAATGTGCTGGTCCTGAATTCCTATCAACTTATACTTGAAAGCCTCCCACATACCAGATGTTGATTTGCCCTCAAACATCTGTCCCCCCATTCTACATTCTTCTGTTCCTATCTAATATTGTTGTAATTAGCCTTTACCTAGTTTAGCATCTTGAGAACTACACTTATCTTTATCCATCAGTACCTTAAAGCTTACTGAATTGTGGTCACTGTTCCCAAACTGCTCCCCTACTGAAACATTGACCAACTGGCCAGGCTCATTCCCCAATATCAGGTCCACTATGTTCCCATTCCCTAGTTGGCCTATCTATATACTGTTTCAATAAGCCCTCCTGGATGCTCCTTACAAACTTTGACCCAACCACGTCCCTAACACTAAATGAATGCCAGTCAATACAGGGGAAGTTAAAATCTCCTACCAGAATAACTGTGTTCAGGGAAGTGTGTGGGTTGGATCAAAATCAATCTGCATATTAAAGAACGTGTTAATGAGACCATTGCAGCTTCAAATGTGCCACCATCCAAGCTTAAAACCTGTGTTTATTTGTTAAGCTAACAGGGGAGTAAACTAGTGTGGTATAACAATCACCCTTTTTCTTGTTACATTTAATTAGCAGTCCTGTGACACTGTTCCTCTACATTTGATGAAAACAAGACTAAAATTTACTGTATTTTGAGCCGGTATTCCATTTTGGAATCTTCCCATCCTGTTATAATATCAACTGGGATTGTAACAGTAAGACAGCAATAAATACATTATCTTATATTTATCGACAGGGCATCAGTGGATTATAGTGCTTTGTATTCATCAATATGGCACAAGTGATAACAGTGCACTCTGTTCATCTAAAGTACAGGAATAATTACAATACTGCATGTTTATATGAGGACAGCTGTGCATAGTGCACACAATTATTCTATATGACAGCAGTGAGTTTTTATATAGGATAGCAGTGAACACAGCATTTTGTTTATCTATATGACAGCAATGATTTAAATGTGTTTTTAAATATAGAATTACAGCAGTTACAAAGTACTGTTTTTATCTACAGAGTAGCAGTGAATACAGTACCCTGTTTCTATATAGTACAGCAACATTTTAAATACACAGTGTTTATCTGTAGTGTAGCTCTGTGTTTACCTACCAGCCAGCAGTGAACAGTGCTGTTTCTATGAAAGCAGTGATTACAGTATTCTGTGTTTGTATATAGGACAGAACTGACTACAATGAACTGTGTTTATTCATGATCACAATGTTCTGTGCTTATTTGTGGTTTAGCAGTGAATGCAGATAGATCCCTATGTTTATATGTAGGACAGGAGTGATAACAAATGTTCTTTGTTTATATATAAGGCGTTAATTATAATGTGCTATGTTTATAAATAGGACAATTGTGATTACAGTGCACTTTGCTAATCTATAGGATGTTAGAATGTAACCAGTGTCAACTTTGCATTGGATGTAATGTGACCAGTGGGAACACAACGTAAGGGTCAGCTGACCCAGTAAATCATGGAACCAATTACAGAGTGAAGTAATAGTCAGCTGACCAGTTGATTCATTATAAATGACAAACTGTAGAATTGTAGAGAGCTTGGAATGGCCCAGGATGAGGCCTCAAGTTTCTTTATTAAACCCTTTCTTTGATTTATAAGTTGGAGTAAGTTTTATTGTATTTTTGTGATCTGAATTGCTGAAGAGTTCCTTCTGAGGAAACATTGGCAGCAGAGGAAAACCTATTGTAAGTTGATGCTTGTGTTTGAAGAAGTGCTACAACCGTGGCAGAAGATACAAGTAAACTGGTGGGATTGGATTGTCCCCCTGTCTTTTCAGATGCTGAACCATATTGGCAATGGAAGGCAGAAATGGAAATGTGGACCCCTATCACCATAATACCAAAAACAAAGCAAGATATGGCATTAGCTTTGTCACTCCCAATTAGAAGCAAGACTAGAAGCAAAGTATTTTCCAATTGGATAGCAGATATCCTAAATAAAGAAGGGCTACAGCTCCTGATACCTGAAGGAGCTCCTGATACAGCTCCTTAAGTTTTACCAGAAAGATGAGTTAGAACGTAGAATAGGACAGGCCCTTCGGCCCTCAATGTTGTGCCAAGCTACGTCCAGTCCCAAGATCAAGATATTCCCTCCCTATAATTCTGGTGTGCTCCATGTGCCTATCCAATAACCGTTTGAAAGTTCCTAAAGTGTCCAACTCCACTATCACAGCAGGCAGTCTATTCCACAACCCAACCACTCTGAGTAAAGAACCTATCTCAGACATCCCTCATATCTCCCACCATGAACCTTATAGTTACAACCCCTGGTAAAAGCTATATCTCCTTGAGGAAGTAGTTTCTGAATGTCCACTCTATCTATCCCCCTCATCTTATAAACTTCTAAGTCACCTCTTCTCCTCTGCTCTAAAGAGAAAAAAGCCCCAGCTCCCTCAACCTTTCCTCATAAGATCTACTCTCCAAACCAGGTAGCATCCTGGTAAGTCTCCTCTGCACTCTCTCCAATGCTTCCACATCTTTCTTATAGTGAGAGAGTTCTTCGCGAATTATGAAGGCTGGCTCATGTTTGACAGGATTAGAAAACAAGACACTTAATCCATGGAAAAGTATATCATGGGGATTTTGATACAGGCCTTATCAGGCTAATGAAATTTAATTTGGAGATTCCAAATGCAGGATTGGCCTTTAAATTGTTGAATGTGCATGTCTGTTAAAAATGGATACTCTTTTAGAAATGACAAATACGATTAAGAGGAGCAGAGGTGCTCTTAGATCAAATGGCAGTATCATTAAAGTTTTTTGGGAAACAATCCTTCCCCGTACCTTGTTCAATGAAGACCGTAATGCCATAACGCTCAGAACAGAGAAGTCAATACTGACTCAACATGTACCAGACCAAATGTTACATGAAGCCTTTAAACAGAGACAGTTATATTAATGATAGTGTTGAAAATGGTTATAATTTGAATATGGGCAAAAAGATGCACATGAGATACTGATTAAAAGATGTTTAAATCAAAGGAATGCTCGAGAGATTGTGAATCGCTGTTCCAATGCAATTTCCCCAAACTATTACATTGTAAACTGTCCGAAAAGAAGAAATTGTGTCTTTGAAACCACATGTGACACAGAATACATGGAAACTGACAGTGATGAGGATAAAATCAGGAAGACATTATTTTGGTGGCAGAAAAATTGAGTCCCATAATGAGCATCCTGATGATTCTTTCAACTATGCTGTTTTAGGTACTGGATGTATGTCCATTGTCTGTGGCCAAGATTGGCTAGATTGTTATTTAGAGTCTGTTGATCATAAAGATCAAAATAAAGTAAAATAATATGATTCACATGCTTTAGATTTGGACAACATCTAGCATTCTTCAAAAGGGTGATACTTTGAAAGATTGCGGGAATCAGTTTATTTATAAATACAGATGTCGTTTCCAGTGATATATCTTTGTTAAGCAGTTCTGTGATGAAGAAAGCTCAGCTGACCATTGATTTGAAACAGGATAAAGCTGTGGCATTTCAGAAAACTGTGGACCTATATTTTACAAAATCTGGCCATTCTTCCTTTTAAATGAACCAAAATTATCAGACCAAAGGATTCATGAGGCATTAATGGCACTAACAGACAACAATGGATCAAATTATTTTGAAACTCCTTGAGCAGTTTGCTCTCAGTCTCTGTGGTGCTGGATGACCACTACTGCAGGATGCTGGACAAAGGTTATAATGACCTCATAGAACAAATATCAAGTGTGAAATTTGTATAAAATATAGGACACCCCCCTCCCCCACATCCAGTTGTGAATCTAACGCTAGAACACAATTTCAATGATGTAGTGGGGCTAAAGATATGGGACAAGAACAAACGCATCTGTCTATTACACTTCATGAACATAGCCTCCTGGTTTAGCATATCCACACTGATTTACAGCAAAGATAAGACCATTCAAGATAAAATGATGAACTGCTGGATTTGAACAGGATTGGAGGCACTGTCTAAGGATAGACCTATTAAGAATACAGAAATTCAGAGGGACTTGGGGGTGCAAGTGCATAAGTCCTTGAAGATGGCAGTACAGGTGGAGAAGGTTGTGAAGAAAGCTTATGGTATGCTAGCCTTTATAGGAAGGGGTATAGAGTACAAGAGCAGGTGTTTAATGTTGCAGTTGTATAGAACCTCATCTGGCATACTGCATCCAGTTCTGGTCACCTTATTACCAGAAGAATGTGGAGACTCTGGAGAGAGTGCAGAGGAGTTTACCAGGATGCTGCCTGGTATGGAAGGTCTGGATTACGAGGAAAGGTTAGGCAAATTGGGGCTGTTTTCTTTAGAAAGACGGAGACTGAGAGGAGATCTAATAGAGGTGTGTAAGATTATGAAGGATATAGATAGAGTGAACAGTGGTAAGCTTTTTCCTAGGTTGGAATCAAATATTACGAGGGGTCACGGGCTTAAGGTGTGGTTGGGGGAGGAGGGGGAAGGTGAGCTATAATTTGGATATTAGAAGGAGGTTTTTCACACAGAGTTGTGGAGGTATGGAATGCACTGTCAAGTAAGGTAGTGGAGGCAGACACGCTGGAGTTATTTAAGGAATACTTAGGCACATGAGTGGAATAGAGATGGTGGGATATTGAAGACTGTTTTAAATAGGGATCAAGAGTCTTGGGATGTTCCTGGGAATTGCATAAGATGTGCGTGTTATTGATGTTTTTCTCTTTTATTCCACAGGTGCTTTGGTCCGCCTTGTTGTCCAACAAGGGGCATACACGTGATGGGTCGTGCGAGGGCTGCTCTTGGAGTTTTCAAGAGTAGCCTAGTGCGTCATATCGTTAGTGTACACTTGAACTGGACCAGTTGATGGGCAACACGACATTTCAGTGACTATCACTGTTTGCTGTGCAGATACAGGGATTTGGGCCGGTATCTGTGGGAGTTTGTGCATTCTCCCTGTGCTTGCATGGGTTTTCTCTGGGTACTCTGGTTTCCTCCCACACCCCAAAGATGTGATCTTAGGCTGATTGGTGAAACAAATTGTCCCTGAATTGTTTTCCTAATCTGATTTCCAATGTGGATTTCCATAAACATAGATCAGGGTCATGGGTAGAAGTGGGAACTCACGCTGTTAAAATGGCGGCGTGGGTTCATTGGGCCGAAGGGCCTGTGTTTCCTGTGCTGTGTTGTTCTTTGTCCTTTGTGCATTGTCTAAATCTTTGGACAATGGGGGCGAATTCACAAATGATGAGTTTTGTGTGAAAATTTAAATATTGTACTAATGCACACTGTAGCAGACAGCCTATTCAGCAATAGCATCCTATGAAAGGAATCACACAGTTGTAAATGTCATGTTGCATAAAATTTTATGCATCAACCAGACCGTAAATTGCATGCTGCATTAGCATGGGCAGTGCATGCAAAAAAATTTGTTACAAATGATGGGGGCTATAGTCCATACCAGTTGGTATACAGGAGGAATCCAAAGTTACCATCAGTATTAACAGATGGTCCCCCAGCACTAGAAAGGACAAGCATTAGCTCCATGTTTTCTTCACACTTCAAGGCTATGCATGCAGGGAGAAAGGCTTTCATTAAGGCTGAGTTTCAGATAGGATAAAAGGGCCCTAAAGCACTGCATAAGACCATCGGGGATATATCTTGAGAAACGCGCTAGGGTCTACTATAAAACAGAGAGCAAAAAAGAGTGGAACGGGCCTGGAAAAGTGATAAGAACAGACAGTAAGTAGCTGTAGTACAATGCAATAACCAGACAGTGTGAGCCCACTTTTCGAGCGTAGTGAGGCTTGGGTATGAATTTGGAGCATCTGAGCAAGATGCAGGAGGCACTTTGTACCTCACATGCACATACTCTGAATTATTATGAGGTTCAGTCAACAATAGATCAGAGGGAGTCTGATGATCAACAAAGTACCAGTGAAACAGGGGATGAAGCTGCTACTTCAAGGTTCAGCTACCCAAAGTGAGCACAGTGGTATCATACATACCCTAAGGGTCAAGCGAGTGGAGGGAAGACACTCGCTAATCAGAAAAGCAAGAAAGGCTTCAGGAAAGTACAAACACTGGCTCAACATCCAAGAGTGAACGCAAGAAGCCAAAGCTATAGACTGGGAAAATGGGTCGGACAGATGGAAGCAAAAAAAACGAGACCCAAGTAAGTATTCGTGAACCCAGGAAAAAGTCACAAATCTGCCACTGAAGGTGTGTCAACAGAGAACAATGGTCCAAGAGTAGCAACCCTGACAGAAACAGACATAGTAATAGAGGCCAGAGCTTAACGAGGAAAGCTACCAATCAAATTAGTGATAGGAAGAGGAGTAGAAGCCCTCATGATTGGGAAGTATTGATAGCTGCAAACAAAATGGAGCTGTGGAAGTAAGAGAGGCTAAACAAAGGGAGCTAGACAGTTGGAAGGAGTTTGGGGTGTCCACCTAGATACCAGATGAAGGGCAGCCTGCTTTGTCCCATAGATGGATTTGCACGGAGAAAGTTTTGCAAGATGGAACATATAAAGCTAAAGCTAGATTAGTAGCCCATGGGTATGAGGAACACTTGGATGGGAAAGACATTAGGGTTGATTCATCCACAGCAGAAAAAGTGACACTGAAATGTGTTTTTTATTTTTTTGCTGTTTTAGCATCTCAAAAGTGGATGTGAAAATCAATTGATATCAAAGCAGCAGTTCTGCAGAATGAAACATCCCAAAGAAATTTTTTTTGAGGCCATCCAAAGAAGCAGGTAATACACAGGAACATTTGTGGAAATTAAATAAATATGTATATGGGTTAAGTGATGTATCAAGAAGTTTGGAATTTCTCTGTATGATTTGTATTATTGAAGACTGGCTGTGTCCAGTTAAAAGCAGATCCAGCAATGTTTTACTGGAAGGCTAAAGGAATTTTTTCTAATACATTTTTTCCTATGGGGTGGCACAGAAGAATTTGAAAAAATAATAACTGAGAAGCTGATAACAAAATTTAAAGTAGGGAGTCAAGAAGCTGGTACTTTGCATATCAAGACCAAGATATTGAAACAAAGTACATCTGGGGTAATGAGTCAAGAGAGATATCTGAACAGTACCAATCCCATTCCCGTCAATGGAAAAAGAGTTGTTGAGGAGTATGATAGGACAGTTAAATTGGCTACACACACACACAAGACCAGATGTGAGCTCAGTAATATGTTGAAGTACGCCACAGTCAGAGAGATCTTGCAAACTAATAAAACATTATACACACCTCTAATATTAACTTTTTTAATGAAATTCCCAGCATTGGGAGAACTGGAGCATACGAACTTGTTTGTATTTAGTGATGCTTCACATGCCAGTCTACCAGACGGACATTTGAGTAGTGCTAGATTTATAATATTCCCAGTAGATAAGGAAAGAAAATGTTGCCCCTTGGACTAGGAAGCAAAGAAAATATAAAGGGTAATCAAAAGTATATTAGCGGCTGAAACCCTAGTGTTAGTGGAGGCATTGGATATGGGGACATATTTGTCTGACACATTAACAGAAATATTTTTCATCGACACATCAGGTAAGAAAGTACCAATTGAGTGTCCTGTGGATAATATTTACTCAACAAAAAGTATAGTGGAAAAAACAATAAAGAATTGATTAGGCCAGCATTAAGCGAATGCTGGAAAACAAGGAAGTTTCCAAACTGGGTCAGTGCAGATCTATAGATATTTGACTGTTTTATGAAAAAGAGTGTGGATCTGGAAAGTAATTAAGAATACTGGAAGGGGTTGTCTCAAATTATTTCGAAGAATTTTTTTAAAAGAAGGGAATTTGTTGGAACATAACTGGTGACAACTTTATATTGACTATAATGTGACCAATGGTAACAAGCGGTAAGGGTCAGCTGACCCAGTAAACCATGGGACCAATTACAGAGTGATATAATAGTCAGCTGACCAGTTGATTCATTATAAATGACAAACTATAGAATATTAGAGAGTTTGGAGTGGCCTGAGGTGAGGCCCCAAGTTTGGAATAATGATGTTTCTTTATTTAAACCCTTTCTTTGATTTATAAGTTGAAGTAAGTTTTGTTGTATTTTTGTGATCTGCATTTCTGAAGAGTTCCTTCTGAGGAAACATTGGACAATAATAATTACACTGCCCTGTATTTATAGGAGAGCAATGATCATTTTTATCGTGTACTGTGTTTATAAGGTAAAGAGATAAATTCGACAACATGAAGACATAGAAAATAGAAGCAGCAGTTGGTCATTTGACCCTTTGTGTCTGTTGCACCATTCATTTCGATCATAACTGATCATCAAGTTCAATATCCTGATCCTGCCTTCGCCCCATATCCCTTGATCCCTTTAGCCCCAAGAGCTATATCTAATTTCTTCTTGAAATGACACACTGTTTTGGTCTCAACCATATTCCATTGTAGTGAATTTCAGAGATTCACCACTCTCTGGGTGAAGAATGGTCTCCTTTCCTCAGTCCTGTTGTATGTAAAATAATACCTCTAAGACTGTTAGTGAGTCAAAGTACAGTAGCTTTTATTTCAAAACTCTGGCATTTTATTGCAGAGTTTTAGGAGAACTGGTTCCTTACATGGACTACCAGACTTCTCATAGAATACAAACACAAGTAGGCATTTATACATTATGAGCTCCAGCAGTAATCATGATTCAAAGTTTCAATTCCTGCCAGACCTCCAGGCCTTCCTTTCCTGGTCACGATTTAGCTTCAGAATTGACCAGAGATTACTGTCCAGCTGACAATTGCAGTCATGACACAGACTTAATCTGGTCATGATTCAAAATCTTCTGCAGCAATACTGGCATCCCTGTCTTTGAAGTTACTTATGTGATCGCAGCTGTGCAAGCAGGACTCTTCCTGTTAAAAGTCAGTATCGCGATCTGCCAATAGCAGCTGTCAAAAGCCAGTATCGTAAACTACCATGTGTGTAATGATGTCCAACTAACACAAATAGGTAAGATTTGCAAAATTTACAAAATAACAGTCACGTTAAACTATCTGTTTTTATAAAAATGAGAGTTAAAACATGTAAGACATGAACAAATAAATTATATTAATGCTAGGAGCAGTATAAGCTTGAGAAGATCAGTCACGAGGAACGGTTATGTTTGTGACACATTCTAGCTACAAAATCCATTAACCCTTTCCCTGCTTCAGTCACAAATTATGACCTCTAATTCTGGATTCCTCAAACATTGGGGGCGATTTTCCCATTGCGACCCACAACTTTTCTGATGAGTTGGTCTGGGAAATGTGTGTCGTTGGCCTTTTTCCAGGATTTGCTCATCTGCCAGGAATGCGTATGTATCTCCCAGAGCTGGAGAACAGTCGGAGTCCAAACCACGCTAGAAACCAATGAGAAGATAGGCAAGTCATTTGAATCTTTTTAGTGTAGTTTAAATACGTTTAACATTTTATTGTTGGGAATTTGCCGTTCCAATTCCATCCCCCCTTCATTCCGGAAAGGTTTAGAGTAGCTCCTCATGTTTCGGGAACTAGCGGGAGACTCCACTGGAATAAAGGGGGGGGGTAATTGGGGCCACTCAGATGATCAGGCATTGTACATTTAGTTCCCTCTTCCAAATCATTAATGTATAATGTGAACAGTTGGGTCCTAGCACAGATTCCTGCAGAACCTCACTGGTCACTGCCTGCCAGTCAGAAAAAGATCCTGGCAGTGGCAGTGTGTGCTCCTGGCACTGCCCAAGAGGCAAAGTGCCCAGTGGGATCAGGCAGTGCCAAGGGGGAAGGGCCTTTTGTAGTGGGGCCTGGGAGCAATCAGTGGTGATGGGGAGGGTCCTGCAGCCACTCTGCTTGGGGATCAGTCTGGGCTGGAGGGAGGCCAGTCATTGGGGCGAGCTGGGGTGGGATGTCTCTGGGGGGAGATCTGACCCCAGAGGAGAGAGCGGGTCAGCAGGAGAAGTGGGGGGGGGGGAATTGCTACTGCTGGGTGCAGGGTGCTGGACATTGGGCCACTCTAGGGCAGGGGTGTGGGATCAGAGCAGGCCCAGTAATTGTTATGGAGGCTGCAACTAGGCCATTGTGGGGGAGCTGAAGAGGTAGCACTGCGAGGATCCTGGGCTATCCAGCAAATGGGGAGATTGACAGATCAGAACCACCACATGTGCAAAGAGTTCCAGAACTGTCAGACACCAGAGTGAATGAGCTGCACCACCTCCCCACCCTCCTGGGGTTTTAATGAGAATCGGGATGGGGACCTCTGCAGTACACAAAGTGCAGAGAGTCAAGTGAGAAGTTGAACTGAGAAAACAGTCATGATCTAGAACAGTTTTCCCACCAATTCAGCACTTTTGGGAGATTTGCCTCATTCTTTCCGAAACTACCCTACCTAATCCTGTTACAATTTTATGAGCTTCTGTAAGCTTCTAATGTCCACTGAATACAATCCTAACCAACTTAGTTTCTCTTGGGACAGACAGAGAACACTACAGCACAAACAGGCCCTTCGGCCCACAAGTTGCGCCGATCACATCTATACCTACCAAGCCATAGACCTCTCTATAACCCCCAATCCCATTAGATCCCATATACTCATCCAGAAGTCTTTTAAAAGACCCCAGTGAGTTCGCCTCTACCACCACCGATGGCAGCCAATTCCATTCACTCACCACCCTCTGAGTGAAAAACTTACCTCTAACATCTCCTCTGTACTTGCTTCCCTGCATCTTAAATCTGTGTCCTCTCATAGCGACTATTTCAGCTCGGGGAAATAGCCTCTGAGAATCCACACTATCTATTCCTCTCAACATTTTATAAACCTCTATCAGGTCGCCTCTCTAGGGAGAAGAGTCCCAGACTTGCTGTTCCAGGAATCAGCCTGGTAAAACTTTGTGTCTATAGCAATGACATCCTTCCTCAGATAATAATACCAAAACTGCACACAATATTCCAAGTGTACCCACACCAATGCCCTGTATAATTGCAGCAAAACATCCCTATCCCTATACTCAAATCCTCTTGCTATGAAGGTCAATATACCATTTGTCTTCTTCAGTGCTAGCTGGGTAACTTGCACTGATGTACAAAGACATCAAGGTCTTGCTGAGTATCCACTGCCCTCAATTTACACCTATTCAAATAATAATCTGCCTCCTTATTATTGCTACAAAGTGGTTAATCTCACATTTATCCCCATTATACTGCAGATGACCTTCACGCAACCTATGCAAATCACACGGAAGCATTTCTACATCCTCCTCACCGCTCACTCTCCCATCAAACTTCGTATCATTTGTAAATTTGGAGATAATACATTTAATTCCCTCTTCCAAATCATTAATGTATAATGTGAACAGTTGGGTCCTAGCACAGATTCCTGCAGAACTTCACTGGTCACTGCCTGCCAGTCAGAAAAAGATCCATTTTTGCCAACTCTTTGCTTCCTAACTGCTAACCAGATTTTCATCTCTCTGCAAACACTATCTATAATCTTATACTCTTTAACTTTACATCATAGTCTATCTTGTGAGACCTTGTGGAAAGTCTTCTGAAATTCTAAATAAAACATATCCACTGGTTCTCCTCAGTCAACTCTGCTGTTACATTCACAAAAAGTTCCAACAAATTTGTCAAGCATGATTTCCCTATAAGTCCATATTGACTTTGTCTAATTAAACCACTACTTCCTAGTGGTCCCAGATGATCACAAGCTGCACTCTTCCCCCCCCCCCCCACCACCACCTCCCCGGCCCCCTCTCTGCAACCTTTGGTTGTGACTTCAACCTTGATCACCACTCTCAGGAGAGGGGTAAAGCTGAGATGGCAGGGCCTTTGTGAATATGTAGGACAGTAGTGATTACATTGTTCTAGATTTATATATAGGACAATAGTGATTTAAAATGCACTGTGTATCCATGGGGAAGCAGAGAATACATTGGTCTGTATTTATCTATAGGATAGCAGTGAATGCAGTGCTCCGTATATGATATGATATCAGCAAATACTCTCTTTCATATTTAACTATGTGACAATGGTGATTACAATGCTGTGTCTATCGATAAAACAGCAGTGATTACAGTGCTCTGTGTTGATATATAGGATAGCAGTGATTACAATGCAATGTGTTTACCTATATGACTGCAGTGATTATTTTGCTTTTTTTTATCTATAGGGCAGCAGTGTTTAGATCCTGTGTATATCTATCAGACAGCAATGATCACAGTACTGTGTGTTCAGTAAACAAGCTAGCCTCTGTATCTTGGATCTAGATCAGATCTGCTATCCCTTTCCTTCATCCCCTTTTCCATTCCTTCATTTCCCTTCTTCAGCAATTTCATTCTTTATATCCGAGTAGGCATGTTGTTTCCTTAGTATCACCCATTAGCTGTAGCCGGCAGCAATAAATCCCTCCCTGAATTCACCCTCCTTTTTTCTTCCACACAGCTGAAATCTGCGGTCCTGTTCAAGATCAGCAGCTTTGTGAGACAGTGGGTGAGCATTTTTGAGGCAAAATGAAACTGCTCCCACTGTGTCTTCAGCTGTCACAGATTCCCAGAGCCCACTATAATAGAAGCCTCCCTGACCTTGAAAGAGAGAGAGGCTTGAGTGTTCAGCACTCTCTGCTGTTGCGTTATGTGTTCACAAAACATGGAACCAAACTGTGTGGCCATAAGGAGTTCACCATTTTGTGCAAATATGGACGCAAGCTTAATGGGATTGTTAACAAGTGATTAAATGGTGGCCATTTTTATTAGGTATTATTAGCTGTGCTAAACCTTCAGGATAAACTGAGGGGATTCAGCACTGTGTGGAGTGACAAAGAGAAATTGAAGTTGGAGGGACAGGACATGGAGTGAGGCTGGCGAATGAGGAAGAAAGACAGAATTAACAATGAGTGGGAGCAGTCGTGTAGAGTGTGGCTGCAGTTCTGATGTAATGCAGCTGGTCATGTTTGAGGAGTGTCTAAAGCCACACAGTATCAGCAGCCATGTTCTCTTGTTCGATAGATTACAGATTAATTTGACAAAAATAATTCATCAGCAGACTGAAAATTAACCTCCTGGCAATAAGAATTCTCCCCTTCCCCTAATCTGGTTATGAAATTGTGGAAATGTCAGCCTATTCTTGCACCTCCCCCACTCTTTCTAATGCATTCTAAAATCTTTCTCTGTCCCTTTTCCAGTTCTTCTTTGCGCATTCTATCTTTTGCACCTTTTTGGATCTAGTATATTTAACTAACTTGCTGTATTTTTTGACCAGTGAACAGAAAGCGTTAAAGTGGATCGTATAGTAGATGAATATTTTAAGAGATGTAAATATATGGAAATCTGTATATGGACTGCCAAATGGTTTTGGATTAAGAACAAAGAACAAGCCCTTCAGCCCTCCAAGTGTGTGCCAATCATAATGCCCTAACTAAACAAAAAAACCTTCTGTCCTTACTCGATCCGTATCCCTTTATTCCCTCCCTATTCACGTACCTTTCCAAATGATCCTTAAATGTTGCTAATGTGCTCGTTTTCACTACCACCAGCACATTCCAGATAACCACCAGTCTTTGCATGAAAATCTTCCCCCACACATCTCCCTTAAACTTTTCCCCTCTCACCTTGAACCTGTGTTCTCTTGTAATTGACACGTGCACTTTTGGAAAAAGTCTCTGACTATCCACCCCATCTGTGCCTCTCATTATTTTGTAGACCTCTATCAAATCTCCTCTCAGCTTCCGTCTTTCCAATGAAAACGGTCCTAGTTACTTCAGCCTCTCCTCACAGCCAATCCCCTTGAGACCAGGCAGCATCCTGGTGAACCTTCTCTGCACTCTCTCCAAAGTTTCCATGTTCTTCTGGCAACCAAAACTGCACCAGGTTAAAGTCCAAAAGCCAGTAGCTTTTGGGGTTTGCCCCTTTTGTCAGGTGAGTCAATCCCCAAGCACTGTCAGCAACTCCATCAATCTTTGTGTATGTGGAACCTTGTCAAAAGCCTTCCTGAAATACATATAAAATATATCCACAGCCCTTCCTTCATCGATTATCTTTATCACATCTTCAAAAGTTCAATTGAATTGGTGAGACATGACATGATGAGTTTACATAGAAACATAGAAACCCTACAGCACAAAGAGGCCATTCAGTCCATCGAGTCTACACCAATCATAATTCCATCCAGGCTCTATCCCCATATCCCTACGTATTTACCCATTATTTCTCTAACCTACGCATCTCAGGACACTAAGGGCAATTTTATCATGGCCAATCAACCTAACCCATATGTCTTTGGACTGAGAGGAAACTGGACCACCCGGAGGAAACCCACGCAGACACGAGAAGAATGTGCAAACTCTACACAGACAGTGACCCAAGTCAGGAATTGAACCCAGGTCGCTGTGCTAACCACTGTGCTACTGTGCACGCCCAGATTAAGTGCCAGCAAAGTTGAAGCCTGTGGAATAAAAGCAACAATAGAAAAATGGATATGGAATTGGTTGAGTGTTTGAAATAGTATTGGTGAATGATTGGGGGATAGTATATAGTGAGGTTTCCCAGAGGCTGGATCTAGGACCATTGTACTTCTTGATATACGTTAATGATCTAGACTTGAGCAAACAGAGCACAAATTTTAAATTTGGAATTGATATACAACTTGGAAATATGGTGTATCACGAGGAGGATAGTGATAAGCTTTAACAGGACATAGACAAACTGGTGGAATGGATGGACAAGTCGCAGATATAGTTCAATGCAGAGAAGTGTAAAGTTTTACTTGGTAGATAGAATGGTGAAAAACAAAATAAAATGAAGGGTATAACTCCAATATGAATATAGGAGCAGGGAGGCTGTAGGACATATGTTTATACGTTTGTTGAAAGTGGCAGGACAGATTGAGAAAGTGGTTAAAATGCATATGTGATCCTTGTTTTTAACAATAGAGGCACAGAGTACAAAAGCAAGTCATCGTGAACATGTTTAAAATGCTAATTTAACCTCAATTGGAATACTGGGGGTGATTTTCTGGCTTTATTTGGTGTAGGCACAAATCCCATGAGGACATGAATGAGATTACCATACATTAATATCGATTTAAATATTCAGAATCAGCTTAATACCTTATATTCTGGGAGCGTGAGATCTTCCCACCCCAGCATGACATAATTCTGGCAGGAATCATTACTGGTCTCTAGTAGTGCCAGGTTGGCACAGTCAAGGAGTGGGATCAAGGGGTAGGGTTAAAGAAATGGGCCTGTAGGTGAACCCAGGGAGGGGGGAGGAGTGTGGAATGGCATGTGAAATTTTCCAAAAAATTGGCATTATTTCCAACATTGAAACAATAATTTAAGAAAGACATGCATGCTTTAGAGGGATGGAGCAAATACTCATAGGAATTATTCTAGGTAACAGAAATTTCAATTACGTTGAAAGATTGAGCAGGCATTTGATTAAGATTTTTAAAGTCCTGAGCAGTCCAGACAAAAGCAAATGGAGAGAAACTGAGCCCACTGGTTGTGAACCAAAGAACAATTTGAATTAGGTGGCACTGTGGTTAAGATGCAATGTGTAGAACAGTGTGTTGGCAAGTTCAATCACAGCATTCCAGAGAAAAATTGGATAAACACCTGAAGGGAATATTTGATAAGATTAAGAACATAGAACATAGAACATTGCAGCGCAGTTCAGGCCCTTCGGCCCTCGATGTTGCGCCGGCCAGTGGACCCTCTAACCTAAACTATTCCAATATCATCCATATGCCTATCCACCGACCATTTGAATTCCCCCAAAGTAGGCGAGTCCACAACTGCTGCAGGCAGGGCATTCCACGCCCTCACCACCCTCTGTGTAAAGAACCTGCCTCTGACATCCGTCCTATAACTACCACCTCTTAATTTAAAGTTATGTCCCCTCGTGTTGGTCATCACCATCCGAGGAAAAAGGCTCTCACTATCCACCCTATCCAGTCCTTTGATCATCTTATACGCCTCAATTAGGTCACCGCGTAACCTTCTTCTCTCTAATGAAAATAACCTCAGGTCCCTCAGCCTTTCCTCATAAGGCCTTCCCACCATACCAGGCAACATCCTGGTAAACCTCCTTTGCACCCTTTCCAATGCTTCCACATCTTTCTTATAATGCGGCGACCAGAACTGTACGCAATACTCCAAGTGCGGCCGCACCAGAGTTTTGTACAGTTGTAACATAACCTCACGGCTCCTAAATTCAATCCCTCTACCAATAAAAGCTAACACACCGTACGCCTTCTTAACAACTTTATCAACCTGGGTGCCAACTTTCAAAGAGCTATGTACTTGAACCCCAAGATCCCTCTGCTCGACAACACTATTAAGGGTCCTTCCGTTAGCCCTATATTTCATATGCCTGCTATTCCTACCAAAGTGAATCACCTCACACTTATCCGTATTGAATTCCATTTGCCACCTTACGGCCCAGCTCTGCAACCTATCTATGTCCCTCTGCAAACTGTAACATCCATCCTCGCTGTCTACAACTCCCCCACTTTGGTATCGTCAGCAAATTTACTAATCCAACCCTCTACACCCTCATCTAGGTCATTTATAAAAATGACAAACAGCAGTGGCCCCAAAACAGATCCTTGAGGTACACCACTTGTAACTGCACTCCAGGTTGAATATTTCCCATCAACCACCACCCTCTGTCTTCTATCAGCTAGCCAATTCCTAATCCAAACTGCTAAATCACCTTCAATCCCATGCATCTGCACTTTCTGCAGTAGCCTACCATAGGGAACCTTATCAAACGCTTTGCTAAAATCCATATACATTACATCAACTGCCTTACCCGTATCTACCTCTTTGGTCACCTCCTCAAAAAACTCAATAAGGTTTGTGAGGCACGACCTACCCTTCACAAAACCGTGCTGATTATCCCTAATCAATTTATTCCTCTCTAGATGCTTATAAATCCTATCCCTTATAATTCTTTCCAAGACCTTGCCCACAACAGAAGTCAGGCTTACCGGTCTATAATTTCCAGGATGGTCCCTACTCTCCTTTTTGAACAAAGGAACAACATTTGCCATCCTCCAGTCTTCCGGCACTAGAGGAAGGAAGCAGTAGCTGAATTGCTCTTTCTGAATGCCAGTATGGACATGACATGCAGAATGTCTTCATTTGATGAGTCCCTGATTATGTGATATCTATTATAAGATTCCTTTCATGATGGAAAGGATATGGGTTGGAATTTCAGCTAATTAGGACCCTAAAGTTGGGAATGGTTTGGTTCAGCCTCAGAGAGTTGCTGGGGGATGGAGCTTACGGCAGGTCCAAAGAAAATGGCTTCTGTCTTCCCAGTATCTATGTGGAGGACGTTTCTGCTCATCCAAAGAATCTCGGCTAGGATTCTCTCAACTTGCTGGAAAATGCAGTAAATCCTGCTGGTGATTTTCTGACATGCTGAACATCAGAGTGTCTCAGTGGATTCATTCTGAAAATCAGTGGGCGGGCCTATTCCCATTTGAGAAGTGGGCAGCATGGTGCTATCAGCACAGAGATTGATGCATGCACAGTGGCCCCACATTGCCAGCCTCCTGATCGCTGGTCAACCTCTTAACTCCCCATCCCTGGCCTTCCAAACCCCAATTGCTGGCCTCCTGCACCTCTGTTGGCCAGCCCCGATGTCCCCTGTCTCAGCCAGCCAGCCTCAAGCTCCTGATTCCCCAGCCAACCCCAATCATCCTCTTTCTCCCCTCTATCACCAATCCTCTTGCAGAGTAGTAGTGAGTCACCCAATAGGCCTATCTTCTTGGCACTGTCCAAAGGCCCATGGGCAGTGCCAAAGTGCTCCTTCATAGTGCCAGGATATGAGGCTGTACTCCGTACCCCCTACCTTCTTGGAAGGGGCCTCCATGGCCTCTGTTTCCTTCAGTGGGGTTGGGCCATCTGGTCCCCATTAATAGGGAGCAGGAGTAAATCCTGCTGGTGTGAACGACCGGTGGGGCAAGAGACACTCGCGGGCCGGAGACTTCAGTCCCAGGCCTGCTAATCGGATGCAAAATGCCAATTTCCATACTATAATCATGCTGATTTCTGGCACGGAGCTGATGATGCTGAAGATCCTAGTGCTGGAGATTTGCAGAGGCCGTGACCCTCATCAGGAAGCCAGTGAAATGGCCACTGCTGAAGTAGCGCAGCGTGTGGGAGAATCCCTCCCCCCCCACCCCCATCTGACTGTTTGCACTCTTTATGCAGAGTGAAATGGTGTTGGTCAAGTAAAACTGGGTGTCATCAACATAAATAAAACGTTTGATGCTATGTTTTCACATAATGTGGCCAAAGGAAGAAAAAGGAAGAGGTCAAGAATAGATCCTTGGGGAACACCAGATGTAATGGTGCAGCAGCAGGAAGAGAAGGCTTTGAAGATGATTCTTTGGCTATGAATGGATAGTTAAGAATGGAACCAGGCAAGAGTAGTCCCATGCAGTTGGACAACAATGATGAGGCTCTGTGTGATCCAACCATATCTGAGGATGAACGATTAAACTAGTTGCTTACATCAAATGTTCAAGTCTGTATCCCTTGCACTTAAGGGAATGGGCTGGACCGGTGGCGGGGAGGTACAGCCAAGGTGGCATACAGCAATGATTTAAATGGGGACAGTAGCATCAAAGGTTGACAGCTGATGAAATCTCTTGTAGTCCAAAGATGTGTCAGTGGCTGTGAACACATCCTGACTCCTGAAGTTGTGAAGGGCGCTATATCAATCAAATCTGGAATAGATATTTTATACACATTTAGTTTGACTTATATTACCATGGACTCCAATCTAAAATAATGTATTTCTGATCCTTAACCTCAGGAGAACTAAGGATTGTGGAATGCATCATTGAAGACTGAAACTAAAGGAGAAAGTCAGCAAATTGTATCAAGTGACCCAAGTGGCAGCATCTTACTGGCCCACACCTTACCTACAAATCAATGATTCAGATCTGAGATTGCACATTGGGGTAAACAATGTACATGTTGCCTATTTTTGTTGCACATGGATTATTCAGCAATTCATAGCATGTGGAAGAAGATCATGTACATTTTACATACTACTAGAATAAATTAATCATTTAAATCCTGTGTGCTTGCAAAGTCAGTAAGTAGAAAAATATTTACAATATCTTTGGAAGACATTAGTTGGCTGAATGTGGCCAGAGTTTAAATAAAACCAAAAATAAGGTGAGAAATCAGACAGTCTGGTCACAAGAATACCCAAATAGTGAATTTAAACACTAACCGATTCCACTTGAGGGACAGGCCTGGCCCATATCTGATGCATCGTGATTTTGGTAGAGAAAGAAGCAGTACAAAGTCAGTAGATATAATTATAACTTATTTGAAGTAAAGCCGAAGTGGTTCTTGATATTCCTTAATCTAGATAAACAAAATTGTGCTAGATTTAAGGAGCAAGCTCTTGAAGGATCATGTGACTCATTCAGCCAATCCGGTTGGAAGGTGTGAATCCTGGTTTGGAGTGCAGATTTTCCAGACAGCCAATTAGGAGACTGGAGTCACAGAGTATGGTAGCAGCGAAATTCACTATGCATGGGTTGCCCAAGATGCTAGTATGTGACAATGGGATTGCTTCCAGATTTTTATGAGAACTAATGATATTTAAAATATTCAAACTACTCCCCACTTTGCTTCAAATGGACAAGAGGGCCATCCAAATATTCAAAGCTGCCATGAAGAAACAGTCATCAACAAACCAAACTGACCCATTTCCTGATTGTTTACGCAACAATATCTCATATCACCACAAGCGTTACACCTGCCAAGTTACTCATGGATATACATATTAGAACAAGTTTGGATCTCATACTTCTGGATTTGGCAGGGAATGTGGAGGCAAAACAGAATGAGCAGTAGAAATATCATAACTTGACAAAAACAAAGAGGGCATTTAAAATGGAGAACTGTTAGAGTTATCATGCTGATCCCAATTGGATCACTGGGACGATCATAGCCAGGACAGGCCCAATGTCACATGGAACAGTTATCCAGGAAGGAGGGGAAAGAAACACCTGGTCCATTTCAGAAGCAGAGAATCCCACACAGATCCAGTGGAGCAGTCCACCCCTAGTATGCCTGTTAGAGATATTGCTCCTGATGAAAGTAATACTGCAGCAAGCTATCTCGAGGAAGTATCAAATAAATGTTCCTGTGGGAACTGGAGAAGTTGTCTGCACTGACACACCTGAGTAGAGTCCACCACTGAGGTTCCAAAACACCTGCAAAGCTCTCAAAAAAAATCAGAAAGTTCCTGGATTAACTTACCTTCTAAGGGTCTGTGTTTGAGGTCCATTTTTGTATAGTATTGTAAGTAGTTTAATTGTTATTGAAATGTGTCTGTTCGGATTATATTCAGTGGAGTTCAGAAGAGTGAGAGGCAATTACATAGAAATATATAAAATGGTAACAATGTTAGACAGGGCAGTTTCAGAAAGAATGTTTCCAGTGGTGGATGAGTCCAGAATAGGGGTCATAGTTTGAGAATAACAGTAAGCCTTTTAGAATGGGGGTGAGCAGAAATTTCTTCACCCAAAGGATGATGAACGTGTGGAATTCACTACCCAGAATGTAGTTAAGGCCAAAACATTGCCTGATTTCAAGAAGAAATTGGACCTAAAGGGATACGGGAGGAAAGAGGATCAGGATATTAAACTCAATAATCAACCATGATCAAAAGGGATGGCAGAACAGGCTCGAAAGGCCTATTCCTACTCCTGCTTCCGGTTTCTATGTGTCTATGACCTGGAGAGATTTATCCATCTTTAATCCCATCGATTTCCCTAAAATCATTTCTCTACTAATGCTGATTTCCTTCAGCTCTTCCCTAAAACGTGTGTGTCTCCTTACTTCTGGTACTCTATTCATGCCTTCCTCAATTTTTTTTATTCCCCATTATAAATTCTCCCATTTCAATTGTCCTGCAAGTGTTTCTGAAGTTACAGACAAACAACTTAGTAATTATTGCATATCAATTACAGCACATCAGAAACAATCAATTTTTCTAATCCTTCATTGCATATGTATTTGCCAATTAAATCCTGGTTTTTTGCCCTTTCTCATTTGATGAAAAATTGACTTCTGCTAATTCTTCATTTACATAGTATATCCCCATATCTTGCCTTGGTATTTTTTATAGAACATTACAACGCGGTACAGGCCCTTTGGCCCTCAATGTTGCGCCGACCTGTGAAACCAATCTAAAGCCCATTTAACCTACATATTCCAACATCATCCATATGTTTATCCGATGACCATTTAAATGCCTTTAATGTTGGTGAATCCACTCCTGCTGCAGGCAGGACATTCCACACTCACTACTCTGAGTAAAGAATCTACGTCTGACATCTGTCCTACATGTATCATCCCTCAATTTAAAGCTATGTTCCCTCATGCTAGCCATCTCCATCTGAGGAAAAAGGCTCTCTATCTAATCCTCTGATCATCTTATATGCCTCTAAGTCACTCTTAACCTTCTTCCCTCTAATGAAAACAGCCTCAAGTCCCTCAATCTTTCCTCATAAGACCTTCCCACCATACTAAGCAAGATATTGGTAAATCTCCTCTGCACCCTCTCCAATGCTTCTACATCCTTTCCATAATGTGATGATCAGAACTGTACGCAATACTCCAAGCGCGGCCACACCACTGTTTTGTACGGCTGCAACATGACCTCATGGCTCCAACACTCAATCCCTCTACCAATAAAAGCTAACATACTGTATGCCTTCTTAACAACCTTATCAACCTGAGTGCCAACTTTCAAGGATCTACGCACATGGACACTGAGATCTCTCTGCTCATCCACACAACTGAGTAACTTACCACTAGCCCAGTACTCTGTATTCCTGTTACTCTTTCCAAAGTGAATCACTTCACACTTTTCCACATTAAACTCCATTTACCACCTCTCAACCCAGCTCTGCAGCTTATCTATGTCCCTCTGTATCCCTATAACATTCTTCCGCACTGTCCACAACTCCACCAACTTTAGTGTCATCTGCAAATTTATTAACCCATCCCTCTAGGCCCTCATCCAGGTCATTTATAAAAATGACAAACAGCAGGGCCCCAAAGCAGATTCTTGTAGTACATCACTGGCGACTGAATTCCAGGATGAACATTTCCCATCTTCTTACAGCTAGCCAATTTCTGATCCAAACTGCTAAATCACCCTCAATCCCATGCCTCACTACCTTCTGCAGTACCTTACTGTGGGAAACCTTATCAAACACTTCACTGAAATTCATATACACCACATCAACTTCTTTACCCTCATCCACCTCTTTGGTTACCTCAAAGCACTCAATAAGGTTTGTGAGGCATGACCTACCCTTCACAAAACTGTATTGACTATCCCGAATGAAATTATTCCTTTCTAAATGATTATAAAACCTATCTCTCTTAATCCTTTACAAAACTTTGCCCACAAAAAAGTAAGGCTCACTGGTCTACAATACCAAGGTTATCTCTACTCGCCTTCTTGAACAAGGGGACAATATTTGCTATCCTCCAGTCTTCTGGCAGAATCCCTGTAGACAATGACAGCATAAAAATCAAAGCCAAAGCCTCTGCAATCTCTTCCCCAGCATCCCAGAGAATCCTAAGATAAATCCCATCCAGCCCAGGGGATTTATATATTTTCATACTTTCCAGGATTGCTATCACCTCCTTATGAACCTCAATCTTGTCTAGTCTAATAGCCTGTATCTCAGTATTCTCCTCGACAACATTGTCTTTTTCCAGTGTGAATGCTGACAAAAAATATTCATTTAGCATCTCTCCTATCTCTTCAGACTCTTCACACAACTTCCCACTACTGTCCTTGACTGCCTCTAATCTTACCCTAGTTATTCTTTTATTTCTGACATACCTATTGAAAGCTTTAGTGTTTTCCTTGATTCCATCTGCCAAAGACTTCTCATGTCCCCTCCTGACTCTTCTTAGTTTTCTTTAGGTCTTTCCTAGCTAACTTGTAACTCTTGGCAATCAAGTTGATAAGGTTGTTAAGAAGGCATATGGAGTCTTAGCTTTTATTGGTAGGGGGATTCAATTTCGGAGCTGCAACGTCATGTTGCAACTGTACAAAACTCTAGTGCGGCCGCATTTGGAGTATTGTGTACAGTTCTGGTCCCCGCATTATAAGAAAGATGTGGAGGCATTGGAGAGGGTACAGAGGAGGTTTACCAGGATGTTGCCTGGTATGGAAGGCAGCTCTTATGAAGAGAGGCTGAGGGATTTGAGGTTGTTTTTGTTAGAAAGAAGGCGGCTAAGAGGAGACCTTATTGAAACATATAAGATGATTAGAGGTTTAGATAGGGTGGACAGTGATAGCCTTTTTCCTAGGATGGAGAAAGCTAGCACGAAGGGACATAGCTTTAAATTAAGGGGTGGTAGTTATAGGACGGATGTCAGAGGTAGGTTCTTTACCCAGAGGGTGGTAAGGGTATGGAATGCCTTGCCTGCGGCAGTTGTAGATGCGCCAAGTTTGGTGGCGTTTAAGAGGTTAGTAGATAAGTTTATGGATGAAAAGGGAATGGTTTAGGATAGAGGGTCACTGCTTGTTCCTAATTGGTCGGCGCAACATCGAGGGCCGAAGGGCCTGTTCTGCGCTGTAATGTTCTATGTTCTTCAGCGCTCTAACTGAGCCTTCACATCTCATCTTGACATAAGTCTCCTTCTTCCTCTTCACAAGACTTTAGTAAACCACGATTCCTTCGCTGGACTAGTTCCTCCTGCCTGGTGTACATACTTAACAAGGACAAGCAGTAGCTGTTTCTTGAACAAGCTCCACATTTCAATTGTGCCCATCCCCTTCAGTTTCCTTCCACATCCTATGCATCCTAAATCTCGTCGAATCTCATTATAATTTCCTTTTCCCCAACTATAACTCTTGCCCTGCAGTATATACCTATCTCTTTCCATCCTTAAAGTAAACATAACCAAATTGTGGTCACTATCACCAAAGTATTCACCTACCTCCAAATCTAACACCTGGCCTAGTTCATTACCAAGTCTAATGTGGTCTTGCCTCTTGTTGGCCTATCTACATACTGTGTCAGGAAACTCTTCTGGACACATTGAACAAAAACTAACCCTTCTAATGTACTCGAACTATAGCTTTTCCAGTCAATATTTGTAAAGTTAAAAGTCCTGTGGAAAAATGGAAAAATCTGGTCTTGCTCACCCTGTGGTGAAGGCTGAGAAACAGAATGACTATGCAGACGAAGATTAGTCTATTTGTGCTAAAATAGCAGACACTGACTTCTTTTGAAGGTCTGTAAGGTGATAAACATTTTCCACTATTGCACAGAAAATTTAATTTGAACACGTTAGCTTCTGCACAATTTAACCCCCAAACTATGAAATTTCACTCTGAACATTTTAACTTCCACATCTATAGAAACTTTTAGAATCAATTTTTATATCCCTAGTTAGCTTATTTTCACAACCTATTTTTCCCTTCTCAATCAATCCTTTTGACCTTTTTTTGCTGAATTTTAAACTGATCCTAATACTTAAGTCTATTGTTATTTTTTACCAATTTATTTGCTTCTTCTTTGAATCTGATATTATCTCTAATTTTCCTTGTAAGCCATGGTTTGGTCACAATTCCCCTCACCACTCTTGCACCAAATGGGAAAAAATAACTTCTGGAGTTTGCCTATTCATTCTCTAAAAGCCGGCCCTTGCCTATCCACTGTCTTTCCTTTCAGTAATATTGCTCAATCCATCATGGCCAATTCATGCCTCATACCATCATAGTTATCTTTATTAAGATTCAGGATCCTGGTCTCAAAATCAACTACATCACTATCCACTTTGACAAGGAAATCTACCATATTATGGTCACTCATCCCAAAGAGTTCTCTCGCAACTAGATTGCCAACTAATCCTTTCTCATTGCACAACACCCAGTCCAAGATGGCTTGCTCTCTTGTTGGTTTCTCTATATATTGCTCCAGAAAACCACTCCATGTGCACTCCAGAAATTCCTCCTCATTGTACTGTGACTAATTTAACTCTCCCAATCTATATACAGATTAAAATATATAGATTGGTAGAGTCATATAATCACAGGTATTCCTTTAACACATGTCTCTCTGATTTTCTGCCTAATCTTTTCCCAACATTACCACAAAGTTTGGTGGTCTGTATACCATCCCTACCAATGTTTTTGCTCCTGATTGCTTCTTAATTCAACCCATACTGATTCCACATCATCTATGCTAATATCTTTCCTCAATACCATATCAAAATAATTTTTAATTAACAATACAACTCCCCCAACTTTTTTTTCTGTCTGTCCTTCCTAAACACTGAATATCTTTTAATGTTTATTCCCTATTCTTGCTCACCTTGGAGCCATGTCTCAGTAATGCCAACTATATCATACCCAACATTTGTCATTTATATTAATGATCTGAATGAGAATTTAGTAGGTATAGTTTAGTACGTATGCAGGTGATGCTTAATTGTTGGCATATTGGACAGAAGATTATCTAGGATTGCAACGGGATCTTGATCAATTGGGCCAGTGAGCTGACATGGCAGATGGAGTTTAATTTAGATATATAAAAAAACAAGGTGATGCATTTTGGTAAATTGAACCAGGGCAGGACCTACTCAATTAATGGTAGGGCATTGGGGAGAGTTACAGAACAAAGAGATCTCAGGGTACAGGTTCATAATTCCTTGAAACTGGATCACAGATGGACAGAGTGATGAAGAAGGCATTCAGCACGCTTGGTTTCGTTGGTCAGAACATTGAACACAGGAGTTGGGATGTCTTGTTGAAATTGCACAAGATATTGGAATACGGTGTGCAGTTCTGGTCACCCTATTATAGAAAGGATATTATTAAATTAGAAAGAATGCAAAAAAGATTTACCAAAATACTACTGGGACTTGATGGATTGAGTTATAAGGAGAGACTGGATAAAGTGGGACTTTTTTCTCTGGAACATAGAAGGCTTGAGGGTGATCTTATCGAGGTCTATAAAATAATGAGGGGTACAGATTAACTAGATAGTTAATATCTTTTCCCAAAGGTAGGGGAGTCTAAAACTAGGAGACTTAGGTTTAAGATGAGAGTGGAGAGACACAAAAGTGTCCAGAAGGCAATTTTTTTCACACATAGGGTGGTGAATGTCTGGAACAAGCTGCCAAAGTAGTAGAGACCGAAACAATTTGTCTTTAAAAAGCATTTAGACAGTTCCATGAGTAAGATGGATATGGAGGGATTGGGACTAGCTTAGGGGTTAAAAAAAAGGTGGCACGGACAAGTTGGGCTGAACGGTCTGTTTCCATACTGTAAATGTCTATGACTCTACCCATTTACGTCTATTAGTGCAACTGATTCATCCATTTTGTTTCGAAAGCTCTAAGCATTCAGGACAAAACGTGAAGGTGAGCACTTTAGCATTTCTTTTCTCTTTCCTATTACTTATTACTCAGTCCTTATCTGACTCTAGCTCTTGATTTCTTTGCCTATCATTTTTCTTATTCTCCTTACCATCTTTTCTTCTTGTTTTTAGATCCCCCTGCTCTGAATCCTTGCAAAGATTCCCATCTCCCTGCCATATTAGTTTAAACCCTCCCTAAGTAACCCCCCACCCCCCAAAGGATATCAGTCCTGATCCTGCCCAGGTGCAATCTGTCCAGTTTATATAGTTATCTTTACTTCCCCCAGAACCAATCCCAATGCCCTAGAAATCTGAATCCCTCTCCCTCGCACCATATTTTTTTTGCCACATATTCATCCTATGTATCATATTGTTTCTACTCTGACTAGAACTACACACAGGATTCCAAGTATGGCCTTAACAATGTCTTGTACAACTTCAACAAGATGTCCCAATTCCTATATTCAATGTTCTGACCAATGAAACAAATATGCTTAATCCAGTTTAATCTGGGATAGTTAAGGGCCTATGAACCTGAACCCTAGATCGCTTTGTTCTGCACCTCTCCCCAGTGCCTTACCATTAATCGAGTAAGTCCTGCCCTGGTTCAATCTATCAAAATTTTTCACCTCGCACTTATTTAAATTAAACTCCATCTGCCATTCGTCAGCTCATTGGCCCAATTGATCAAAATCCCGTTGCAATCCGAAATAGCCTTTCTACTGTCCATTATTCCACCAATCTTGGTGTCATCTGCAAACTTACTACCATCTGCAGGCACTACCATGCCTAATAAATTCTCATCCAAATCATTAATATAAATGACAAATAACAGTGGACCCTGCACTGATCCCTGAGGTACATCACTGGTCAGAATCCTCCAGTTTGAATCCTACACCAACCCTCTGGCTTCTGTCAAGAAGCCAATTTTGTATCCATTTAGCTACTTCACCCTAGATCCTGTGAGATTTAACCTTATGCAATAACCTACCATGTGGTATCTTGTCAAAGACCTTGCTAAAGTCCGTGTAGACAATATCAACTGCACTGCCCTCATCTACCTTCTTGGTTACTCTTTCAAAAATTCAATCAAATTTGTGAGACGTGATTTTCCACTCACAAAGCTGACTGTCCCTAATCAGTCCTTGCATCTCTAAATGCCTGTAGGTGCTGTCTCTCAAAATATCTTCCAACAACTTACCCACCACAGATGTAAGACTCACTAGTCTCTAGTTCCCAGACTTTTTTCTGCAGCCCTTTTTAAACAAAGACACAATATTTGCCACCCTCCAATATTCTGGCACCTCACTCAAGATTATCAATGATACAAATATCTCGGCTAGGGGATCCGCAATTTTTTCCCTCACAATGTCCTGGGATACACATCATCAGATCCTGGGGATTTATCTACTTTAAGATTTCCAGCACTTCCTTCTCTGTAATATGTACACTCCTCAAGCCATCACTATTTATTTTCCCAAGTTCCTCAACATCCATACTTTTCTCAATAGTAAATACTGATGAGAAATATTAATTTAGAATCTCACCCATCTCTTATGGATCTGTGTGTAGATGACCTTGTTGATCCTTAAGAGACCCTACTCTCTCCCTAGTTTTTTTTTTGCCCTTTATGTATTTGTAGAAGCACTTTGGATTCTCCTTTGCCTTATTTGACAATACAATCTTCTGTCCCCTTTTTACCCTCCCAATTTTTCTCTTAACTCTACTCCTTCACCCCCTATACTCTTCAAGTGGTTCACTTGATCCCAGCTACTTTTGCATGTCATGTGCATCCTTTTTCTTCTTGACCAGAGCCTCAATATCCCAAGTCATCCAGAGTTCCCTACTTCTGCCAGCCTTGCCCTTCACTTGAGGAATTTGCTTACCCTGAATGCTGGGTCACATATTTTTGAAAGCCTCCCATTTACCAACTTTCCCACAGACTCCCCCAATTAACTTTTGAACGTTCCTGCCTGATACCATCAAAGTTGTCCTCGTGCCATTCTCCCAGAATACTCAGTGCAGTTTCTGCTGCCTCAAGAAACCTGTCTCATGAGCCGCATCATGAAATGACTCTAGACATTGAATACCACAAAGGCTATGGGGTCTGACAATATTCTGGAATAGTCCTGAAGACTTGTGCTTCAGAACTTGCTGTGCCTCTAGCCAAACTGTTCAATAAGCAACAATGCTAATATCTACCAGATATGTGGAAATTTGCCCGGGCATATCCTATATACAAGAACCAGGGCATATACAAGTGGCACTTATAGCCTGTTTATGAATGCTCAGTTTGGATTCAACCGGAGTCACTCAGCTCTTGACCTTATTACAGTTTTGGCTCAAACATGGACAAAAGAGTTGAATGCCAGAAGTGAGGTGACAGTGACTGCACTTAACATCAAAGCAGCATTTGTCCAAGAATGGCACCAGGCAAAACTGGAGTCAGTGGGAATTGGGAAAATTCTCCATTGGTTGGAGTCATGCCTGGCACAAAAGAAGATGATTGTGCTGGTTGGAGGTCAATTGTCTTAGCTATAGGAAATCACTGCAGGAGTCCCTCAGGATAGTGTCCTAAGCTCAACCATGTTTAACTCCTTCATCAATGACTTCGCTCCAACATAAGGTCACAAATGACTGCACCAGCCATATAAATACTGTGGCTCCCGCAGCAGATAAAAGGCTCAAAACTGCAGAGAATAACTCACCTGCTGACCTCCACACCTCCCCCCTCCCCCACTCAAAGCCTGTCCGTCATCAGTAAGACGCAAGTCAGGAGTATAAATACTCTCCACTTATCTGGTTGAGTGCCGGTCCAACTACACTCAAAAAGCTTGACACCATCCAAGAGAAAGCAGCCTACTTGATTGTTACCCCTTCCACAAACACTGAATCCCTCCACCACTGATAAACCATGGCAACCACGTGAATTGGACCATCGACAAGATATAATGCAGGAATTCACCAAGCTTCCGAGGGCAACATCTTCTAAACTCATCACTAATACTTCGAAAGACAAAAATAGTAGACACCTGGGAATACTATCAACTGACAAGCTCCTCAGCAGCCAACGGGAGGTAAAGGAATAGATATGTGGACAGAATTTGAAAAGATATAAAAACAACAATCGTGTTCAAATGCAAGCTGTGCATTTTGGAGGAGCAAATTTAGGTATAAATATATTGTAATTGCAGAACAGTTAGGAACATTAACACAGAGAGATATCTGGGCATGCAGGTCCGTGGTTCCTTAAAAGTGGCAATAATGGTGGCCAAAGTGATTAAGAAGGCATATGGCATGTTGCAGCTATATAAAACCTTGGTTAGGTTGCATTTGAGTATTGTGTGCAGTTCTGATCACCACACTACCATAGGAAACTTTGAAGAGTGTGCAAAGAAGGTTCACCAGGATGTTGTCTGGTTTTGAGGGTGTTGGCTATGAGAAGAGGGTTGAATAAACAGAGATTGTTTTCACTGGAAAGATGGAGGCTGAGTGGAAATCTGATAGAGTCTACAAAATTATGTGAGGCAGAGACTGGGTGGATAATCAGAGCTTTTTTTCAAGGCTGGGAATGTCAATTACAAGGGGGCACAGGTTCAAGATGAGGAAGAAAGTTTAATGGGAGATGTGCGAGCAGGTTTTTCACAGAGTGGTGGATGCCTGGAACATGCTACCAGTGGAGTGGCAAAAGCAGGCACATTAGCAACTTTTAAGAAGCATCTAGGTGGGTACATGGTTAGGGAGGGAATAAAGGGATATGGATCGAGTAAACACAGAAGGTTTCTTTAAATTTAGTTACAGCATCATGATCGGCATGGGCTTGGCGAGCCAGAGAGCCTGTTCCTGTGCTGTACCTTTTTTTTATTCTAACAGGGTTGTTGTGGTGGATTATTTTAACTTACCCAGTATTGACTGGGACTCCCGTAGTGACAGAAGCTTGGATGGGGGGAATTTGTTAGATACTCCACAAGAGTTTCTTGAAGAAATACGTAAATAATTCAACCAGGGAAGGGGCCATACTGGAACTGGTATTGGGGAACAAACCTGGCCAGGTGATTGAATTATCAGTGAGGAGCAGTGATCATAATTCCGTAAATTTTAATTTACTTATGGATTAAGATAAGAATAGCCCTTGGGTCAAAGTATTAAATTGGAGGAAAGGTAACTACGACAATATTAGACAGGAACTGAGGAATGTAGATTTAGGATGGCTATTTGAGGGGTAAATCCACATCTGTCAAGTGGAAATCTTTGAAAGGCTAATTAATTAGAGTTCAGGACCAGCATGTTCCTGTGAAAATGAAGAATAACTATAGCATGATTCAAAAACCTTGGATGATGAGAAATTTTTGAGCTTAATCAAAAAGAAAAAGGAGGCATACATACGGTTCAGGAATCTGAAGACAAAGTTATTGAAGAATTTAAAGAAAGCAGAAAAGAACTAAAAGATGCAATGTCCTTTGCAAATAGAATTAAGGAAAATCCCAGGGGCATTTTAAACAGATATAAGAAGCAAAAGGGTAGCTAGCGAAAAGGTCGGTCCATTCAAGGATAAAAGGAAGGAATTTGTGTGTGGAGCCAGAGATGAAGTCCTTAATGAACACTTTGTATTGGTATTCATAAAGGAAGACATGGCTAATGGTGAGTCTCGAGGGGAATATGTTGATATTCTGAGGCACATTGATATCAAAAGGGAGGAGATGTCGGGTGTTTGAAAAGCATTAAGGTAGACTTATGGATGGTATGTTGCCTCCTGGGTGCAAGGGTCCGTGATGTCTTGGACCATGTTTTCCAAGATCCTTAACAGGGAGGGGGATCGGTTGCAGGTCGTAGTGATATTGGCACCAATGATGTAGGTAAGAGAAGGGATGGGGATTTAAAACAGGACTTTAGGGAGCTAGGATGGAAGTTAAGAGCTAGCACAAAGCATGTTGTCATCTCTGGATTATTGCTGGTGCCACGTGCAAGTGAGTTGAGATACAGGAAGAGGGTGCAGACTAACATGTGGATTGTGTAGGAGAAAGGGTTTCATTTACTTGGATAATTGGAGCACATTCTGGGGAAGGTGGACCTGTACAAACAGGATGGTTTGCACCTGGACCAGACGGGAAGCAATATCCTGGGAGAGAAATTTGCTACAGCTCTTCGGGATGAGGGTTTTAAACTAATTTGTCAGGGGGATGGGGAAATGAGCTGTAGTCCGAAAGCCAGTGTCGAGGGTCATGAGGTACTGAGGAAATATCAAGGTCGCAGGAGTATACAGGCAGACAGGATGGTGGGTTGAAGTGTATCTACGTCAATGCAAAGGGCATCAGGAATAAGGTAGGTGAACTTGGAGCGTGGGTTGGTACTTGTAACTATAATGTTGTGGTCATTATGGAGACATGGTTAGAACAGGGACAGGAATGGTTGTTGGCAGTTCTGGGGTATAGATGTTTCAGTAAGACTAGGGAAGATGGTAGAAGAGGTGGAGGAGTAGCATTGATAATCAAGGATAATTTAACAGCTGCTGAAAGGCATTTCAAGGGGGATCTGCCTACTGAGGTAATATGGGCGGAAGTTAGAAATAGGAAAGTAGTGGTCACGTTGTTAGCAGTTTTCTGTAGGCCCCCAAATAGAGTGGAGGAGGAAATGGCAAAGCAGATTATGGATAGGTGTGGAGGTCACAGGGTAGTTATCATGGGTGACTTTAACTTTCCAAATATTGATTGGAACCTTTATAGGTCGAATGGTTTGGATAGGATACTTTTTGTACGGTGTGTGCAGGAGAGTTTTGTGACACAGAATGTGGATAAGCCAACAAGAGGTGGGGCCATATTGGACTTGGTACTGGGTAATGAACTGGGAAAAGTGTTAGATTTGTTTGTGGGAGAGCACTTTGGAGATGGGGACCACAATTTGGTGTCCTTCATTATTTGCAAAATGGTATGGTCACATGGCAGGGCAAGGTTTATAATTGGGGCAGGGGTAATGAGGTTAGGCAAGAATTAGGGAGCAGAAGATGAGAAAAGAAACTGTCAGAGTATGGGCACAAACGAAAAGTGGAGCTTTTTCCAGGAACAAATACCGCCTGTCATAGAACATAGAAAAACTACAGCACAAACAGGCCCTTCGGCCCACAAATTGTGCCGAACACCTTTCCTACTAGGCTTACCTATAACTCTCAATCCTACTAAGTCCCTTGTACTCATCCAGAAGTCTTTTAAAAGACCCTATCGAATCTGTCTCCATCACCACGGCTGGCAGCCGATTCCACTCACCCATCACCCTCTGAGTGAAAAGCTTACCCCTGATATCTCCTCTGTACCTCGTCCCCAGCACCTGAAACCTGTGTGCTCTTGTGGCAGCCATTTTAACCTTGGGAAAAAGCCTCTGAGAATCCACCCGATCAATACCTCTTAATACCTTATACACCTCTATCAGGTCACCTCTCATCCTTCTTCTCTCTAAGGAGAAAAGACCAAGCTCTCTCAACCTATCCTCATAAGGCATGCCACCCAATCCAGGCAACATCCTTGTAAATCTTCTCTGCACGCTTTCAATAGCTTCCACAACCTTCCTGTAGTGAGACAACCAGATCTGAGCACAATACTCCAATTGGTGTCTGACCAGGGTCTTATTCAGCTGCAGCATTACCTCCTGACTCCTAAACTCAACTCCTCGATTGATAAAGGCCTGTACACCACACGCCTTCTTAACCACATCCTCTACCTGCAAAGCCGATTTGAGAGCCCTATGAATCCGGATCCCAAGATCCTTCTGATCTTCCACACTGCTAAGAGTCTCACCCTGAATGTTATATTCCTTCCTCCAATTGGCCAAAATGAACCACTATCACATATCCAGGTTGAAGTCCGTCTGTCACTTCTCCACCCAGTCTTGCATCCTATTAGTGTCATGCGGCAACTTCTGACATCCTTCCGAACTATCCACAACACTGCCAATCTTTGTGTCATTGTCAAGCTTACCAATCCATCCCTCCACTTCCTCATCCAGGTCATTTATAAAAATCACAAACAGCAAGGGTCCCAGAACAGATCCCTGGGGCACTGCACTGGTGACCGACCTCCATGCAGAAAAAGACCATCTACAACCACTCTTTGCCTTCTGTGGGTAAGCCAGTTCTGGATCCACAAAGCAATGTCCCCTTGGATTCCATGTCCCCCCACATTTTCAATAAGCCTTGCATGGGGAACCTTATCGAACGCCTTGCTGAAGTCCATGTATACCACATCTACCACTCTTCCTTCATCGATGTGTTTAGACACATCTTCAAAAAACTCAACCAGGCTGGTAAGGCACGATCTGCCTTTGACAAACGCATGCTGACTATTTTTCATCATACTATACTTTTCCAAATGTTCATAAAACCTGTCTCTCAGGATCTTCACCATCAACTTACCAACCATTGAGGTTAGACTCACTGGTTGATATTTACCTGGGCTATCTCTGCTCCCTTTCTTGAATAGAGAAACCACATCTGCAATCCTCCAATGCTTTGGAATCTCTCCCATCTCTATCGATGATGCAAAGATTATCGCTAAAGGCTCTGTGATCTTGTGCCTCGCCTCCCACAGTAACCTGGCGTATATCCCATCCGGTCCCGGCAACTTATCTAACTTGATGCTTTTCAAAAGCTCCAACACATCCTCTTTCTTAATGTCCTTGATAAGTATATCCCTGTCAGGCAGGAAAGAAATGGCTAAGTGAGGAAACCATGGTTCACAAAGGAGGTTGAATGTCTTGTTGGGTCTCAGTTGGGTTGCTTGAGGGTTACAAGATAGCAAGAAATGAGTTTAAAAAACAGGCTTAGGAGAGCTAAGAGGGGGCACAAGAAATCCTTGGTGGATTAGATCAAGGAAAACCCCAAGGCTTTTTACTCTTATGTGAGAAATAAAAGAATGACCAGGGCGAGGTTAAGGCCAGTCAAGAATATTAATAGTGGGAACTTGTGTATAGAGTCAGAAGAGATAGGTGAGGTGTTGAATGAATACTTTTCTTCAGTGCTCACTAAGGAGACAGGCCATGTTTTTGAGGATGAATGTGATACAGGCTGATAGGATGGAGGAGGTAGGTGTTCTGAGGGAAGATGTGTTTGCAATTTTGAAAAACCAGAGGGTCGATAAGTCCCCTGGGCTAGCTGAGATATATCCTAAGATACTTATGTAACTTGATGCTTTTCAAAAGCTCCAATACACCCTCTTTCTTAATATCCTTGATAGGTATATCCCTGTCAGGCAGGGAAGAAATGGCTAAGTGAGGAAACCAAGGGATGAGATCGCGGAGCCTTTAGCTTTGATCTTTTGGTCCTCATTGTCCATAGGGACTGGAGAGTGGTGAATGTTGTTCCTCTTTTCAAGAAAGGAAATAAGAATGACCTATTCCTATTTATAGGCCAGTTAGAGTTACTTCGGTGGTCGGTAAGTTAATGGAAAGGGTCCTGAGAGATAGCATTTATGATCATTTGGAAAAATGCAGTTTAATCTGCGATAATCAGCTTACCCTTTCATGAAGGGTAAGTCCTGCCTCACACATTTGATTGAATTCTTTGAGGAGGTAACTAAATGTGTAAACAAAGGTAGAGCAGTTGATGTCGTATACATGGAATTTAGTAAGGGATTTGATAAGGTTCCCCATAGTAGGCTCAAAGGAGGCGTGAGATAGAAGGGAATTTGGCCGATTGGATAAGTAACTGGCTTATCGTAGAAGACAAAGGGCGGTGGTGGAGGGAAAATTTTCAGACTGGAAGCCATTTACCAGCGGTGTACCACTGGGGTCAGTGCTGGGTTCTCTGCTATTTGTGATTTTTATCAATGAATTAGAAGAAAGAGTTGAAGGGCAGTTTAGTAAATTTGCTGATGGCATCAAGATTGGTGGAGTAGTGGATAAGATGGAGAGCTCTTCTAGGGTGCAAAGGGACATTGATAGGATGCAGAGCTGGGCAGAAAAGTGGCAGATGGAGTTTAGCCTTGATAAGTGTGAGCTGATTCATTGTGATAGGTCAAGTTTGAACATGGATTACAGGGTCAACAGTGGGGTTCTGAGGAATGTGGAGGAACAGAGATATTTTGAGGTTCATATTCACAGATTTCTGAAGGTTGCCACTCAAGTGAAGAAGGTTTATAGTGTATTAGTGTTTATTAATAGGGGGTTTGAGTTTAAGAGCCGTGTGGTTATGCTGCAACTATACTGGACCTTGGTGAGACCACATGTGGAATACTGTGTGCGGTTCTGGTCACCTCACTATAAGAAAGATGTGAAAACATTGGAGAGACTACAGAGGAGATTTACTAGGATGCTGCCTGGTTTGGAGGGTAGGCTTTATGAGGAAAGGTTGAGGGAGCTGGAACTTTTGTCTTTAGAGCAGAGGAGGATGAGAGGTGACTTAATAGAGGTTTATAAGATGATGAGGGAGATAGAGTGGATGTGCAGAGACTATTTCCTCGGGTGGATGTAGCTTTTACTAGGGGGTGTAACTGTAAAGTTCATGGTGGGAGATATTGGAGGGATGTCTAAGGAAGATTCTTCACTCAGAGTGCTTAGGGTGTGGAATAGACTGCCTGTTGTGATAGTGGAGTCAGACACTTTAGGAACTTTTAAGCAGTTATTGGATAGCACATGGAGCACACCAAAATGATAGGGAGTGGGATAGCTTGATCTTGGGATTAGACATAGCTTGGCACAACATTGAGGGCCACGGGGCCTGTACTGTGTGCTGTACTGTTCTATGTTTTATGTAGGTAAAACCCTGAGACCTGAGGGATCTATTCCAGAATACTGAGAAAGACAAAAGAAGAAACTGTTTATACAAAATTTTTGTATCCTCTTTAGTCACTGGAGAGATCCCAGAGGACTGGAGAATAGTAAATGTTGTTCCTTGGTTTAAGAGGGGCAACAGGGACAATCTAAGAAATCTAGTGAGCCTTACATCAGTAGTAGGAAAATTACTGGAGAAAATGTTTAGGGGCAGGATTTACTCACATTTGGAAAAATATGGATTATTAGCTATAGGCAGCATGGCTTTGTTCAGGGGAGATCATGTCTCACAAACTTGATTGAGATTTTTAAGGAAGTGATAAAGTTGATTGATGTGGGCAGGGCATTGGATGTTTCTGCATGGACTTTAGCAAGGTCTTTGTCAAAGTCCCTCATGGCAGGTTGATACTTAAGGTGAAGTCACATGGATCCTTGGTGAACTGGTAAGATGGATACAAAACTGGCTAGGTTATTGAAGACAGAGATTTGTGGTGCAAGGATGTTTTCCTGACTTAGAGACCTGTGACCAGTGGTGTTCTGCAGGAATCAGTGCAGCATTCTTGTTGTTTGTAATATATATAAATTACCTGAAGGAAATGTTGGTGGCCTGATTAGTAAGTTTGGGGGAGCTGCCGATAGTGAGGATTGCCAAAGGATACAATAAGATAAAGAGAGGCTACAGACACGGGCAGAAAAATGGCAGATGGAATTTAATCTGGACAAAAGAGAGATGATGCATTTTAGAAGGCTGAATGTTGGAGAGAAGTATACAGTAAATGACAAAACCCTTAGAAGCATTAACATACAGAAGGCGTACAGATCCACAGCTCTCTTAAAGTGACAACACAAGTGGATAAGATGGTGGAGAAGGCATATGGGATGCTTGCCTTCACCATTTGGGGCACTGAGTATAAAAATTGGCAAGTCATGTTGCAGCTGTAAAGAGCTTTAGTTAGGCCACATTTGGAATATTCCATTACAGTTCTGGTCATTGCACTACCAGACTTTGGAGAGGGTACAGAAAAAATTTACCAGGATGTTGCCTGGTTTGGCTACGATGAGAGATTGAACCAACTTGGCTTGTTTTCATTTGAAAATTGGAGGCTGAGGGGTGACCTGCTGGAAGTTTACAAAATTATGAGAAGCATGGATAGAATGGATAGTCAGAGTCATTTTCCCAGGGTAGAAATGTCAAGGGGACGTAGGTTTGAGGTAAAAGGGGGAAAAGTTTAAAGATATGAAAGGCAGGTTTTTTTTATACAGAGTGTGATAAGTACCTGGAATGTGCTGTCAGGCGCACATAGCAATGTTTAAGAAGCAAATGACAGATACCTGAATGGGCAAGATATAGAGAGACATGGACCACGTTGAGGCAAAAGTCTTTAGTTTAAAAATGTGTCATCTGTCAGTGCAGACTTGGTGGGCCAAAGGACATGTTTCTTTTTTTAAATTAATTAGTGGGACATGAACGTTGCTGGCTAGCCAGAATTCATTGGCCATCCTTAGTTGTCCTTGTTCAGAGGGCAGTTGAGGGTCAACCACATTGTTTTGGCTCTGGAGTCAAATGTAGACCAGATCAGATAAGGATAGCAGATTTTTTTTTCCCCTAAAGGACATCAGTGAACCGGATGGGTTTTTCCAACAATTGACAATGATTTCATGGTCATCAGTAGACTTTGAATTCCAGATATTTTTTTATTGAATTCAAATTCCACCATCTGCTATGGTGGGATTTGAACCCAGGTCCCCAGAACATTAGCTGAGTTTATGGATTAATAGTTTAGCAATAATACCACATGGCCATCGCCTCCTGTGCTATATGCTCTTTGTTCTTTGTTCCAATCCAAGTTACTCATCACCCTGACTTGGGAATATATTGATGTTCCTTCACTGTCACTGGGTCAAAATCCTGGAGTTCCCTCCTAACATCACTGGATATACCAACACCTCAAGAATCATGGCAGTTCAGGAAGACAGGTCAACTTCACTTTCTGAAGGACAACTAATGATGGGGAATAAATGCTGGCCTAAAAATGACACATATCCTGTCAATGAATAACAATAAAATCAAGAGGTGATGTTTAGGTTCTAACTTATTGGAATTGGTCACTGCCCAACATTTGTGTGGAACAAATTTCACTTGCCATTTGTCAGATCACCCTGCATGTTATCCATGTCTCGCTCTGGAAAGAGAACAGAGACAGCGTTTCGAGTCTGGATGAGTCTTTGTACAGTTCTATCTGAGCATCTGCCAGCAGGCTATTATTGAGTAGGTGTCATCTGATAGCACTGTTAATGACCCCCTCCATCACTTTGCTGATGATTGAGAGTACACTGATGGGCTGAGCTGGATTTGTCCTGTTTCTTGTGTACAGGACATTGCTGGACAATTCTCCACATTGCCAGGTATAAACTGGTGTTGTAGCTGTACTGGAACAGCTTGGCTGCGAGCGCAGCTAGTCTTAGAGCACAAATCTTCAGTACTGTTGCCGGAATATTATCAGGGTCCATAGCCTTTGCAATATCTGGTGCCTTCTTTTCTACCATTTTTTGATATCACGTCGAGTGAATCAAATTGGGTGAAGACTGACATCTACGAAGCTGGAGACCTCCAAAGGACTGGATTTTTTTTTTGGGGAGTATCCTAGTGCTTCACATCGTTAGTGTACGCTTGACCTGGACCATTTGATGGGCAACACGACAGCTCAGTGACTATCGCTGTGCTGTGCAGATACATGGATTTGGGCCTGTGTCTGTGGAAGTTTGCGCATTCTCCCCGTGCTTGCGTGGGTTTTCTCCGGGTGCTCCGGTTTCCTCCCACATCCCAAAGATGTGCTCTTAGACTAACTGGCAAAACAAATTCTCCCTAAATTGTCTCAAATTTGGTTTTCAATCCATAGATCTATAAACATAGACAGGTATCACGGGTAGAGGTGAGAACATTGGGGTAACGGCACGGGCTCGTTGGGCCGAAGGGCCTGTTTCCCGTGCTGTTTTGTTCTTTGTTCTTTGAGTCAAACAGTCAGCACTTCTGGCTGAGGAGTATTGTGGATGCTTCAGCCTCATCTTTTGCTGAGTTCCTCCATCATTAAGGATGTGGTTATTTCTGGAACCCTCTCCTCCAGTGAGTTGCTTAATTATCACTAGATGTGACAGGATTGCAGAGCTTTGATCTGATCCTTTGGTTGTGAAATCTCTCAGCTCTTTGATGCTTATGCTGCTGGCATGTAAGTAGCTTCATCAAGTTGACCTCATTTTCAGGCATGCCCTCCTGCATTCTACATTGAACCAGGGTTGACCCTTTATGGTAATGGTAGAGTGGGGGATACACTAGGCCATGAGGTTGCGGATTGTGATCGAATACAATTCAGCTGCTGCCGATGGTCCATAGTGCTTAATGGATGCCTAGTCTTAAGTTGCTAGATCTGTTCAAAGCCTTTAGCACAGTAGTAGTACCAGACAACAGAATAGAGGGTATCCTCAACGTGAAGATGGGATTTGTCTCCACAAGGACTATGCAGTGGTCATGCCTACTGATACTGACATAGACAGATGTACCTGTGGCAAACAGGTTGGTGAGGATGAGGTCAAGTATGTTGGCAGCAATGTGTACCCTCAGTAGCACAAAGACTCCTTCAAAAGTACTTTCCAAATACTACGACCACTACAACTTAAAAGGACAAGGGCAGCAGATACATAAGAACACCAATTTCTGTTAATTCTCTCCAAGCCACATGCCACCTTGATTTGCAGCTATACCACCAATCCTTCACTGTTGCTCAGTTAAAATCCTGGAACTCTTTTCCTAACAACACTATGGGTGTACCTAGACCAGGTGAATGTAGCAGTTATAGTAAGTGGCTCAATACAAGCTCCGGAAGGGAATTAGACATGGGCAATGAAATCTAACATTGCCAATGATGCTCACATTTCATGTATGAGCATTAATTTTAAAAATCAGTCTGAATATAAACAGAGTTTGAATAGACACAGATGAAGAATCAGTCACTTTTTTTCTCAGAAAATATAGTTTGAAAGTAAGCTTGCTGGGAATATAAAGACTGACACTAAGAGTTTCTATAGAAATGTGAAGAGAAGGAAATTGGTGAAGACAAATGCAGGTCCCCTGCCGCAGCAGGCAGTAAAATGGTATGTTGGCCTTCATTGCAAGAGGTTTTGAATACAGGTGCAGGGATGTGCTGTTGCAATTATACAAGGTCTTGGTGAGGCCACACTTAGAATATTATGTGCAGTTTTAGTCAAAAATAGAATCAGACTCAATATACAGTGTGTGTAAATCAACCTTGATGTAAACACACTGATTTATTCTCGATGTTCAGGGACAGGATCAGTCTTGGTGTGCACAGGGACAGGATCAGTCTTGGTGTGCACAGGGACAGGATCAGTCTTGGTGTGCACAGGGACAGGATCAGTCTTGGTGTGCACAGGGACAGGATCAGTCTTGGTGTGCACAGGGAGAGAATCAGTCTTGGTGTGCACAGGGACAGGATCAGTCTTGGTGTGCACAGGGACAGGATCAGTCTTGGTGTGCACAGGGACAGGATCAGTCTTGGTGTGCACAGGGACAGGATCAGTCTTGGTGTACACAGGGAGAGAACCAGTTTCAATTGACATAATGATTGATTCAATGTCAATAAACACAGTGAGAATCAGTCTTGATGTACATAGATGTAGAATCAGACCTGATATACAGACAGAGATTCAGTCTTGATAAACATACATAGATAAAATCAATTTTCAGATGTGAATTCCCTGTTTATATTCATATAAACAGGGAAAGAATAAGAATCAATGTACTCAAGATGATAATTTTACTGCATATCCATAAGGATTGAATCAGCCTTAATTTACACATCTAGAATCAGTACCAATATAAAAAGGCCACTTCCATAGCCAAGCTGTTCCAGTACAGCTACAACACTGGTATCTATCCAGCTATGTGGAAGATTGCCTAGGTATCTGCTGAACACAAAAAAACTTAGCCAAGTACTGTCCCTTTAATATATTCTCTATTATCACTAAATGGATGGAGATAAACTCTGCCAGAAGAAACATGAAAGGAACCAGTTTTCTGAGTTTTGCTAGAAGAAAAAGCATACAGTGGATTAATGTGCAAGAAAGCAAGCTCCAGAGGAAACAGAGACATAGAAACATAGAAGATAGGGGCAGGAGACCTTGAGCCTGCTTCATCATTCATCACGACTGTGGCCGATCGTCCAACTCCTGCTTTCTCCCCAGAACCTATGGTTCCATTCACTCCAAGTGCTATACCCAGCCACTTCTTTGAATAAATTCAATGTTTTGGCATCAAGTACTTCCTTTGGTAATGAATTTCACAGGCTCACCATTCTTTGTGTGAAGAAATGTCTCCTCATCTCCTTCCTTAGTGGTCTCCCCTGTCTTCTCAGACTGTGACTCCTAGTTCTGGACACCCCACCATTGGGAACATCCTTCCTGTATTTACCCTATCTAATCCTGTTACAATTTTATAAGTCTCTATGAGATCCGCCCTCATTCGTTTGAACTCCAGTGAAAACAATCCTAACCTAGTTAATCTCTCCTCATACATCAGTCCTGTTCTCCCCGGAATCAGCCTGGTAAATCGTTGCTGTACTCCCATAAGAGCAAGAACATCCCTCCTCAGAAAAAGCGACTAAAACTGCACATAATATTCTAAGTGTGGCCTCACCAAGACCTTGTATAATCGCAACAGCACGTCCCTGCTCCTGTATTCAAAACCTCTCTCAATGAAGGCCAATATACTGTTTGACTTCTTTACTGCCTGCTGCGGCAGGGGACCAACATTTGTCTTTACCAATTTCCTTGTCTTCACATTTCTATAGAAACTCTTAGTGTCAGTTTTTATGTTCCCAGCAAGCTTATTTTCAAACTGTATTTTCTGCTTCTTAATCAATCCCTAGGTCCTTCTTTGCCGAATACTAAACTGCTCCCAATTCTTAGACCTATTATTTTTATTGGCCAATCTGTATGGTTCTTCCTTAGATCGAATACTCTCTCTAATTTCCTTTGTAAGCTATGGATTGGCCCTCTTACCTATCTTGCTTTTGTGTCAGACAGGAATAAACAGTCGCTGCAATTTCCCCAAGTTTGCCAGTGTCTATCCACTGTCATCCCTTTATGTAACTTTCCCCAATTTATAAAGGCCAACTGATGCCTCATATCCTCACAGTTTCCTTTATTAAGATTCAGCACCCCAGTTTCTGAATCAACTACTTTATTCTCCCTTTTGATAAAGAATTCTGTCATGTTATAGTCGCTCATTGCCAAGAGATCTCATAGAGCTGGATTGACAGTGATTCCCTTCCCATTACACAGTACCCAGCCTAAGACGGCCTGCTCTCTAGTTGGTTCTTCCACATATTGTTCAAGAAAACCACCCTGCACACACTCCAGGAATTCCTCCTCTACAACATGTGGCTAATTGGATTTGCCCAATCTATCTGCAGATTAAAATCACTCATGATTACTGATATTTCCTTATCAGATGCACCTCTAATTTTGTGTTTAATGCCAGTCCCAACATCATCACTGCAATTTGGGGGTCTACGTATGACACCCACTAATGCTTTTTGCCCCTTGGTATTTCTCATCTCTAGTAAGGGATCGTTGGTTCTGGAAACTATAGAGAAAAATATTGATCATAGACCCCAGCCAAAGCTGAGAACAAATTAATAAGGATGCTAAAGAAATGTTTTCTGAAGCAATCGTACAGTTTGGAATGTCTTACTATAATCTTTGAACAAATTATAAAGTAATTGGGAAGAAAGTATGGGTTGGATATCAGCATTTGTTTAAGTGAAATTCAGTCAAGACAATAAAATCGTAAAAGGGTTGGTGCAAAATTCTGAACTGACTCTAACAAACCACTAAGTGAAAGTATTCCTATGAGAGAAGGTTTTAAAGTATGTTTGACCACAGCCATCTTGTGTGTTTAAAAACAAAAGTATCGTGTGTTAGAATAAAATCTCTACAATAGAGAAGGAGGCCATTTGGTCCATCGAGTCTGTACTGACCACAATCACACTTAGACCCTATTCCTGTAATCCTACACATTTACCCTGTTAATCCCCCTGATGCTACGGTCAATTTAGTATTGCCAATCAACCGAACCTGCATATCTTTGGACTGTGGGAGGAAACTGGAGCACCAGGAGGAAATCCCCACAGACAAGACGAAATTGTGCAAATACCACACAGATGCGTGAGGCTGGGGTTGGGTTTGGAGGCAAGATGAAGAGTTTCCCCCTTCAGGATAACTACTACATTCTGCAGGTTATCCCTCAACAATCTGTCTCTTTGTTCTGCCATTCACACATTATGATCACTTAATGGACATTTTTAGCACCTTTCTTAGCTTTCTGCATCCTCGTTTACATTTCCTTTTCTTTTTCAATTACAGCAACTCTCCAACCCCCACCCTCATAGTATAAATCTCATTTGATTTTCTTTGCTCTTAGTTCCGATGAAGGTTCACCCAGAATCTATTTGTTCCCCACAGATGCTGTCAGACCTGCTGAGATTTTCCAACATTTTTTATTTTTGTTAAGCATGATTTCCTCTTTTCCAAATGAATGTTGACTCCATCCAATCCTAAGATTATTTTCTAAGTGTCCTGCTATCACATCTTTGATTATATATTCTAACATTTAGTGGGCAGCACGGTAGCACAGTGGTTAACACTGCTGCCTCACGGCGTGAGTAACCTGGATTTGATTCCTGGCTTGGGTGGCTGTCTATGTAGAGTTTGCACATTCTCCCCATGTCTGGGTCTCGGGCATTCGGCCTCTGACCTTCGGGTAAACGTTCTTCAAGGGGGCCTTCATGATACACGACAGCGCAGAGCCGCTGAGCAGAGACTGATAACCAAATTCTGCACACATGAGGATGATCTTAACAGGGATCTTGGCTTCATGTCACACTATCCGTAACCCCCATGACTTGCCTGGGTTAGCAAAAAACCTCACTTACTGTGCTGTCTGGAGACAATACACATTTCTCTAACTTCTGCTGTTAGCCACTTTAAGACTTGAATAGCAGGTTAGGCGTAAGGATTTGCATTCTAATCAGCAATCTGTAAACTGTCTGTGCTGATATGTGTGCTTTTGGAGACCAGAACACCTCATTCACCTGACGAAGGCACAAACGCCGAAAGCTCGCAGATTAACTATCAAATAAATCGGTTGGATTTAAAATTGGTGTTGCCAGATCTCTTACTGTGTTCGGGTCTCTCCAGGTGCTCTGTTTTTTTCCCTCACTCCAAAGATGTGTTTGACTGGCCATGCTAATTTTCCTGTTAGTGTCCTGGGATGCTTATGTTAGAGGAATTAGCAAGATAAACATTTGGGGTGACTGGGATGGGGCTTGGGTGAGATTGTTATTGGTGCAGGCTCAATGGACTGAATGGTTTCATTTTGCACTACAGGGTTTCTATGATTCTAATCTATGATTTTCTCTACGGGGGATGTCAGGTTAACATGTTCTTCATTTTCTCTCCTTTTCCTTTCTTAAATAGTGGGGTTACATTTGCTACCTTCTGATATGAAGGAGCCATTCCAGAGTCTATCGAATTTTGAAAGATGACCACTATCTCTACAACCACCAACTTATACTAATCCCTTAATCCTCCATTATTTCTGGGCACTTTCTGGTATTTTTCTGAGAAGATAGATACTAGGGCCCATAAACTTCTGGATTTCCTAGCATTGGATTTGGGGGTTACCATGGTAAAAGATATATTTTGTAACCTGTGGTATCCTTATAAATCTGTGTACTTATAGAACATAGAACATAGAACATTACAGCACAGAACAGGCCCTTCGGCCTTCGATGTTGCGCCGACCAATATAAAAAGCAATGCCCCTCCAAACTAAACCATTCCCTTCTCTTCCATATACTTATCAACTAACCTCTTAAACGCCACCAAACTTGGCGCATCTACAACTGCTGCAGGCAGGGCATTCCACTCCCAACCACCCTTTGGGTAAAGAACCTACCTCTGATATCCGTCCTATAACTATCACCCCTTAATTTAAAGCTGTGTCCCCTCGTGCTAGCTTTCTCCATCCTAGGAAAAAGGCTATCACTGTCCACCCTATCTAAACCTCTAATCATCTTATATGTTTCGATAAGGTCCCCTCTTAGCCGCCTCCTTTCTAACGAAAACAACCTCAAATCCCTCAGCCTCTCCTCATAAGACCTGCCCTCCATACCAGGCAACATCCTGGTAAACCTCCTCTGTACCCTCTCCAATGCCTCCACATCTTTCTTATAATGTGGGGACCAGAACTGCACACAATACTCCAAGTGCGGCCGCACTAGAGTTTTGTACAGTTGCAACATGACGTTGCGGCTCCGAAATTCAATCCCTCTACCAATAAAAGCCAAGACTCCATATGCCTTCCTAACAACCTTCTCGACCTGACTGCCTACTTTCAGGGATCTATGCACATACACACCAAGATCCCTCTGTTCATCTAGACTACTAAGAATCCTACCATTTGCCCTATACTCTACACATTTATTATTTCTGCCATAGTGCATTACCTCACACTTTTCCACATTAAACTCCATTTGCCACCTCTCGGCCCAGCTCTGCAACTTGTCCAAGTTATGGAATGAGACAGATGGGGTGAAGGAATAGAATATTATAGTTAATCTTTTCTTGTTTACTAAATGTTTTATTCTTTTGTTAAAAGTTAATTGGCAGTCTTGTGACTCTGTTCATCCATATCTCAAAGTTACATTGGATTGAGTCAGGGTTCTGATGAATCACTTTTGGGACTCCCCAGCTGGATGGCAATTGTTGAGAAGCGCTTAACTTCCCTGGGCAATTGCCCTGCACTGTAAACTATTCAAATAAATGATTTAAATTGCAAACTTCAAATGGTTCCAAAATCGTTCCAGTTAGTCCAAAAATGTTAGAAATAAGGCGTCTTCAAACTTCTGGTTATCTATTTCAAACAGCAGTCTCATCACCTCACGGGGCATTCCCTCTAACCACTCCTCCCAACCCTCCACATCTATATCCAAAATATCCCAGGCTCCCTAATGCCCCAGGGAGGTCTTTGCCCCAAATCCCCCATGCCATCCCCTCACCCCACCCAATTTTCATCCTGTACCCTACTACTGGACAATCAAGCCCCAGAGTGGAACCCTGACTCAATCCAATGTAACTTTGAGATATGAATGAACAGAATCACAAGACTGCCAATTAACTTTTAAAAAAAGAATAAAACATTTAATAAACAAGAAAAGATTAACTATAATATTCTATTCCTTCACTCCACCTGTCTCATTCCATAAGTACACAGATTTATAAGGATACCACAGGTTACAAAATATATTTTTTACCATAATGTTCTCAATAAGTACACGTCCATGTAATCCAATAGGCCAACTGTGGTCAACAGATTACACTCTGGAACAAAGTGACAGATTCAGCAGAAATAATTTCCATGGATTTTTCATCAAATCCCTCCAGACCATTATCACACTGTGAACCAATTAGTCTCACTAGAAATCTGGTTTCCACAAGAGCTTCCAAACTCCACTCATGAGAATGCATACCTAAAAATCTTTTTGCAGACAATGTTTTTCCTCAGATGCCTAACAAAGGATCCATTTCCAAGATTTCAGTCTCTCCTTTCAGTATTCCTCTGCCTTTGATTGCCATGTGTGTTTAAGCTTCCATGCAATCTCTGGATATTTAGCCATGCCAATCAAACACTACTGCTTCACAGGCTGTATTAGGATATCACCAAACTTTTGATTTACCTCAGATGTCTGGTTCCTCACTTTTAATTTGGGTCTTGCAGCTGTCTCTTTAATTGTCTCTGCTTTTTTACTTTAACTTCAGTGAACTGGACCTTGTTCAACTTCTTGTTCTTGAGAGATAACTTTTGCCCCAACTCCTTGGTTTGTGGATTTCCATTTTTTTTTGGGGAATTCTGCTTTTTACTGCTCCCTGATCCTGCCTAGCATTTCCTGGGTCTAGTTTAAAACTAATCTCAGAGGTTTTTTTTAAGCTAGAGTAGTCCCTTCTTGCTAAACAATAATCTAGTTTTTATTTAAATCGTATTTATTTTCATGTTATAAAACCTTTAATTACAAAGCAGGCAGTTTAAAATGACCAAACCTCTTATATATGCAGGCACAGTTGTTTAAACTAATGTAAATTTCGACTCTTTCTGATACAGAAACACAAAAGTAAACTCACTTAAAGTTGTACTTTATTTCTAATACCCACAAATACAAATACGGATGACTTAAAAATACTTTTGTTTCCAGACAACACAACCCCAATTCAGCTGGATCCACCTCTACAAACTTCTAACCCCTCCCACCCACAAAAATGTCCAATCTCCCCATCTGATATCTGACCCCCTCCAACTGTGATATTTGACTGAACCTCCCCCTGCCCAGGCCATCCAGCCCAATGTCCAACTCCACTGATGTCCGATCACCCCAATGTCTGATATCTTCTTCGAAGGCCAACCCTTGCAATGTCCAAAACCCCCCCACTCTCCCAATTTCCAACCTTCTTCACTCTTCCCTCCTGTGATTGCCTCCATCACTCTCCCTGCCTCTCGCCCTGACCCCTTCCCAATCCTTTCCACTTAACTTTAGATACTTACCTGCTCTCTCAGAATAGTTATTTTCATTCAGAATTTTAAACTTAACTGCTTTACGGCAGCTAGTAGAGTAAAGAGGCATGTCCTCTTTTATTCTAACATTCGTAGACTTGAATACCTGGCCCCTGGGGATGTGCTGCACTGCCGGATCTTGCCTGGTCTGAATCAAAAGGTCAAACAAGATAGGCAGTGAAAAAAATTGCTGCGATTAAGAGAATGCAGGGGTCGCAATCCACCATTGATTGCCATTCTGAGAAAGTTATATCCCAAAGAAGTAAATTAGTTTTGTTGCCATTTTCTTATTCCCCATTTTAGTCTCTCCTAACTCTACTTTCAATGTACCCACGTATGTTTTTACTGATCTATTACATCACTTTCAAATTTGATGTAAAATTCTATCATATTATACTGTCTCTTTCCAAAAGGCACCTTTACAAGATTATGAATTATCCCTTTCCAGCATCCAATACTAGATCTAAAATAGTCCATTCCCTTGTTCCTCAACGAACTGCTCTAAAAAATCATCTTGCATACATTCCAGGAATTTGTCCTCCACGACATTAGTGTTAATTAGGTTTACCTAATTTATATGTAGATTGAAATCTCCCATGATTACTGCATTAGTCTTATTACAGGGTCTCTAATTTTCCATCTGGGGATTTGTGCCAAAATTGCAAGAGCAGCCCCACAGACTAGTCAAATAACAGTCTTACACTGAATCATGCCTTAAACATAATGTTAGAAGAGGTGTTGCTCAGTATCCACCCTCAGTGCAAAGGGTTAGGGAAATGCAGGGATAGATCAATCACAGAAAATCAGTCTTGATATATATATAGAAAGAGAATCAGTCTTGACATACACAGAGACAAGATCAGAGTTGAAATACAATGGAACAGAATCAATCTTGATATACAATAGGAGAGAATCAATCTCGATATACACAGGTATTAGGGACCAGATCAGAAACTTCAAAGTATATTATGGAGTTCACCTAGATCCCAATTCTTTTTATTTCAGCATTACTGTGAGAGTAAGGTACTTTGCTCCAGGTGTAATTCCATTGACCCATTAGAAGCTTTTATTAAAACAAACTTTATTTAACAGCACAGTTAAAATATAACCAAAAGAATTAATATAACTTTAACCAATTGAAATGCTTAAACATGACAAGGTATAATTCTTAACTGCAAGCTATCTCTATAGTTCCAATTTAATCAACATCCCTGTGGACATAAATCCCTCTTCAGAATCAGCACAAAACATTGGCTTATGTGGGTGCTAGATATCCAGACCTTTTAACATCTATGGGCAGAGACATATAGAAAGGCACCTGTCTTTTGACCCCCATACAACAGCCTCCAACAAAAGAACTATCTTTAAATAGCAGAACTTCAAAGGAAGAGACCTATTTTCTGGTAAGTCCCAGAGTCCAATCTCCAGAGAGAGAGAGAGGGAGAGAGACAGAGAGCTACTTCTCTCCAAAGATCCCAAGCATCAACTGGGTTTATTTCTCTCTGTATGCCTAGACTTGCCCAGCAATATGATTTTTCCTGTCAACCAACCTAATCAAACCCTACTCCGAAAACCCCATGGGAATACACTAAAATAACCAAACTACATTAATCCAGCTTAAAACAAATAGCCGAGCAATTAGGATCCATTATGTTCCTATAGTATCAATATATGGGCTGCCAGTTACAGACAAAGTGGTACCAGGTAAATAGAACTGATTTCTAAAAGAAAATCCTGCACAAGAAACATGATACAAATACATTTCTTAAAGGCACAGTATCATCACACAAGGATAAGATCAATCTCGATGTATACAGGGCAGAATCAGTCTCAGTGTATAGAGGAATGAAATACTCTTGATATATACAGAGAATGAATCATCTTTATATAATGATCTCCTTTTGTGCTCCAGATGACTAATGAGGGAATCTATACACAGGACATAAAAATCAGTCTCAGAATGCACAAGGAGTGAATCAGCCTCAATATTCAGAGAGAGTTAACCAGTGTTGATGTACAGAAGGATGGAATGTAGGCATTGATTTACAGAGGAGATCTACTTATTCACTCATGGGATGTAAGTTACAAGTGGTGTACCTCAAGGATCTGTTTTAGTGCCACTGCTGTTTGTCATTTTTATAAATGACCTAGATGAGGGTGTAGAGGGTTGGACTAGTAAATTTGCTGACGATACCAAAGTGGGGGAAGTTGTAGACAGTGAGGATGGATGTTACAGTTTGCAGAGGGACATAGGTTGCAGAGCTGGGCCGTGAGGTGGCAAATGGAATTCAATACAGATAAGTGTGAGGTGATTCACTTTGGTAGGATTAACAGCCCTATATGAAATATAGGGCTAATGGAAGGACCCTTAATAGTGTTGTCGAGCAGAGGGATCTTGGGGTACAAGTACATAGCTCTTTGAAAGTTGGCACCCAGGTTGATAAAGTTGTTAAGAAGGCGTACGGTGTGTTAGCTTTTATTGGTAGAGGGATTGAATTTAGGAGCCGTGAGGTTATGTTACAACTGTACAAAACTCTGGTGCGGCCGCACTTGGAGTATTGCGTACAGTTCTGGTCGCCGCATTATAAGAAAGATGTGGAAGCATTGGAAAGGGTGCAGAGGAGGTTTACCAGGATGTTGCCTGGTATGGTGGGAAGGCCTTATGAGGAAAGGCTGAAGGACCTGAGGTTATTTTCATTAGAGAGAAGAAGGTTACGCGGTGACCTAATTGAGGCGTATAAGATGATCAAGGGATTGGATAGGGTGGATAGTGAGAGCCTTTTTCCTCGGATGGTGATGACCAACACGAGGGGACATAACTTTAAATTAAGAGGTGGTAGTTATAGGACGGATGTCAGAGGCAGGTTCTTTACACAGAGGGTGGTGAGGGCGTGGAATGCCCTGCCTGCAGCAGTTGTGGACTCGCCTACTTTGGGGGCATTCAAATGTTCGGTGGATAGGCATATGGATGATATTGGAATAGTTTACGTTAGAGGGTCCACTGGCCGGCGCAACATCGAGGGCCGAAGGGCCTGTACTGCGCTGTAATGTTCTATGTAAATGTTGCTTGCTACACTGGCATTTATTGCACATGCCCAATAGAAGGTGATGATGAGCCACCGTCTTGAACCACTGCAGTCCATGTAGTGTTGCTACGCCCACTGTGTGGTTAAGAAATGAGTGCCTGATCTTGTATAGATACAGTGAAGGAAATGCAATATACTTCCTCGGCAAGATAGTGTGTTGCGTAGAAGGGAACTTGCTGATAATGATGTTTCTTCCCATACATTCCTATTGCCCTTGTCCATGTAGATATCGCAGGTTTGGAAGGTGCCTTTTCAGATATGCATTGGTGAGTTACTGAGGGGCATCTAGTAGATGGTATACACTGTGCCCACGTGTAGGCCAGAGTACATATAGTACAATGCCAGTGTATCCGTGATCGGGACAGTGAATGCTAAAGATAAAGATAGTGTGCTAATCAGAGAGCACAAAGCAACACCAAAATAGTCATCAATGTACCGATAAAGGAGTCGAGGGAAGGGCCTGGAACAGGGAATGTTCCACATAACCCATAAAAAGACAGGCATAACTGAAACCCATGCTGGTGCCCATAGCCACGTTTTTTATTTGTTGAGTGAAGGAACTAATTTGGCCAGACAGGGGAGAATAGTGGTGGATGTGGATTGTTCAGACCTCTATTCAAGGAAGAAGCAAAGAGCTTCGACTCACTCTTTCTTAGAGCCATCCTGGTCCCCAGTTTCACTTCATTCTTCATCTCATCTGATGCATTAACTGCAAAGTTTTTCTCTTCCTTTTAGGTGTTAAAACATGCAAACTCCAACACCTCGTCTATAATGAGCCATCCAGGACCCTCCAGCTCCTTCCATCCCTCGGATCCCATCCCTCCTAATCTCAAACTCTTGTTGCTTATTCACTGTGCCATAGAGTCACAGAGTCATAGAGGTTTACAGCATGGAAACAGGCCCTTTCATCCAACTTGCTCATGCCACCATTCTTTTTAAAACCCCTAAACTAATCCCATTTGCCCGCATTTGGCCCATATCCCTCTATACCCATGTAACTATCTAAATGCTTTTTAAAAGATAAAATTGTACCCGCCTCTACTATTACCACTGGCACCTTGTTTCAGACACTCACCACCCTCTATGTGAAAATATTATCCTTCTGGATACTTCTATATCTCTCCCCTCTCAGCTTAAAAGTGCCTTCTGACCTTCCCCTTCCTGAGGCTGACTGTGCTGTACTCTGCAAAGGGCTCTGCTTTGTAGCCTTACATCCTCACCTAAATGAATTTCGGGCTCAACATAATGCTGAATTTTCTTTCAATGCCTTCGTCTCCATGCTCACTTCTTTGGACAGGAGTTCTCCCCCCATTCAGCAGATTTTTTTTACACCCACCTCCAGCATTACCCCTCCACCCAGACCTCTCCCTCTGGCCTCTTACCTGCTGTTGATCTTTTCATCAAGAACTCTGTTCGTGACACCGGCTGTCTCAGCTTCTCCACTCCTCTGAACCACTCTAACTTGTCTCTTTCTGAACTTGTTGCACTTAGTTCTCTTAGGTCTTTGACATCAAACTCACCAACACGGGTGGTGCTGTTGTTGTCTGGGGACAGACCTCTATATCACAGAGGCTGAGTGCCAACTTTCAGACGCTTCCTCTTTGCTGCCCCGGACCACCACCCAACCACCAAACATCAGGTCACTATTTCTGGGACTGTCAAGGACCTCATCTCCTCTGAAGATGTGGGGTTCTTCCCTCCACAGCCTCCAACTCATGTGCTCCCAATCCTATACAGCCCGCTTCTACCTCCTTCCCAAAATTCACACACAGTAGGCCCATCTTGTCAGCCCATTTGTGCTTTACTGAACCCATTTCCTGCTGTCTTGCGTCCATTCTCTCTCTCCTTTTGTCCCTTCCCACCTACAGCTGTCCCAAGCTGCCTCCTTTTCACCACAGATGCCCAATCCCTTTACACCTCCATTTCCCCCAAGATGGCCTCAAAGTGCTTTGATTCTTACTGAAACAGAGAACAATCCCCATCCACCTGCTCTCTGTCCGTTCCTTTGCCTCTGTCATGTGTTCCGATGATGCCACTTTCCAAAACAGTGCTGTTGCTTTGTCCTCCTCCTTCCTCAATCGTGGTTTTCCATTCACTGTGGATGACAGGGCTCTCAACCTCCATCATTATCACCACCTCCAGCATAACACCATCACTCAACACATCTTCTCACCCTCCATCAGCATTCTGCAGGGACCATTCTCTCTGGGGCACCCTGGTCCACTCCTCCATCTCAATACCTCACCCCACGTCCTCGGCACTTTACAGCCTTCTGGTTTGAACACTGAGTTCAACAACTTCAGAGCATGACCTCTCTCCACCTTCACTGCATTTCCGTTTATTCTATTTCATTGTGTTTCATCCAATTCATTCATTTTATCATCCTTCTTTCTCATCCCCATTTTTCCACCTTTTAGTCCAGCTCTTCTTCTTGCCCCTCTCTCCCCCGCCCCCCCGCCTACCATTTCAGGGCAACTGCCACATTCTTCAGGCAATCCTTTAATTATCTGTACTTCTGTTCTGCCATTCATGTATTCTGATTACCTAATGGACACTCTTAGCACCTTCTCAGCCTTCTGTATCATCATTTACATTCCCTTTGTCCCATTCCACCCTTCTCCCCCAATCCTCACGGTATAAATCTCCACTAATTCTCTTTCCTCTCAGCTCGAAAGGATTATCAGCAGTGGCTCTATTCTTTCCCCACAGATGCTGTCAGATCTGCTGAGATTTTCCAACATTTTCTGTTTCTGTTTCAGATTCCAGCTTCCACAGTATTTTGTTTTTATTTATACAATTGGTCTAGTTCAGATTCTGGTCAGTGGTACCCTCTGGGATTTCATTAGTGGAAGATGCAATGTTGGTAATGCCACTGAATGTCAAGGGATATTAGTTACATTCTCTCTTGTTGGAGATGGTCATTGCTTGACACTTGTGTAAATATTACTTGCCACTCATTGACCCAAGCCTGAATATTGTTTAGGTTGTGCTGCGTATGAATATGGACTGCCCGAGTATCTGAGAAGTTGCAAAGATCTGAACAGATGCAATCATCAGCGAATGTTTCCGCTTCAGATGAAAGTATATAGCCATTTTTTAAAAAGCAACAATTAGGGACACAGGAAAAAAATGGGTGCAAGTGGTATTCAGCACAAAATAATTAACAGCAGAAAGATTAATCTTTATTATTTTATAGCCATTGACAGAGACATGGTTACAAGGGATATGAAATGCGCTGCCAAGTAAAGTGGTGGAGGCAGGCACTCTGGAGTTATTTAAGAAATACTTAGATGGGCACATGAACAGAATGGGAATGGAGGGGTATAGAAAACTGATTTAAAATAGGGATCATGAGCCTTGGGAGTCCCTGGGAAGTGTGTAAATAGATGATGATATTGATGTACTTGTTTTTATCCTACAGGTGCTTTGGTCCACTTTGTTGTCTAACAAGGGGCATATACGCAATGGGTAGTGAGAAGGCTGCTCTTGGATTTTTTTTTTCGAGAGTATCCTAGTGCTTGACGTCGTTAGTGTACGCTTGATCTGGACCATTTGATGGGCAACACGACAGCTCAGTGACTATCGCTGTGCTGTGCAGATACATGGATTTGGGCCTGTGTCTGTGGGAGTTTGCGCATTCTCCCCGTGCTTGCGTGGGTTTTCTCCGGGTGCTCCGGTTTCCTCCCACATCCCAAAGATGTGCTCTTAGGCTAATTGGCAAAACAAATTCTCCCAAAATTGTCTCAAATTTGGTTTTTAATCCATAGATCTATAAACATAGACAGGGATCATGGGTAGAGGTGGGAATATCGGGGTGGCGACACGGGCTCGTTGGGCCAAAGGGCCTGTTTCCCGTGCTGTTTTGTTCTTTGTTCTTCTTTGAGATCAAAGCTCAGAACAAAATATTGAGGAGCATGTGACTTTCTGTAAGGACAGGCAGAAAGGAAAAGATGGTGAAGTAGCTTTGCTAATATGAGATGGAATAAGTACGATAGCAAAAATGGTCAGGGATCATAAGATGTAGAATTCATTTGGAAGGAGATAAGAAATAACAAAGGGAAGAAGACACTGGGAGTTTTCATTACCCCTAACAGTAGCGATACTAGAAGAGAGAATAAATCAGGAGATCATAAGACCATGTAAAACAGGCAGTACTTTAATCACGGTTGAGTAATTTTCATATGGATTGGGAAAATCAATTTGGCAGAGGTAGCCATGAAAAAGAATTCACAGAATGTATTCTGAACAGTTTCCAAGAACAATATGTGTGAATCCAACCAGGGATCAGACAAATTTGGATCTGGTGATGTGAAATGACGCAAGTTTAATATACAATCTCAATCTATTTTAATAAAAAATCCTCTAGCAACCTGACCATAACATGGTAGAATTTAGCATTCAGTTTGAGAGTGAGAAACTTCAGTTAGCAATAACTGTGCTGGAGTAAGACAGTTGATCACCAATGACCACTATTAATGAAAACAGTTCATGATTCACAACAAAGATATATCCCAGTGAGGAAGAAGGATTCTAGGAGGGGATAAATTAACCATAGTTAACCAAGAAAGTTAACTGACAGAAGTTAACTGACAATGTGGCAAAGCTTTGTGGTAAGGCAGAGGTGGGAGTAAAGGTGGGTACAATTTTATCTTTTAAAAAGCATTTAAATAGTTACATGGGATATGGGCCAAATGCAGGCAATTGAGATTAGCTTAGGGGTTTCAAAAAAAAAGGTGGCATGAACAAATTGGCCAAAAGGGCCTGTTCCATGCTGTAAACCTCTATGATTCTGTGTATAAAATGCCTTCAGATTTTCCTTTATCCTGCTGAATTTCTACTTGCATCATGTATTCCCAGCTTCCTAGCCTTGACAAATGTTTCTTTTTATTCTTTGACTAGGCTGATAATATCTCTCATTATCCATGTTATAGATGAACATACCTTTTTACTAGAATTAATTGACATGACAAAGCTGTAAAATTTTTAAAATCTTTCTTTCATTTTCTGTGCACTACATATATGGTAAACATTTTTCAAAACATTTATAAAAAATGTTAACCCACCCAAAGAATGTCTGCTGCCTATTTTCACTGCAGCTAGATAAAAAATTAATTTGCAAATAAATAAGTGTAAATATTCCCCCATCAATAGTGCAACTGTCAAAAGCTAGGGAAAGACTGCAGCTCAATCCTTCAATACAGGCATTTTTAGTAAACAGAATCAAACTTGGCATGTTTATAGTGCGCATGTTCATGCATTGGGAATTCCATATTGTCCCGCCGTACATAGGCGGTGCATAATTGACTTGCATCAGGATTTGGGCCAATGTTATGGGCCAGTTTTTATATCCACTTGGTATAGTTGCAGAAAAAGTAATCCTAAAGCAAGACACTGATGAATCCTCAACCAACTTTAATAAATATAAAATGCATTTGATGATTATTTAAATATGCAGACTATAGACAGAGTTTAAAAACAGGAATAGATAATCCCCAGTAAAACTGGAAAAGGAAAAAGACGCTGCTCAAGCAAACCACATAGAATGATAGGATCCTTACAGTGCAGACAGAGGCTGTTCAGCCCATTGAGCCCGCACCCACACCAATCTCACCCAGCCCCTATCCCATAACCCCATGTACTTACTCTGTAATTTCCCTGACATTAAGGGCAAGTTAGTATGGCCAATCCATCTAACTCACACATTTTTGGACTGTGGAGGAAACTGGAATATCCAGAAGAAACCCAAACAGACATTGGGAGAAAGTGCAAACTTCACACAGACAGTTACCCGAGGTCGAAATTGAACCCTGGTCCCTGGAGCTGTGAGGCCACAGTGCTAATCAGTGTGCAACTTTCATATCTACACGATGGTGCCAAAGAGGCAAAGAACTTTCTGGATCTCCCAAAAATACACTATTTTGGAAACCTTGACATATTACCCAACTTCAAGTAGCAAGTGGCAATGTTGTGTGAACAACTGAGTATGAGTGAAGGAAAGCTATCTGATGAAGTCCAAAGTACACAAATTCTGCAAAAGGAAAATTAAATAAGGCTGAAAAATATTGACATCAAAACTGAATTTGAAGATTTCAAACACATTTAAGCACAGTTTGAAAAACAATGATGAACCAAACTATTTCAGATCTGAACAAATAAATTTCTGAGATGTCACAAACGTTCTAATATAAAATAACAACTCTAAATTCCATTGTTGGCAAACTCAATTGAAAGTTAGAAAGGCTCAACCGAAGCACAACTAGGCAGAATAACAACAGAAAATGTACTCCAAGAAGTTGTGGCCTTGAAAGACTCTTTAAGGAACCAATATGTGCCCCTAGGCAAAAATAAAAAGTTCAAAAAGAAGTTGAATACTACTTCAAAAAAGGCTTCTTTGGAACTATCAGTAGTAACAAAGCAATGCACTGATGCACCAAATGAGGAGGCAAGGGCTGAACAGAAAATAAATAGTTGAAAGAACAGCTGACCTTCAAGACAAAATTCAAAAATAATACTCAACTCTTCATCATGAAAATAATTATAACCGCAGAACAAACTTGATAGAGCCTGTTGAATTAAAAGACAATTCATAAACAAAGTAATTGTGCTTTATATTGAGAAATAAAACCTGCTAAAGAACATTCACATGCTACAAGGATCCCTCAGGTCAAAGTTTATTCCTCTTGGAAATTACAAAGTAAAGCTAAATGAATTTAATGTAATTCTGAAGGAATCAATGATTCAGTTGGGATAGAAGACGTAGCTGTATTCTATATTTGGAAAAAGCCAAATGATACATAACAGAGACTACAGAGCTGAAGAAAATGGCTGGAAATTTGAAAGAAAATATGGAAAAATGTTAGATTTCCAAAGATATATCTGAAAATATGAAAATTGAGAGCCTAGAATGGCAAAAAACAAGTAATCTCACAAAAGATCGTTAAAAGTCAGAAACAATTGGCAGCCATGTAATTACAGAAGTTGAGCTTGAAAGTTGACACAGAGAAATTATGTTAAAGAAGAATTGATCTGCAAAGAGAACCAATTTTCACATATAGACCATAAGTTTGTAAAGGGAAAAGTAGAACTGATGGGGACAGTGGAATGCCACTGACAGGAAGTATTATCCTTGAAAGAGGACTCAACGCTTAAATGACAAAATTGTGGAATCAAATTCAGCAAAGATAAATCTTCAATTAAAACCTGATGAACTTTAAGCATCAGAAATCTTTAGTAAGCATCGTGCAATATTTTTGGACCAGGAGAAAGAATTGTTGATGCAGCGGAAAAGTTGCTTGAAAACAGAATTAATAATCAAAACTGATTAACTTCTCGGAGTTACGTCCAACCTGAATGATATGAAGAGCAAATCCAGACTTGAAAGCAGATCAGAGATATTCTGCAAAACAGATTGACAAATTAACAAATGAATTTGAAGAGTCTAAGGAGCAATTGATGATTATGGAAGAATGCCTTTAAACAGCACTGAATACTTTGATGAAGTTATTAAGCTTGTATAAGGCTTTCACAGATAAATCTGAAGCATATACAACGGAACTCACCTGAGTAGTGACCAAGCTGAATGAAAAGATTCACGAGCTTGAAAAAGAACTGGAAAAATAAGTAAACACTTGTAAAACAAGTGAAACCTAAGGTTCTATTTTTTAAATATCGTAGTCCGACAAGATCTCAGCAGATCCTATGAAAAAAGAAAATGTGGGCCCACTCCAGGAATGAATGAAGTGAACATTCCCTTAGAAAGGAATGGAACAAATGCACAGAATCTGAATAAAGTAGGTAGGTTGTAAATAAAGGGAAATGCAACTCAAAGGAGCACAAAGAACAAAGAACAAAACAGCACGGGAAACAGGCCCTTCGGCCGAATGAGCCTGCGCCGCCACCCCAATGCTCCCACCTCGACCCGTGATCCCTGTATATGTTTATAGATCTATGGATTGAACCAAATTTGAGACAATTTAGGGAGAATTTGTTTTGCCAATTAGCCTAAGAGCACATCTTTGGGATGTGGAAGGAAACTGGAGCACCCGGAGAAAACCCACGCAAGCACTGGGAGAATGCGCAAGCTCCCACAGACACAGGCCCAAATCCATGTATTTGCACAGCACAGTGATAGTCACTGAGCTGTCGTGTTGCCCATCAAATGGTCCAGGTCAAGCGTACACTAATGACGTGAAGCACTAGGATACTCTCGAAAAAATCCAAGAGCAGCCCTCTCACAACCCGTCGCGTGTATGCCCCTTGTTAGACAACAAGGTGGACCAAAGCACCTGTAGGATAAAAACAAGTACATCAGTATCATCATCTATTTACACACTTCCCAGGGACTCCCAAGCCTCATGATCCCTATTTTAAATCAGTTTTCTATACTCCTCCATTCCCATTCTGTTCATGTGCCCATCTAAGTATCTCCTAAATAACTCCAGAGTACCTGCCTCCACCACTTTACTTGGCAGCGCGTTCCATATGCCCACCACCCTCTGTATGAAAAAACTCCCTCTAGCATTCAAATTATACCTTACCCCCCCTCACCCTAACCTCGTGACCCCTCGTGTTATTTGAGTCCATCCTAGGAAAAAGCTTAACCCTATTTACTCTATTTATACCCCTCATAATCTATTAGATCTCCTCTCAGTCTACGTCTTTCTAAGGAAAACAGTCCCAATTTGCCTCTCCTTGTAACGCAGACCTTCCATACCAGGCAGCATCCTGGTAAACCTCCTCTGCACTGTCTCCAGAGTCTCCACGTCCTTCCGGTAGTAAGGCAACCAGAACTGGACGCAGTATTCCAAATGAGGTCTAACTAACATTTTATACAACTGCAACATTAAAGGCCAGCTCTCGTACTCTATATCCCTTCCTATAAAGGCCAGCATACTATATGTTTTCTTCACAACCTTCTCCACCTGCTCTGCCACCTTCAGAGACTTGTGCACCTGCACCCCCAGGTCCCTCTGCGTTTCTATACTCTTAATAGGTCTACCCTTTATCATATACCTCCCCCCTACATTCTTTCTCCCGAAATGCATCACCTCACATTTATCAGGATTGAATTCCATCTGCCATCTATCTGCCCAAGCTACCAGCCTATCTATGTCCTGCTGCATCGCCTGACAATGCTCCTCACTATCCGCAAGTCCAGCCATCTTTGTATCGTCTGCAAACTTGCTGATCACTCCACTTACTCCCTCTTCCAAGTCATTTATATATATTACAAATAGAAGAGGTCCCAGTACCGAGCCCTGCGGCACACCACTAGTGACCGACCTCCAGCTAGAAAAACACCCTTCCACTATTACTCTCTGTCTCCTATTACTAAACCAGTTACTTATCCATCTAGCTACCTGTCCTTCTATCCTATTAGCCTTGACCTTTTCAACTAACCTCCCATGAGGGACTTTGTCAAACTTTGTTAAAAGGTGAATAAAATAGAGGCAACTGAGTGCCAGAAACACAGAGTACAATTTCAACACAAAATGGACAAAATGAATCTAAGCAACTGAGGCTACTATTCTTCCAAATGTATCAGAACAAGATCTAAAAGAATTCTTAAGACTCCAGACCATCTAAATTTATAAAGATAGAATTTTGATGGCGAGAGGAAGGGGTGCAGAACAGGGATAGCACATAAAGAAGATTGTATTGTAAATATATGTTGGGTAAAGACTTGGGGTAAGCGTAATATGTGAGTTCAGCAGAACAACGGTTAATGTGAGACTGAGAAAACATAGTGATATAGAGAGTGACATGATTGTAGACTATATTAGTGCCTGGAAGAAATCAGCATGGAGACAGTTCCTATGTAGGGCTGTATTTTGGAGCTGAAGATATATACATTCACCAAGTCATAGAGGTTTACAGCTTGGAAACAGGCCCTTTGGCACAACTTGTCCATGCTGCCTTTTTTTTAAACCAGTTAGCATGTCCCAATTGGGTGCATTTGGCCCATATACCTCTATACCCATCTTACCCATGTAACTATCTAAATGCTTTCTAAAGACAAAATTATAGCCACTTCTACCACTGCCTCTTGCAGCTTGTTCCAGACACTCACTGCCCTCTATGTGAAAAACTGCCCCGCTGGACTGTTTTGTATCTCTCTGCCCTCTCACCTTAATCCTATGCCTTGTAGTTTTAAACTCCCCTACCTTTAGCATAGTTATGAGTTACCACATAAATGGTAGATGTTCAACCATACAAGCCTCCAAATATCTGAGCAAGACACCAATCACTGAGTACCTTGGAGTTAATGTATGCATCAGAAAATATTAAAAACAATGTGTCAGGAATTTATTCATGTCATCGTCACGGGGAGTACATCTGTTTCAGATGAAACCAGAAATATACATGCACAGGGAAGAACAATATGAGTAGAATGAAACTGCTCCACCATGTCCCTTGACCAGGGAAGTTCTTCTAACTGGTGCCGAACTGCCCTTAGCAACCACATGTCCCTTGACATCTTTAGCATCCTGACAAATATTGAGGTTGATTTGGAATTAATTCAATGACAGTGTCTCGACTATGGTTTGAAGAACTACTCACTCATTACCTTCAGATGCAGAGTCCTACACATTTCAGTCCTAGATACAGAACCATAGAAACTCTACAATGCAGAAAGAAGCATTCGGTCCATAAAGCCTGCACCAAATCTCACTCAAGCCCTATCTGTGTAACCCTACATATTTACTCTGCTAATCTCATGATGTTAAGGGGCAATTTAGCATGGTCAATCAACATAACTTTCATACCTCTGGACACACAAACCAAATTAAACATCTCGCCTGCATGGACCCTGCAAAGTCCTGTAAGAGCTCTTGCTGCTTCACGTAGGTCCTCAGTCCTCCACTTGGTCCAGCACACATTCTACTTGTTCTCTCCTCATGGACTAAGACATCAGTCCTTTAATGAAGTCTGTGCATTTTGGTTGCAATCCATTCGTACTCTTGACAAAGAGACAAGCAGGCCAAACAATTCTCCATGTGAGATCTCACAAATACTGCTGCTAACTACAAACACTCTTATTTAATCATACACCCAATTCCTTGTGCATCCAAGAGCAACTTGTTGTTGCCTCTTTACTTGCAGACTTCACCTGCATGTAATTCAAAATTACAATTGAAAAATGACATCCAGGAATGATTGGACGTGACTGCCTCATTATTCTCCTAACATCTAGGGAAGCCTCTGTACTTCTATTGTTAAGATCCCATTGAAGAGCTTCTTAACTTTCACATTACATCTGCAGTATTTCTTGCTACTCATATTACCATTTAAACCCCATTGAAGATTCTTTGCCTCTACCTTACATCTCACATCAGGGCAAATACAGTAAGAAGTCTGACAACAAATCAGGGCAAATGGCAGCCATGACTTTGCTGCACATTCTGTGGAGACGTCATTCTCAGACCTCAGAACATGGTGAGCTACAAGTAATGAGTTGCGTATTGCATGCCCACGCCACACACTCATAAATGATGGTCAGTATTTAAGCATTCTCATGTTGAAATACTGAGTGATCATAATGTTATAACATAGAACATTACAACACAATACAGGCCCTTCGGCCTTCGATGTTACACCAACCTGTGAAACCAATCTAAAGCCCATCGAACTTACACTATTCCAATATCATCCTTATGTTTATCCAATAACCATTTAAATGACCTTAAATGTTGGCGAATCCACTACTGTTGCAGGCAGCGCATTCCACACTCTTTTCTGAGTAAAGAACCTACGTCTGACATCTGTCCTATATCTATCATTCCTCAGTTTAAAGCTATGTCCCCTCGTGCTAGCCATCTCCATCCAAGGAAAAAGATTCATACTGTCCACACTATCTAATCCTCTGATCATCTTATATGCCTCTATTAAGTCACCTCTTAAGCTTCTTCTCTCTAACAAAAATAGCCTCAAGTCCTTCAGTCTTTCCTCATAAGACCTTCCCACCATACCAGGCAACACCCTGGTAAATCTCCTCTGCACCCTTTCTAATGCTTCCACTTCCTTCCTATAATGCGGCAACCAGACTGTACGCAATACTCCAAGTACAGCTGCACCAGAGCTTTGTTCAGCTGCAACATGATCTCATGGTTCCTAAACTCAATCCCTCTACTAGTAAAAGCTAACCGTGTGGTTTCTTAACAACCTTATCAACTTGGGTGCCGACTTTCAGGGATCTATGCACATAGATACCGAGATCTCTCTGCTCATCCACACTACCAAGTAACTTATCATTAGCCCAGTACTCTGTGTTCCTGTTACTCCTTCCAAAGTGAATCACTTCACACTTTTTCGCATTAAATTCCATTTGCCACCTCTCAGACCAACTCTGCAGCTTATCTTTGTCCTTCCGCACTGTTCACAACTCCACTGACTTTAGTGTCATCCACAAATTTACTAACCCATTCTTCTATGTCCTCATCCAGGTCATTTATAAAAATGACAAACAGTAGTGGCCCCAAAACAGATCCCTGTGGTACACCACTGGTAACTGAACTCCAGGATGAACATTTCCCATCAACCGCCACCCTCTGTCTTCTTACAGCTAGCCAATTTCTGATCCAAACTGCTAAATCATCCTCAATCCTATGCCTTTGTATTTTCTGCAATAAGTTATGGGGTAAGTTATCAAACGCTTTACTGAAATCCATATATACCACATCAACTGCTTTATCCTCATCCATCTCTTTGGTCACCACCTCAAAGGACTTGATAAGGTTCATGAGGCACGACTTACTCTTCACAAAACCATGTTGACTATCCTTAATCAAATTATTCCTTTCTAGATGATTATAAATCCTATCTCTTATAATCCTTTCCAAAACTTTGCCCACAATAGAAGTAAGCCTCCATTGGTCTATAATTACCACAGTTGTCTCTACTCCCCTTCTTGAACAAGGGGATAACATTTGCTATCCTCCAGTCTTCTGGCACTATTCCCGTAGACAATGATGACCTAAAGATCAAAGTCAAAGGCTCTGCATCTTCTTCCTAGCCTCCCAGATAATCCTAGGATAAATCCCATCCATGCCAGGGGACTCATCTATTTTCATACTTTCCAGAATTGCTAACACCTCCGCCTTATGAACCTCAATCTTATCTAGTCTAATAGCCTGTATCTCAGTATTTTCCTCGACAACACTGTCTTTTTCCTGTATGAATATGTCAATAATGTGAGGGAAATACCTTTATAAGTGAATTTATGGACTGTAATGGGGATCTGGTTCCACACCCTTAACTGTCTGCAAACATTAAAGCAACTAGCAGCAAAATGAGAATCATAGAATCCCTGCAGTGCAGGAGAGGTCATTTGGCCCACTGAGTGTGCACCAGCTCTCTGACAGCGTATCTTACTCAGGCCCTCCCTTTGCTCTATCCCTGTAACTCCATGTATTTCCCATGGATAATCAATTTAACCTACACATCTTGGAAAATCAAGGATAATTCAGCTTGACCAATCCACTAACTTGCGCATTTTTGAATTGTAGTAAGAAACTGGAGCACCTGGAGAAAACCTACACTGACACAGGGAGAAGGTGCAAACTCCCCAGACAGTCTTCAAGGCCAGAGTCAAACCCTGCTCCCTGGTACTGCGAGTCAGCAGTGCTAACCATTATGCCACTCTGCTGCCCAAATCCAGGAAACTTCGAAACAGTGTGAACAAACATATATTTACTTGTGTCAAAGGTCTGGAAAGTAGTTGTATAATTGTATACCAATGCCATCTACTTCTTTCAAAGCTTCATTATTGCTGCCTTCTGCTATGTTTACGCGTAATCCGACAACCACAACTTAGAGGAAGCAGCTTGCTGACTGCTATGCGCTGTCAACTACAAGGACTTTGGCAGGTGTCCTTTGGTGGCTCAAGCCTCTGAAGGCTCTAGTCTTCCAAGGCCCCCCCTCTCCGGCCTGACCTGCTGGAGATGATGACTTCATTGACAGAGAGTAAGTTGAGTGGCAGGGAACCCTGGAGCATACTTGGATGAAACATCCAGGGTGCTGAGCTAACACATTTCCTGTTTGCTTTTGCATGATGGCACTTTCCTCCCTGAGGAGATGGGATTACCTGGAGGGAGGTTGAGTTGTCCCATTCCTCTCTCATCTAGCCACTCCCATTACATCCATGGCTAATGCAACAGAATGCAGGTCTGAGAACATATCTAGAAACCATTGTGCTGAACCTGCCACCCGTTCCATGCAGATAACCTAGTGCCAGAACCTTCAACCTCATGACGTCAGCTCAGGGATGGCAACTTCCTGTCTGCTCCTGCCTTAAGATTTACTATGCTCCTTGCACACTCATATGTAATGAGCTGACCAATGCGTGTGGCCAGCCAGATCCTGAGAAGAACCACTTTTCATTCCAGCCTACCCCTCCACAGAATCAGTATCGATATACATGCACATAGTTTGGATACACACATTTCTAGGATGAGATCAGAGAGTGGGAAATTTTAGGAACATTGGATAGCAAGAGATATTGTGAGGCTAGTTAAAAAGAGAAAGGAAGCATTTGTCAAGACTAGGAGGCTAGGAACACCTGAAGCAAATGTGGAATACAAGGAAAGTAGAAAAAAAGATGCAAGAAATCAGGAAGGCTAAAAGAGGTCACAAAAAGACTTTGGCCAGCAGGATTAAGGAAAATCCCACGGCTCTTTTTTATACATTTTAAAGAGTAAGAGGGTAGCCAGACAGAAGGTTGGCCATTCAAGGACAGGGGAGAGAATCTGTGCATGGAGCTGGAGGATGTGGGTGAGATGTTAAATGAGCATTTTGTGTCAGTATTCACCAAAGAGAAGGATTTGGTGGATGATGAGTCTGGGAAAGGATATGTAGATAGTTTGAGTCATGTTGAGATCAGAAAGGAGGAGATATTGAAAGTCTTGAGAAACATTAAAGTAGACAAGTCTCGAGAATACTGCGAGAGGCAAGGGAGGAAATTGGTGGGGCTTTGAGAGAAATCTTTGTATCCTCACTGGCTATAGGGGAGGTCAACACAGTAAAATGTCTACCACACTAGGTTAAAGTCCAACAGGTTTATTTAGTAGCAAAAGCCACTGACTTTTGGAGCAGGACTCTCACTCAACGGATGAACAAGCGCTGCGAAAGCTGGTGGCTTTTGCTACCAAATAAACCTACTGGACTTTAACCAGCTATTGTAAGACTTCTCACTCTGTTTACCCCAGTCCAACGCTGGCATCTCCACATCATAACTACAGAGGAGGTCCCAGAAAATTGGAGAATAGCCAGTGTTGTTCCTTTATTTAAGAAGAGTAGCAAGGATAATCCAGGTAATTACAGGCCGGTGAGCCTTATATCAGGGATAGGAAAATTATTGGAGAGGATTCTTCAAGACAGGATTTACTTTCACTTGGAAATAAGTGGACCCATTAGTGAGAAGCAACATGGCTTTATGAAGGGGCGGGTGTGTCTTACTAACTTGATCGTGTTTTCCAAGGAAGTGATGAAGATGATTGATGAGGGTAGGGCAGTGCATGTTGTCTACATGGACTTCAGTAAGGCCTTTGACAAGTTAACTCATGGCGGACTAGTGCAGAAGGTGAAGTCACATGGGATAGAAGTTAACTGGCAAGGTGGATACAGAATTGGTGCAGTAAAAGAAGGCAGAGGTAGCAGTGGAAGGATACATTTCTAAATGGAGGGCTGTAACTAGTGGTGTTCCTCAGGGATCAGTGCTGGGGCCTTTGCTGTTTGTAATATATATAAATAAATTGGAGGAAAATGTAACTGGTTTGATTAGTAAGTATGCGGATGACACAAAGGTTGGTGGATTCGCAGATAGTAATGATTTTTTTTACATAAAGGATGATGGGTGCCTGGAAATTGCTGCTGGGGGAAGTAATGGAAGCAGATCCGATTGTGACTTTAAAAGGTATCTTGTCAAATTCATGAATAGGATGGAAATAGAGGGATACAATCCCCAGAAGAGTCGGAGGTTTCAGTTCAGATGGGCAGCACAGTTGATGTAGACTTGGAGGGTTGAAGATCCTGTTCCTGTGCTGTGATTTTCTTGGTTCTTTAGTACACTCCGACAAGCCTGCTGTCAATTCACACTTTAAGGTGCATTTACTAGCAAAATGCAGGACTTCCATTCTCACTTGATCAAAAGTCCTGCCTTGTACAGCTGGCAATTAGATGCAGGGAGCCAAAGTGAAGATAAGTGGCAGGATTTCCAGGAAAGATACAAAAATACCTAGAGTATTTATGAGGGAGACTTTTGGAATCCCTTATTAGGATTCCAAAAGTACATATAAATAATCTGGAGGAAAATGTGGGTGATCTGATTTGTAAGTTTGCAGATGACATGAAGACTGGTGGAATTGCTGATAGTGCTGGGGATTGTTAGAGGATACATCAAGATATAGATAGATTGGAGATTTGGGCTCACAATAGCAAATGGAGTTTGATCTGGATAAATGCAAGGTGATGCATTATTGGAGGATCAAATTTACATGGGAATTATACTGTAAATGGCAGAACCCTTAGGAATATTAACATGTAGAGGAATGTTGAGGAAATTTGAGGAATGGATATGCAAGTAGATTCTGGACAGATGTAGAAATAATTGGGTTGTTGTAGTGGGAAACTGTAATTTTTCTTATATTGACTGGAAATCCCTTAGAGCTAAGGGTCCAAATGATGAGGAATTTGTTAAGTGTGCCCAGGAAGACTTCTTTGGAACATTTGATAGATAATTCGACCAGCGATGCGGCTATACTGGACTTGGTACTAGGGAATGAGTCCAGGCAGGTTATCAAAGTTACAGTGAGGGAACATGCAATGAACAGTGACCACAATTCCAAAAGCTTTTGGATCTTGATGGATGAGTGCTGTCCTAGAGTTAAGGTGCTAAATTGGGGGAAGGCCAACTACAACTGGATTAGGCAGGATTTGGGGTCTGTTGTTTGGGACAGGCTGTTTGAGGGGAAATCCACATTTGGCATCTGGGAGTCTTTTAAGGAGCAGTTGGTTGAAGTGCAGTACAGGCATGTGCCTGTGAAAAGGAAGGAGAGGAAAGGCAGGATTCAGGAAATTGTGAATCCAATCAGAAAGAAAAGAGATGCATTCATGAGGTCTAGGCAACTAAAGACAGATGTAGCATTTGATGAATACAGGGAAAATAAAAATAGCTCAGAAAGGGAGTTAGGAAGGCAAAAAGGGATCACAAAATGTCCTTGGCAAACAGGATTAATGAGAATCCCAAGGCATTTTATACATATATTAGGAACAAAACGGTAATAGTTTAGGATAGAGGGTCATAAAATTGGTTACATTAGTCGGCGCAACACCGAGGGCCGAAGGGCCTGTACTGCGCTGTAATGTTCTATGTTCTATGTAACTAGAAAAAGAGTTGGTCCACTTAAGGACAAAGAAAGGAAATTATGTGTCGAACCAAAGGAAGTGGGTGAGATCCTTAATGAGTCCTTTACATCAGTATTCACAAAGGAGGGGGACATGTTGATTGATGGTGTCTCAGTGGAATATGTAAACCCTTTAGAACAAACCAGCATTATGAGAGAGGAAGTGTTAGGTGAATTAAAAAGCATTAAGGTAGACAAATCCCTAGGGCCAGATTGCATCTATCCCAGATTATTAAGGGAGTTAAAGAGATGAAATTGCTGGGCCTCCTAACAGAAATATTTGTTTCTTCGTTGGCCACTACTGAGGTTTCAGAGATTGGAGGATAGCCAATGTTGTCTCGTTATTTAAGAAGGGTAGCAAGGATAAACGGGTAATTATAGGCCAGTAAGCTTGACGCGGTGATAGTAAAATTGTTGAAGAAGATTCTTAGGAGTAGGATTGATACGCATTTGGAATTGAATGGTCTTGTTAGTGACAGATAGCATGATTTTGCTCAAGGGAACTCATGTCTCACTAATTTAATTGAGCTTTTTGAGGAGGCGACAAAAATGAGTGACGGGGGAACTGCTATGGATGTTATCTACATGGATTTTAGTAAAGCAGTCAACAAGGTCCCTCATGGCAGGCTGGTACATAAGCTTTAATCTCACGGGATCAGGGGTGAACTAGCTAGATGGATTCAGAAGTGGTTTGGCCATAAAAGACAGAGGGTAGCATTGAAAAGGTATTTTTCTGGATGGAGATCTGTAACTAGTGGTGTTCTGCAAGGATCTCTGCTGTTTCTAACGTATATAAATAACTTGGAAGAAAAAGTAGCTGGTCTGATTAGCAAGTTTGCAGACGGTACTAAAATTTCTGGAGTTGCAGAAAGTGATGAAGATTGTCAGAGAATATAGCTGGATATAGATAGGCTGGAAAATGGCAGATGGAATTCAATCCAGACAAACGCGAAGTGATGCATTTTGGAGATCCAATTCCGGTGGGAGCTACAAAATAAATAAGAGAACCATCAGGAATGTAGACACACAGAGAGATCTGGGAATACAGGTCCACAGATCCTTAAAAGTGGCAGCACACGTGGAAAATATGATGAAGAAAGATATAGCATGTTTGCCTTGTCTTAGTTAGCTGGGCATCGAGAATAAAAATTGACAAATTATGTTACAGTTGTATAAAATGTTGGTTAGGCCAATTTGGAATACTATGTCCAATTCTAGTCACCACACTACCAGAAGGACATGGAAGTGTTAGAGAGAATACAGAAAATGTTTATCAGGATGTTCCTGGTATGGAGAGTATTAGCTATGAGGAGAGATTGAATCAACTGGGATTGTCCTCCCTGGAAAGATGGAGGCTGAGGGGCGACCTGATGGAAGCTTATAAAATTATGAAAGATGTAGATAGGGTGAACAATTGGAAGCTTTTTCCAGAGCAGAAATTATAGCAGACAGAAGTTCAAGATGAGGGGATTCAGTGGAGAGGTGCAGTGAAAGTTTTTTGTACAGAAGGTGGTGGGGGTCTTGGAATGCACTGTCAAGAGAGATGGTTGAGACAATTACGTTAGCCATATTGAAGACTTATCTTGATAGGCATATGAACAGACAGGGGGAATAGAGAGATACAAGTGGTTGGTCAAGATAGGGCAATTTGATCAGTGCAGGCTCGGAGGGCCGAAGGGCCTGTTCCTGTGCTGTATTGTTCTTTGTTCTTTGGAATACTAGGTGAGGGGCTAAATCAATAGAGAAGCAATGGCAGATTTCAGTGCATTCAGAATAAGTATATGCCTGTTTTAAACAAAAAATTCTAAAGGGGTGATCCACCATCGGATCAAACTTAAGGAAAAGGCACATAAATGTGCAAAGATGAGTGGCAGGTCAGATGATTAGTCAGGACAGAAAGAACAGCAAAGAATGACTAAAAGACTAATCAGGAGAAAGAAATTAGAATATGAGAGGAAGCTAGCTCAAAATGTGAAAATGGACAGCAAGAGTTTCTACAGATATTTAAGAAAAATTGTAAATAAAGTGTGTTTTGGTCCTCTAGAGAGTGAGGATGGGGAAATGGCGGTAGATGATAACAGATATTTTGCTTCTATCTTCATTATAGAGGATAGAAAAAAACATTCCAATTATACCTATAAATCAGGAAATGGAAGGGAAAGAGCAACTTAGTGAAATTAAAATCATTAGAGAAGTGGTACTGAGGTATCTAATGGAACTGTGGACTGATAAGTCTCTGAGTGCAGTTGGACTTCATCCTCGGATCTTAAAAGAGGTGCTAATGAAGTAGTAGATGCATTGTTGTTAATTTTCTAAAATTCCCTGGATTTTGGAAAAGTGCCATCAGATTGGAAAGTAACAAATATAATTGCTCAACTCAAGAATGGACGGATGCAGAAAATAGGAAACTATCAGCCAATTAGACTGATGACTGTTTTGGGGAAGCTGTTAGAATTCATCATTAAAGAGATTATAGCTTGGCACTTAAATAAACTGAAGGTAATCAGCACAGTCTTGTTAAAGAGAAATCAAGTTTAACCAATTTATTAGAGTTCTTTGAAGAAGTAATGTGCATTGTGGTTAAAGGGTAGATCGTATATGTACAGAATTCGGATTTCCAACAGGCATTTTACAGCGTTGCATCAGAGGTTACCACAGAAAATAAAAGTTCATGGTGTAGGGCTAACATTTCAGCATGGATACAAGATTGACAGAAAACAAAAGATGCATAAATGGGTCTTTATCTGATTTGGCAGGATGTGACTAGGGGGTCCTGCAGGTGTCCGTTTTGAGGCCTCAACATTTTACAAACCACATCAATGACTTAGATGAGGGCAATAAAGGTTGGTAGCTAAGTTTGTAGCTGACACAAAAATAGGTAGAAAAGTTTGTGGTGAACATGAACACTTGGGAAACAGGTATAAATAGGTAGAGTGAGATGGCAAAATGTGGCAGATGGGGTATAATATAGGAAATTAAGAAAATGTTCACTTTGGCAGGAAAAATAAAACCAGAGTATTATTTAAATGGAGAATGACTGCAGAATTCTGAAGTGCAGAGGGATCTAGATATTCGAGTGCATAAATCACAAAAATTTTACATGCAGGTAGCAGGCAATCAAGAAAGCTAATGAGATGCTATGCTTTATTACTAGAGGAACTGAACATAAAAGTAATGATGTCATGCTTCAGTTATACTTGGCATTGCTGACACTGTATCTCAGAAATTATGTGCAATTTTGGTCTCCTCATTTAGCGAAGGATGTAAATCCATTGGAGGCAGTTCAAGGATGTTATCTGGAATAAGCAGGCTATTGTATGAGGATGGATTGAACAAGCTGGGCCTAATTCCACTGGAGTTTTGAAGAGTGTGGGATGTTTTCATTGAAATATGTAAGATTTCAAATGGTTTTGACAAGATGGATGTGCAAGTGAGTCCGGAACTAGATAGCACTGTTTTAAAATTAGGGGGTTGCCTTATAGAATAAAGATGAAGGGAAATTTCTTCTCTTGGAAAGTTATGTGACTTTGGAATTCTCTGCCACTGAAGGCATGGTGGCACAGGATTCCTGCTGTGAGTGACAGTTTGTGTGCAGTTTGCACATTCTATCTGCATCTGTGTGGATTTCTTCCAGGTGATCTGGTTTTCTTCTACAGTCCAAAGATGTTCCAGTTAGGTGGATTGACAATGGTAAATTGCCCCTTATTGTCTCAAGATGTGTAAGTTAGATGGATTAGCCATGCTAAATGTGGGGTCGCTGAGCAGAGACTGATAGCTCAGTACCACACACATGAGGACACCTCAATGGGGATCTTAGGTTCATGTCACATTATCAGTAACCCCCCCCCCCCTAACGACTTGCCTGGGCTTGGAAAATCTCACTAACTCTCCTGTCTGGAGACAGTACATATCTCTTTAACCTGTGCTTAACGCTCTCTCCACTCACATTGTCTGTACCTTTCAGACTTGATTACCTGTAAAGACTCACATTCCAACCATTATTTTGTAAATTGAGTTTGTGTTTTGATGTGCCTGTTTGTGAATAGAACTCTCACTCACCAGATGAAGGAGCTGTGCTTTGAAAGCTAGTGGATTTTGCTACCAAATAAACCTGTTGGACTTTAACCTGGTGTTGTGAGATTTCTTAATATGTTTATCCAGTCCAATGCCTGCATCTCCTCATCATGTATGGGATTGCAGGGATAAGGCAGGGGAGAGAGCCTGGATAAACCATGTATTTATCTGATATATCCTGCTATTTCTACTCTGATTAGCACGTGGCAATACTAGTAATCATAAGATCACTATCTTTAAGGTCCTATTTTTTAACTTACTTTCTCATACCCCATATTCGGCTTTTAGAACCTTATCCCTTTTTTCACCTTTGTCACTGGTACTGATGTGTATCATGATCACTGGCTGTTCAATCTCCTCCTGTCCTGTAGCTGCTCTGAGACATCCTTGACCCAAGCACCAGTGAGGCAACATATCATTCTGGAGTCTCTTTTGCAGTCAAAGAAATGCTTATCTATTCTTTTCTAACTTCACACTTATCTGTATCTGCCAGCTGTATGCTCACTGACTGAACTTGTCCAATTACCTCAAGGCCTCTTAACATCCTCCCCACTACTCATATTCCCACCAAGTTTCATATTGTCACCAAACATAGAAATATTATTTTCAGTTCCCTCATCCAAATTATTGATGTATATTGTGAATAGCTGGGAACCAAGCATGGATCTATGTGGGACTCCATTAGTCACAGTTTTCCACCTTAAGAAACATAGAACATAAAACACAGAACAGTTCAGCACAGTACAGGCTCTTTGGCCCTCAATGTTGTACCGAGCTTTGTCCGAAACCAAGATCAAGCTATCCCACTCCCTATCATTCTGGGGTGCTCCATGTGCCTATGCAATAATTGCTTGAAAGTTCCTAAAGTGTCTGACTCCACTATCACAGCAAGCAATGCATTCCACATCCCAACCACTCTGAGTAAAGAACCTACCTCAGACATCCCTCCGATATCTCTCACCATAAACCTTATAGTTACGGCCACTAGTAACAGCTACATCCACCTGAGGAAATGGTGTTCAAACGTTCACTCTATCTATACTCCTCATCATTTTATAAATCTCTATTAAGTCACCTCTCATCCTTCTCCAGTCTAAAGAGAAAAGCACTATCTCCCTCAACCTTTCCTCTTAAAACTTACCCTCCAAACCAGATAGCATCCTGGTAAATCTCCTCTGCATGTTCTCCAATGCTTCATGTCCTCCGTTCAGTGAAGTGACCAGAATTGCACACAATATTCCAAATGTGGTCTCACCAAGGTCCTGTACAGTTGCAGATAACCCCACGGCTCTTAAACTCAAACCCCCTGTTAATAAATGCTAACACACTATAGGCCTTCTTCATGGCTCTATCCACTTGAATGGCAACCTTCAGAGATCTGTGGATATGAACCCCAAGATCTCTCTATTCCTTCACATTCCTCAGAATCCTGCTGTTGACCCTGCAATTCGCATTCAAATTTATCCTACCAAAATGAATCACCTCGCGCTTATCAGTGTTAAACTCCATCTGCCATTTTTCATCCCTGCTCTGCATCCTATCAATGTCTCTTTGCAGCCTACAACAACCTTCCATGTCATCCATTACTCCACCAATCTTGGCGTCATCAGCAAATTTACTGACCCACACTTCAGACCTCTCCTCCTAGTTATTGATAAAAATCATAAACAACAGAGGACCCAGCACTGACCCCTGTGGTACACCGTTGGTAACTAGTCTCCAGTCTGAAAATTTTCCATCATCTTCTGTGAGACAGCCAGTTACTTATCCAATTGGCCAAATTTCCCTCCATCTCACACTTCCTTACTTCCTTCAAGAGTCTACATGGGGAACCTTATCAAACGCCTTACTAAAATCCATGTATACGACATCAATTGCTCTACCTTTGCCTACATGCTTAGTTACCTCCTCAAAGAATTCAATCAAATTTGTGAGACAAGACTTATCCTTCTTGAATGCATGTTGACTATCCTGCATTAAGCTGCATCTTTCCAAATAGTCATAAATCCGATTCCTGAGGACCTTTTCCATTAACTTACTGACCACTGAAGTAAGACTAACCAGCCTATAATTACCAGAGTCATTCCTATTATCTTTCTTGAACAGAGGAACAATATTTGGCACTCTCCAGTCCTCTGGCACTACCCCCATGAACAGTGAGGAGCCAAAGATCAAAGACAAAGGCTCTGCAATCTTATCCTTTGCTTCCAAAAGAATCCTAGGATATATCCCATCTGGTCCAGGCGACTCATCGACCCTCAGATTTTTCAAAATTGCAAATACATCTTCCCTTAGAACATCTACTTCCTCCAGCTTATCAGCCTGTATCACACTCTCATCTTCAAAAACATGGCCCCTTTCCTTGGTGAACACTAAAGAAAAGTATTTATTCATCGCCTCTCCTACCTCTTCTGACTCCATGCACAAGTTCCCACTACTATCCTTAATTGGCCCCAATCTCACCTTGGCCATTCTTCTATTTCTCACATAAGAGTAAAAAGCCTTGGGGTTTTCCTTGATCCAACCCACCAAGAACTTCTCATGCTCCCTCTTAACTCTCCTAAGCCCTTTTTTTTAAACTCATTCCTTTCTACCTTGTAACCCTCAAGCGATCCAACTGAACCTTGTTTTCTCATCCTTACATATGTTTCCTTTTTCCTCTTGACAAGACATTCAACCTTTTTTGTGAATCATGGTTCCCTCACTCGGACATTTTCTCCCTGCCTGACAGGGATATACCTACCAAGGATATGCACTATTTGTTTGTTGAACAAGCTCCACTTTTCATTTGTACCTTTCCCTGACAGTTTCTGTTCCTAGACCAAAAAAGACCAATTTATTCTTATTCTACCAGGATGTTGCCCAGTATGGAGGGCATTAGCAATGCGGAGAGGCTGGACGAAGACAATTGGTTTATTCTCACTGGAACGATGGAGATTGAGAGGAGACCTGATAGAAGTCTACAGGATTATGAAGGGTATGGACAGAGTGGATAGTCAGAAGCTTTTTCCCTAGGGTGGAAGAGTCAATTACTAGGGGGCACTGGTTTAAGGTGCAAGGGGCAAGGTTTAAAGGAGATGTAAAAGGCAGGATGTTTACATAGAGGAACTTACTGCGGGGAAGGTAGTGGAAGCAGATATGATATGATTTTTAAGGGGCGTCTTAACAAATATATAAATAGGATGGGAATAGTAAAGGATTTTGACTTTCCCAACATTAATATTAAAGTTTAAGATGGGGATAAATTTGTTGAGTGTATACAGGAGGAATTTCTCATTCATGTTTGGATGGCCCAACTAGAGAGGGGGCAAAGCTTGATCTCCTCTTCAGAAATAAGGAAGGACAGGTGACAGAAGTGTTAGTGAGGGATCACTTTGGGACCAGTGACCATAATACCTTTAGTTTTAAGATAGCATTGAAGAATGATAGGTCTGACGCAAAAGTTAAAATTCTAAATTGGGGCAAGGCCAATTTTGATGGTATCAAGCAAGAACTTTCAAAAGTTAATTGGAGGACTCTTTAGCAGGCAAACAGATGGCTGATAAGTGGGAAGCTTTCAAAAGTATGTTCACCAGTGTTCAGGGTAAACACATTCCTCTTAGAGTGAAAGGCAAGGCTGGTAGAAGTAGGGAGCTATGGATGATGTGAAACATTGAGGCTCTGGTCAAAAAGAAGAAGGAGGCACATGACATGCATAGGCAGCAGGGATCAAGTGAATCTCTTGAAGACTAAAGAGGGTGTAGGAGTAGAGTTAAGAGAGAAATCAGGAAGGCAAAAAGGGACACAGGATTGCTTTGACAGGTAAGGCAAAGGAGAATCCACAGGGCTTCTACAAATACATAAAGGGCAAAAGAGTAACTAGGAAGAGGGTAGTGTCTCTTAAGGATCAACAACATCATCTATATGCAGATCCACAAGAGATGGGTGAGATCCTAAACGAATATTTCTCATCACTATTTATTATTGAGAAAAGCATGAATGTTAGGAAACTCCAGGAAATAAATAGTAATATCTTCAGGAGTGTACGAATTATAGAGAGGTTGTGCTCAAAGTCTTAAAGCGCGTGAAGGTAGATAAATCCCCAGGACTTCATGAAGTGTATCCCAGGACATTGTGGGAACATAGGGAGGAAATTGTGGGTCCCCTGGCCAAGATATTTGAATCTTCGACAACCACAGTTAAGGTACCTAAAGATTGGAGGGTGGCAAATATTGTGCCTTTATTTAAGAAGCGCTGTAGGGAAAAGCCTGGGAACTGCAGGGTGGTGAACCTACATCTGTAGTGGGTAACTTGTTAGAAGGTATTCTGAGACATGATCTACAAGCATTTGGAGAGGCAAGGACTGATTAGGGACAGTTCGTATGGCTTTGTGAGTGGAAAATCATATATCCAAATTTGATTGAGTTTTTTGAAGGAGGTAACCAAGAGGGTGGTTGAGAGCAGTGCAGTTGATGCTGTCTACATATTTTAGAAAGGGTATTATTAAACTAGACAGAGTGTAGAGAAGATTTACTAGAATGTTACTGGGGCTTGATGGTTTGGGTTATAAGAAGAGGCTGGATAGACTGTGATTTTTTTTTCCCTGGAGCACAGGAGGCATAGGAGTGATCTTCTAGAGGTCTATAAAATAATAAGGGGCATAGATTGGTTAGATAGTCAATATCTTTTCCCCCAAGAGTAGGGGAATCTAAAATTAGAGGGCACAGCTTTCAAGTTTGAGGGGAGAGATACAAAAGGGTTCAGAGGCTGGTCAGTGTCTGGAACAAGCTGCCAGAGGTAGTAGCAGAGGCAAGTCCAATTTTGTCTTTTAAAAAGAATTTAGACAGTTACATGGGTAATATAGGTATAGAGAGATATGGGCCAAATGCAGGCAATTGGGATTAGCTTAGTGGTTTAAAAAAAGGGGCAGCTACACAGGGAGAGAATCAACCTCATTGACTTGGGAAGAAAATCAGACACAATATACACAGTGTAAATCAACCTCGATATACACAGGGAGATCATCAATCTCATTATAAACAAATTTCTCCTCACCTCTGTTCTAAAAACCTTAGTCTTTATCCCCAAAAACTATGACCCATAGTTAGAACCATAGAAAATTACAGCTCAGAAACAGGCCTTTCGGCCCTTCTTGTCTGTGCCGAACCATTTTTCACCTCGTCCCACTGACCTACATTTGGACCATTTCCCTCCATACCTCTCTCATCCATGTACCCATCCAAGTTTTTCTTAAATTTAGAAGTGACCTTACATTTACCACTTGATCGGGCAGCTCATTCCACACTCCCACCACTCTCTGCGTGAAGAAGCCCTCCGAATGTTTCCTTTAAACTTTTCTCACCCTTAACCCATGCCTTCTGTTTTTTTTTCTCCCCTAGCCTCACTGGAAAAAGCCTGCTTGCATTCACTCTATCTATACCCATCAAAATCTTATACACCTCTACCAAATCTCCCTTTATTCTTCTATGCTCCAGGGAATAAAGTCCGAACCTATTCAATCTCTCTCTGTAACTCAACTTCTCAAGTCCCGGCAACATCCTCATGAACTTTCTCTGCACTCTTTCAATCTTATTTACATCCTTCCTGTAACTAGGTAACCAAAACTGAACACGATATTCTAAATTCAGCCTTACCAATGCCTTATATAACCTTAGCATAACATTCCAACTTTTATACTCGATATTCCGATCGATAAAGGCCAATGTACCAAAAGCACTCTTTTTAACCCTAAGCACCTGTGATGTCACTTTTAGGGAATTCTGTACCTGTATTCCTAGATCCCTCTGTTCAAATGCACTCTTCAGGCAGGAAATTAGACATGTAAATTGGAAGGACGTAATTTTGGGGAAAAGTACCGAAAGAAGATGGCAGATTTTCAAGGAATGTTTATCTGGATCTCTGCACGACAACGTTCCGCTGAGACAGGGAGGTTTTGATAGGTTACGGGAACCATGATGCACAAAGGTTGTAATGGTTCTAGTCAAAAAGAAAAGAAAGGTGTATAGAAGGTTCAGAGAGCTAGGCAATGTTAAGGATCTAGAGAAGTGTGTGGGTTATAGGAAGGAGCTTAAAAAGGAAATTAGGAGAGCAGAACAGTCATGAGAAGGGCTTACTGGGTAAGATTAAGGAGAACCCGAAGGCATTCCATAAATATGTGAAGAGTAAAAGGATGAGATGTGAAGGAATAGGACCTATAAAAGGTGAAGGGGGAAAAGTTTGTCTGAAACCGGTAGAAATGGCAGAGGTACTTAATGAATACTTTACCTCAGTATTCACAGTGGAAAATAATCTGGGTGGTTGTACTGAAGATTTGCAGTGGACTGAAAAGATTGAGTATGCAAACGTTAAGAAAGAAGATGTGTTGGAACTTTTAAATAGCATCAAGATAGATAAGTCACCGGGACCAGATGGGATGTACCCCAGGTTACTGTGGGAGGTGAGGGAAGAGATTGCAGAGCCTCTGGTGATGATCTTTGCATCGTCGATGGAGACGGGAGAGGTTCCGGAGGATTGGAGGATTGCAGATGTGGCTCCTACAGACAAGAAAGGGAACAGGGATAGACCAGGGAATTACCGACCAGTGAGTCCAACCTCAGTGGTTGGTAAGTTGATGGAGAGGATCCTGAGGGACAGGTTTATGAACATTTAGAGAAGTTTAGTATGATCAAAAATAATCAGCATGGCTTTGTCAAGGGCACGTCGTACCTTACGAGCCTGGTTGAGTTCTTTGAAAATGTGACTAAACATATTGACGAAGGAAGATCGGTGGATGTGGTTTATATATGGACTTCAGCAAGGCATTCAATAAGGTCCCCCATGTAAGACTTCTTGAGAAAGTGAGAGGGCATGGGATCCAAGGGGTTGTTGCCTTGTGGATCCAGAACTGGCTTGCCTGCAGAAGAGAGTAGTTGTGGACGGTCTTCTTCTGCATGGAGGTCGGTCATCAGTGGAATGCCCCAGGGATCCCTCTGCAAGTTTTGAAGACCTTCCTCACTGTCCTCTACATCTCCGATTTTTGTACCATCAGCAAATTTGCTGATTCAATTTACTACATTATCATCCAGATCATCGATATAGATGACAAACAACAATGGACCCAACACCGATTCCTGCAGCACACCACTAGTCATAAGCTCAGAGAAGCAATCTTCCACAACCACTCTCTGGCTTCTTCTATTAACTCAGTAAGAATTTAGCAACACCATTTTATAATCCAACCGATTTATTCTATTAAGCCAGTGTCTAATCCAGTTTACTACCTCGCCATGTATACTAGCGCCTGAACCTTCCTAATTAATATCCAATGAGGGACTTTATTAAAGGCCTTGCTAAAATCCAGATAGACAACATCCACTGCCTTCCCTTCATCCACTTTCCTGGTAACCTCCTCGAAAAACTCTAATAGATTGATCAAACATGATCTACCATGCACAAAGCCATGTTGATTCTCCCTAATAAGTCCCTGTCTATCCAAATATTTATAGATGCTATCCCTTATCACACCTTCCAATAACTTGCCCAGCACCAACGTCAAACTTACTGGTCTGGAATTTCCCAGATTTCTTTTGGATCCTTTTTTGAACAACGAAACAACATGAACCACCCTCCAATCATCTGGCACTTCCCCATGAATATTGACATTTTAAATATGTCTGCCAGGCCCCTGCAAGTTCAATACTAGCCTTCCTCAAGGTCCGTGGGAATACCCATGTCCGGTCCTGGGGATTTATCCACTCTGAATTGCCTCAAGATAGCCAGCACCTCCTCCTCTTTAATCTGTAAATGTTCCATGACCTCCCTACCTGTTTGCCCAATTTCCGTAGACTCCATGTCTGTTTCTCCAGTAAATACAGATGTAAAAAACCCATTTAGTATCTCCTCCATCTCTTTTGGTTCCATACACAGTCTACCACTCTGGTCTTCAAGAGAACCAGTTTTATCCCTCACTGTCCTTTTGCTCCTAACATACATATAGAAGCTCTTTGGATTTTCCTTCACTCTGTCTGCCAAAGCAACCTCATGTCTTCTTTTAGCCCTCCTGATTTCCCTCTTAAAGAGCTTCTGGGTACCAGAGAACAGCCGGTGCCAATCCACACTTCCCAGATCCCTTCTCATTTCATCAAATTTGGCCTTTTTCCAGTTTGGAACTTCAATCCGAGGACCAGATCTATCCTTATCCATGATCAGGTTGAAACTAATGGCATTATGATCACTGGATCCAAAGCGTTCCCTCACACTCACATCCATCATCTGCTCTAACTCATTTCCCAACAGCAGATTCAATATCACATCCTGTCTAGTTGGCACCTCTATATCACCGATGTAGAAAATTCTGCTGAACACATTTCACAAACTCTACCCTGTTTAAACCTTTAACAGTATGCAGGTCCCAATCTATATGTGGAAAATTAAAATCCCCTACTATCACAACTTTGTGTTTCTTACAGTTGTCAGTTCTGGACTCCCCACAATTGGGAACACTTTTTCTGAATCAACCCTGTCTAACACAGTTAGAATTTTATAAGTTTCTATAAGATCCCCTCTCACTCTTCTAAACTCCAGTGAGCATAGTTCTAACCGACTTAGTGTCTCCTCATACGCCACCTGCCATTCCCATGAATCAGTCTGGTAAACTTTTGCTGTACTCCCTCTATAGCAAGGTCATTTTTCCTCAGGTAAGGACACTAAAACTGCAGACAATACTGCAGATGTGGCCTCGCCAACACTATACACAATTGCAGCAAAACATCTCTGTTTCTATATTCGAATCTCTTGCTATGAAGGCCAAACATACCATTAACCTTCTTTACTGCCTGTTGTACCAATGCACTTACTTTCAGCAACTGGTGCACAAGGGGGGGAGGGGATGAGACCGATAGCTCAGTACAGAGTGGGATGGAGATAGAGTAAGCTTGGATGAGAAGTAATACACCAGGGAGAAGGAGGTTCTGAGTGGGCTTGGAGGTCTGGAGTGTGTCTGTTTCAATGCAAGGAGCGTAATAGGAAAAACGGATGAATTTAGGGCCTTAATGTTTGCAAGGAACTTGGATGTGGTTGCAGTGACAGTGATGTGGTTAATAGAAGGGGAGCAGTGACAGCTGAATATTCCTGGGTATAAGTGTTTCAGGCGTGACAGAGGAGGGTCTAGTAGAGGTGGGGGAGTGGCGTTGTTAGTTAGGGAGAGCATCATGGCAGTGCAGAGGGAGGACAATACAGAGGAGTTAGGAGTGGAGTCCCTGTGGGTGGAGTTGAGGGATAGGAAGGGGGTGATTACTATGCTAGGGGTGTATTGTAAGCCACCTAACACCCCATGGGTAGTTGAAGAAAGCATATGTAAAGACATTTTGGATAGGTGCAGAAAGAACAGAGTTGTTATAGTGGGAGATTTTAATCTCCCGAGGGTGGATTGGAAGGTACCTAGAGCTGGGGGCTTGGACGGGGAGGAATTTGTAAAATGTATACTGGAAGGATCATTGGAGCAGTATGTGGCTAGCCCGACTAGAGAGGGAGCTATATTGGATTTAGTTCTGAGAAATGAGCCAGGGCAGGTGGTTGATGTTGTAGTAGGGGAACATGTGGCTAACAGTGACCACAATTCTGTCTACTTTAGGATACAGATGGAAAAGGATGCTTGTTGCCCTAGGGGCAGGGTGCTGAATTGGGGGAAGGCTAACTACAGTCGGATTAGACAGGAACTTATGGAAACTGATTAGGAATGATTGTTTGAGGGTAAGTCCACACTAGGCACGTGGGAGTCTTTCAAGGGAATACTGAAAATGTTGCAAGAAAGATATGTGCCATCTAAGAGGAAAGATGGGAAAGGTAGGATTAGAGAGCTGTGGATTACTAGGGATGTTGAGGACTTGATTAGGAAGAAAAGAGAGGCGTTTTCCTCGGATGGTGATGACCAACACGAGGGGACATAACTTTAAATTAAGAGGTGGTAGTCATAGGACGGATGTCAGAGGCAGGTTCTGCACACAGAGGATGGTGAGGGCATGGAATGCCCTGCCTGCAGCAGTTGTGGACTCGCCTACTTTGGCGGCATTCAAATGTTCGGTGGATAGGCATATGGATGATATTGGAATAGTTTAGGTTAGAGGGTCCACTGGCCGGCGCAACATCGAGGGCCGAAGGGCCTGTACTGCGCTGTAATGTTCTATGTTCTATGTTCTATGATAGGTCAAAGCAGCTGGAAACGGAGACAGCGTTGGAGGAATATAGAGAGAGTAGGAGAGAGCTCAAACGCGGGCTTAGAAGGGCAAAAAGGGGGCATGAAATGATTTTGGTGGATAGGATTAAGGAAATTCCAAAGGCTTTTTACTCTTGTTAGGAATAAAAGGGTGGTTAGAGGAAAAATCGGACCTCTTAGGGACAGAGGAGGGGAACTGTGCTTAGAGCCCGAGGGGATGGGGGAGATCCTGAATGAATACTTTGCGTTGGTATTCACGAAGGAGAGGGGCTTGTTGACAGCTCCTGTCTCTGAGGGAGTGTGGACCAGTTAGGGGAAATATCCATACTGAGGGAGGAAGTGTTAGAGCTTCTAGGTAGCATTAAAACTGATAAATCTCCAGGGCCTGATGGCATTTATCTCAGGCTGCTTAGGGAGGTACAAAGTGAAATTGCTGGGCCTCTGACGCAAATCTTTGTCTCTTCTTTGGACACAGGTGAGTTCCCAGGGGACTGGAGAATAGCTAATGTTGTACCGTTGTTTAAAAAGGGTAGTAGGAATAACCCTGGAAACCCTACCGGGAGTAACTATGAATCATGACTTTACGGTGTTCTCTCACCAGAGAGTAATCCGGCATAGTTGCCGTGTGTGATCGGATTTGCGTGTTTTGACGATCATAGACGTTGGTTCTGCCTCCCCGGGGCCCGCGCTGGTAACCTTGATTGATTTCGATCAAGGGCTAAATGTCCAATTCCAAAAACCACGCGATGGGTGATCCGGCTGTCTCAGCAGCTGGATCAGTGAAAAAAAGTGAATGTCTGTCTGGAAAGCAGGAGACTGGCTGGGTTACAAACCGGACAAACAACAACCCCGCAGACAAGTCAGTAACCGTTCTCTGTGAAACGTTACAAAAGTTAGGTTACACAGTAACTAACTCAAAAGAGTTAGTGACAAGATCAGTCTCGACCCAAACGGAAGAGCTGATCTTGAGACCGAGTCAAATTGCTGGGCACTGTTGGGTGGTAGACTCGGGCCCCAGGCCTGAGGAATCTATTACTCCAATATGTGAAGACCAAGAGCCTGTTGTAGAAGAGTCGGTCTGGACGGCCCATCCAGCTGAGGAAGTGAAGATAACCACCTGCACCTTCTATAACAAGGCATATCAAGCCCTGAATAAGGGTATAGGAGCCAAAGCAAACATTGCAACTACTGCAAGCGATGGGGGTGTCCAGGACGAAGGCACCTTCATCGAGACTGTTATAATCAAACCTACAGAAGATCGTTCAGAGGTTAAGGATGTGGTGATCCATTATCCCACTGATGCGTTGTATTGCAAGCCCTGCAATTCCATACTCCCCACGGTTGGAGCTTTTAGAGACCATTTCAAGGCAGTGCACAAGACCAAGAACATTGTCACCGAATGTTCTCGATGCGGTAAGTCCGGAGAGTTCCACTCTATCGCCAGCCACTACCCGAAATGCCAGGGCAAGAAGCCCCTGGCAGTTGGGCAGTATAAGATCAGCGCCTGTGAGTTGGCCTTTACCACAGAGAGTGGACTCAGCCAGCATGAGCGACACCGTCATCCAGTTCTTCGCAATGAAAAACGTGCAGAGAAGGCACTGCCCAAACCTTCGGCCAAATGGGGAAGGAGTAAGAGCGTGTGGATCCGAGAAGGAGGAATCACTCCTCGAACAGCTTGAAAAGAGATTTGCTGACGCACGATTTATCAACAAAGAGATTGGGAGTATTCTAACATCCAAAACGGCCAAACAAATCTCTGACAAGCGCAGGCTACTCGCAAACGCACGCAAAGCAGCAAATAACGCACTCCCAGTTGTTTCTCCCAGGCTCCGAGCAAGATCAGGAGCTGGAGGAGGCAGATGTCAGAGAGCCAGTCCCGCAGGTAAGTACCACCAGTCAGCCCCCGGCTCAAGTCCCTAAACACTGGGAGGTGGATGAACACCTCATCCAGGCCGAGAGTCTCCTAACTGAGGAACAACCCCGATAAACAAGCCCTGGCAGCGGGGATAATTGAGAGCATCACCAACCTTCTGATGGGCGGTGCAACTAACAGGCAAGGAAAGGATGGTCTGAAGGAGAAGGCACGAGAGAAGGATAACCAAAGACCTAGGCACAAGGTTAACAGCGGAGCGAGGAAACGATGGGCAAAAGAGAAATCCATTTTTAGAGCAACGCAACTGCTCTATAAGAACAATAGGCACCAACTTGCCCGGCAGATCATGGGCACGCCTTCACACATAAAATGTCCACTTTCCACAGAGGAATGGGAGGCAAGCTTTCGAGAGAAACTCTCCAGTCAAAACAATAAAGCAAACGTCAACAAGTTCCAACCGTACAGCGGGAAAACCAATATTGGTGAGTGGATGAAGCTGATCACTGAAGAAGAGGTTACCCAGGCTATCAAGGGCATTAAGGAGGACAGCGCACCCAGACCGGATGGTCAGAAATTGGAGGACATCCGGGATATTCACGAGGCTTACGAGACCCGCATACCTCGCCTCTTCACCTTGTGGATGGCTTCAAAAATGATCCCGAACTGGATGAAGCAGAATCTAACAGTCCTGATCCCAAAGTGTGAGCATGGGGAACGCCTTAAAAACATAGACAACTGGCGACCAATTACGATCGGTCCAACGCTGCTGCACCTGTTCACCAAGATAATGGTGAAGAAACTGAGCAAAACAGTCGAGATAAACCCAAGACAGAAAGGGTTTTTGCCAGCTACTCCCGGATGCAACCAAAACGTCGCAGTGTCGCAGAACATCATGAAGGGAGCCAAGAAGAACCATAAGGGCCTCGCAGTTGTGTTTGTTGATTTGGCGAAAGCATTCGACTCTGTCGGCCATAAATTACTCATTAAATCACTGCAGAGAGTCAACCTCCCAAAAGCCTTTTTGGAGCTCATCCAAGGACCTCTACACTGGCAACACAACGGTGGTGGAAGGCGAGAAGTCCAAAACCATCCCAATAAAGATCGAGAGGGGTGTCAAACAAGGAGACCCACTCTCACCAATATTATTCAATATTGCTTTGGTTCCGCTGCTATGTAGTCTCGAAGCGGCAAAATCTTGTGTGAGCATGACGCTATACGGAGCAAGAATCAACTGCTCGGCCCTTGCATTCGCAGATGACATCGCCCTGCTCAGTGACTCGCACACCGGGATGGCACGAAACCTGAAGATTCTCCAGTCTTTTTGCGAAATGACTGGTCTTGCTGTCAACACCAGCAAGACCAAAGGATTCCACTTTACTTACAAGAGGAAGACCTTCATATACAACCAATGCAAAAACTGGCAGATTCAGAAGGAAGACATCGCGTACATCCCCCCAGGAGAGATTGAGAAATACCTGGGAGCCCGGGTGGACCCGTGGGCTGGTGTGGAAGAAGGAGCATGGGAAGAGAGGCTGAAGATCTGGATCTCCAGCCTACAGGCAGCAGCTCTTCGCCCAAGACAACGCGTTGAATTGCTTACAGTCCATGTCATCCCGAGACTATATGATCATCTGATCCTGTCAGAAGCATCTCAAAATACGCTAACTAAACTGGATCAAATCATTCGCAACGCTGTCAAGCAATTCCTGCACCTTCCACCTCATACAACAGATGGCATCCTCTATTCACGGACTCGGAATGGAGGTCTGGGAATTCCCAAGCTCGAGATCCAGATTCCATCTGCGGTGATCCAAAAATGGGAATCACTGTCTGCTTCTAATGACCGAAACATTCGCGCCTCTTTCCAGTTCTGCGAGCAGAACGTTGGCAGGAACATCGAAGAATTGAGGTTTCTCAAGGCTCTGAGAGAAATCGAAGACTTCATGCCAACAACCGAAGACGGCAGCAATGATGAGACGGAGTCATTGGCGATGATCCCCAATGCTGGCTGTGGAAGAGACAGGCCCCAGAAAGCCACTGAACAGGTATGCAGGATGGAGGGAATGGGAATTCCACAAATGGAGACAGCTAACATCTCAAGGAGTGGGAGTCCATTACTATCACAATGATAAAGTATCCAACAGTTGGGTGAAGGCTGCAGATCAGCTGAAGTCCCATCGCCTGATAAACAACATGTTGCTTCGATGCAACTTATATCCGACAAGGGTGACCCTGTCAAGAGGGAATCCCTCTGCCACAAAAACCTGCCGAAGATGTGAGGCTGGTTGGGAAACACTTGGACACATTTCTGGCTTTTGCCCATTCGTTAAGAACTGCCGAATCAAGTGCCACAATAAGGTCTTGGAACAACTGCGCAATTATGTTGGAAAATACAGCTGGACATCCTACCTGGAACCAAGGCTTCTCGCCAAAGATGGCACCCTCTGGAAGCTGGACATCATCTTCAAGAGGGGGAAAGATGAGCAGGTTGCGGTGGTGGATGTAACGGTCCGTTTCGAACACAATTGTGACAGTTTGGAGAAGGCGTGACAGGAGAAGTGCCTGAAGTACCAACACCTCGGACCAGAGATTGGAAAACTGACTGAATGCCCGAATCCCCAATACTTTGGATTTGTTGTTGGCACAAGTGGCTGGAAAAGAACAACAGCCTCATGGCTTTCCTGGGCATAAAGAGATTCCGCTCATTCGCCCAACAAATCTCAAGGCTCACCCTGTCGTTTACGTTGGAGCTACTGGGGATCTTCAACGACAGGTAAGAGACATTAGAAGACCACAAGACAAGCTGACCATTTGTCAGACATCAGGGCTCATAGCCCACACGGAGACCATATGGATGCATATGGTGGACTCACTGGTGTTTGTTGTACTGTTTGTATGTGTTGTTTCATGTGTAAATGTTACTAACGACACCTATTCCATCCACAGGTGCCACAGTCCACCTTGTCTGTGACAAGGGATATGCACTCGGTGGGTTGTGCTTGGATGGTTCTTGGGTATCGATCTGAGAGTGGTCCAGTACTTCACTGCTGGCAGTGTGTGCGAACCATGGACTGGTGTATGGGCAGCACTTCAGCCCAGTGAGTAGCACTGTTGGCTATGCAGCTACAGAGACCCAGGGCGGTACTCCCGGCCTTGGTCAATATCTGGGGGAGTTTGCACATTCTCCCCGTGCTTGCGTGGGTTTTCTCTGGGTACTCCGGTTTCCTCCCACACCCCCAAAAACATGCTAATTAGGCTGATTGACAACGGTTAAAGTGTCACCTAATTGGATTCCCTTTAATTTGGCCCAATTGTTCCCCAAATTTCCACCCTCCTGCTGGAGTAACTCGTGCACTCGGTACAGACAAATGGCTCACCAGTAGGCCCATTAACATCAGGGATGACATTAAATAACCTGGCTATAACACCTTAGCTCTGAACTTAACTCACGTTCCTTAGCTAGAACACCTTAGCTTTAACCCCAACACACAAACCTCAATCAAGATCAAGTGGGCCCTTGACTGGGGTTCTGTTAGAGGTTAACAAAACTGTCGACAAGTGACGTAAAGGCTCAAACAAGGCACTCATTCGAGTGTATTAAAATAGGCCGGTGAGTTTGACGTCAGTGGTAGGGAAGCTGTTGGAGGGGATTCTTAGAAATAGGATGTATAGGCACTTAGAGCATTGCGATCTGATTAGGGATACTCAGCATGGCTTTGTTAAGGGGAGGTCGTGCCTTACGAATCTGTTAGAGTTTTTTGAGGAGGTGACAAAAACGGTCAACGAAGGGCAAGCCGTTGATGTCGTCTATATGGATTTCAGTAAGGCGTTTGACAAAGTCCCTCATGGGAGGTTAGATGAAAAGGTCAAGACTAACGGGATACAAGGACAGGTAGCTAGATGGATAAGTAACTGGCTTAGTAACAGGAGACAGAGAGTCATAGTGGAAGGGTGTTTTTCTAGCTGAAGGTTCTAGTAGCGTGCTGCAGGACTCGGTACTGGGACCTCTTCTATTTGTAATATATATAAATGACTTGGAAGAGGGAGTAAGTGGAGTGATCAGCAAGTTTGCAGACGATACGTAGATGGTTGGACTTGCGGATAATGAGGAGCATTGTCAGGAGATACAGCAGGACATAGATAAGCTGGTAGCTTGGGCAGATAGATGGCAGATGGAATTCAATCCTGATAAATGCGAGATGCATTTTGGGAGAAAGAATATAGGGGGGAGGAATATGATACAGGGTAGACCTATTAAGAGTATAGAAACGCAGAGGGACCTGGGGGTGCAGGTGCACAAGTCTCTGAAGGTGGCAGAGCAGGTGCAGAAGGTTGTGAAGAAAGCATATGGTATGCTAGCCTTTATAGGAAGGGGTATAGAGTACAAGAGCTGGCCTTTAATGTTGCAGTTGTATAAAACGTTGGTTAGACCTCATTTGGAATACTGCGTCCAGTTCTGGTCGCCTTACTACCGGAAGGACGTGGAGACTCTGGAGAGAGTGCAGAGGAGGTTTACCAGGATGCTGCGTGGTATGGAAGGTCTGAGTTACAAGGAGAGGTTAGGCAAATTGGGGCTGTTTTCCTTAGAAAGACATAGACTTAGAGGAGATCTAATAGAGGTGTACAAGATTATGAAGGGTATAAATAGAGTAGACAGGGTTAAACTTTTTCCTAAGATGGACTCAAATTGCAAGAGGGGTCACAGGCTTAGGGTGAGGGGGGGTAAGGTATAATTTGGATGCTAGAGGGAGTTTTTTCACACAGAGGGTGTTGGGTATGGAACGCGCTGCCAAGTAAAGTGGTGGGGGCAGGTACTCTGGAGTTATTTAAGAAATACTTAGATGGGCACATGAACAGAATGGGAATGGAGGGGTATAGAAAACTGATTTAAAATAGGGATCATGAGCCTTGGGAGTCCCTGGGAAGTGTGTAAATAGATGATGATATTGATGTACTTGTTTTTATCCTACAGGTGCTTTGGTCCACCTTGTTGTCTAACGAGGGGCATACACGCGATGGGTCGTGAGAAGGCTGCTCTTGGATCTTTTTCGAGAGTATCCTAGTGCTTCACGTCGTTAGTGTACGCTTGACCTGGACCATTTGATGGGCAACACGACAGCTCAGTGACTATCGCTGTGCTGTGCAGATACATGGATTTGGGCCTGTGTCTGTGGGAGTTTGCGCATTCTCCCAGTGCTTGTGTGGGTTTTCTCCGGGTGCTCCAGTTTCCTCCCACATCCCAAAGATGTGCTCTGAGGCTAATTGGCAGAACAAATTCTTCCTAATTTGTCTCAAATTTGGTTTCAATCCATAGATCTATAAACATCGACAGGGATCATGAGTAGAAGTGGGAACATTAGGGTGGCGACGCAAGCTCGTTGGGCCGAAGGGCCTGTTTCCTGTGCTGTTTTGTTCTTTGTTCTTTGACTCCAAGATCTCGCTGAGTTTGCATTTCTCTCAATTTACCCCCAATTTACCCCCATTCAAGTAATAACCTGTCTTCCTATTTTTGTTACCAAAGTGGATAACCTCACATTTATCCACATTATACTATATCTGCCATGCACATGCCCACATTCTCAGCCTATCCAAATCATGCTGAAGCATCTCTGCATCCTCTTTACAGCTTATCCTTTCACCCAACATTGTATCATCTTCAAAGTTGGAAATAATACATTTGGTTCTCTCATCCAAATCATTAGTTTCAACTCTGAACTCCACGAGTTCCTGCCTGCCAATCAGAAAAAGACCCATTTCATGCCAATTCTTTGTTTACTATCTCCTAGCCAGCTTTCTATCCATCTCAAGACATTTCCTGCAATTCCATGCATTTTAACTTTTCATAGTTGTCTGCTTTGTGAAACCTTGATGCAAGTTTTCTGGAAGTCTAAGTAAACCACATGCATTCATCCTCCTTGGTCAAGTCTACATGTTACATCCTTGAAGTATTCCAATAGGCTTATCAAGCATGATTTCTCTTTTACAAATCCATGCTAACTTTGTCTGATTATACCTCTGCCTTCCAAATGCCAAGTTATGAAATCCTTGATAATGGACTCTAGAAACTTGACCAGTGCTGACATTAGGCTCAGTAGTCCATAGTTTCCTGTTTTCCCGCTGCCTCCCTTTTGGAATAGCAGGCTTACATTCGCTGCCCTCCAACCTGTAGGAACCAGTCCACAGTCCAAAGATCAATCTTGATATGCACAGGAAAACAGTCAGACTCAATATACACAGAGGTAGAATCTATCTTAATAAATCCAGCCAGAGATCAGTCTTGATGCACACAGAGATAAAATCTATCACCATATGCAAATGCAGTGATTGAATCTCGATACACCAAATGAGTGAATCTATCTCACCATAAAGGAGAAAAGAATTAGTCTGTATACAAGGAGAAAGGCAGCCTTGACATACACAGGAAGAAAACATGACACAAAATACAGCCTCTAGAGTAAAAGAGAACTAGCCTCGATAGTAAAAGAGAATGAATCAGCCTTGATATACGCAGGAAGAACATATGCATTAATATATGGAATGAATCAGATTCAATATCAGAGGGAGAGGATCAGGTTCAATAATATCCACAAAGAGAATGAATCTCAATGTATAGAGGGACAGAATACTTCACAATATAAACCAGGAGTGAATCAGTTGATGCACACAGGAAAAGAATCAGACTAAATATACTAAGGGAGAATATCAGCCTTGCTATGCACACACACAATATATATGGGGTGGAGGATGGGAGAATCAGTCTCAACAGGAAGAGGATCAACCTTAATTTCCAAAGGAAAAGAAACAATCTCAATGTGCACAGCAATTGAATCACTCTCAGTATTCACAGCCAGAGTGGTAAAATCACTATTGTGTATACATGCAGTAAAAGAGTCTCGAAGTACACAGGGACAGAATGAGTCTCAATGTACAAAGGAAATAAATCAATCTTGATGTTTAAAGGGAATAAATCAAATCTGGAGGTACACAGAGAGACAATCAGTCTCAATATACACAGGCAAAGTATCAGCTCCATTGACACAGTTTGAATCAATCTCAATATGCACAAGACCAGAATCAACTTTGATAGAAGAAAATCATACTCCATATACACAGGATGCAGATGAACCTCAAATATACACAGGGAGAGAATCAGCTCAAATATGCACTTGGAAAGAATCATCCTTGATATATGTAGGGAGTGAAAAGGTCTCAGTATATACAAGAAATGAATTAGTCTGGATATACACTGTAAGAGAATATGTATTGATATATGTAGTGAGATCAGCCTCAAAATGCAGGAAGTGAATCATTCATAATATACACTGTAACTGAATCAATCTCAATATACATAGAAGAGAATTTGCATCAAGATACACAGTGAGTGAACCAGCTTTGATATACACACTGATTAAATCAGTCTTGCATGCACTGCTCTAGAATCAGTGTCCAATATCCACAAATGTAGAACCTGTCTCAATAGACACATCCAGATATCATTCTTAAAATATACAGAGTTAACAAAAGGAGAGGATCATCTTTGATATTTACAGGAAAATAACGTGTAGGAATAAAGACCCGTTAATTAATTTTAAAAACCAGAAAATAAAACATTCATTAAACATGAAAAAATAGATTATAATACAATACTCCTTTACTCTCCCCTTCACTTAACAAATATACACACACAGATTTTAAAATTAATACAGATAACAAAAGTACATCTGAAGTTTCAATAGTCTCACTGACACATAAAGCTCCTCTTAAGCATATAAGATGGCTGTGGTGCAATATACAGTGCTCTCTCAACCCCCAGATCATTGTCATATGAAAATTTCCAGCTCCACTCCCAAAAACATGCTTTAAAGTCTTATCTCGTCAGAATGCTTTCGCTTAGCAGTTCATATTCAGGAATTCGGTCCAGAATTTACAAATGACACTTTTGAACAAAGTTTCTTCTCTTGTTTCACAGAGAGTCCATTCCAGGATTTTATACCAACCATTTTAGGATTTCTTTGTCTTGATTGACTTCCACTGTTACATAAATTCTGATCTCGAGCCATCACTTTTTTCCCAATCACTCTAAAATTTATTTTGCATGAAGTAGTAAAACATGCCAAACTATAGGATTACTTTAAAAATCTTTTTCTAGAATTCTTACCAGTTGATTCTGTTCAGTTGTGTCTCAGATACCTATGAACAGTATCCTGCGCTATTTCCAGGTTTCCAGAACCAACTTCCTGCAGTCCCTCCGCAGTTTGTTTTCATGCACATTATTTTATTGTATAGCATTTACTCTAGCAAAGCTGATAGTAATGTTCCCTCTCTAGCTGAATATTTGCAACTGTCCTATCTTTCAGTTGGAAACTAAAGAACAAAGAAAAGCCCTCCCTCTCTGGGAAATGGGCCTCTAGTTGCTAAACAACATCTATAATTATTTTTACCTTTCATGCCACAGCTCTCTAAACACAATAGCATCCCAGTTTAAATTGAAACCAATCCTCATACGTACAAACATCTTTGTCCAGCATGAATCTAACTTTAATTTTTTTCCAGGTACAGAAACGTTAAATTAAGTACATTAAAAACTATACCTTATTTCTAACATTTACTAATACAGATATAAATCCCTTAAAATTACCTTTGGTTTCCAAACAACAAGAGATTGAATCAGTTTTGATATACCTGGGACTAAAATAGTCTCCTATGTTCACTGGGGTAGAATTTGTCTTCATATGCACAATAAATGATCAGTCTTTGTGTACACAGAATTAAAATATATGCCCCACATGAAGTGAGTGGGTCTCGATACACACGTGGACACAAACAGTTTGGATATACAAAGAAGTGAATCTGTCCCAATAAATGCAGGAAAAGAATCAACATTGATGTACACAGTGATAGAATCAATCTCGATATAAAGAGGCAAAGATCAGATTTGATATACGTAGGGAAAAAGTCTGTCAATGTGTGTATAGCCAGTAATTCAGATTTGATACGCACATTGCCAGAGATGTCTTGTTATATACAGGAAGAGAAAACCTGATATGGATGCAGAAGTGGCTTGGCCAAAGAAGACAAAGAGTAGCTGTAGAGGGGAAGGCTGTGACTAATGGTGTTCATGATGTGGATGTTGGACTTTAACCTGGTGTTGTGAGACTTCTTACTAATGGTGTTCAAAACAGATCAGTTCTGGGTCCTTTGTTGTTCGTAGTATACGTAAATGATTTGGAGGAAAATATAGCTGATCTGATTAGCAAGTTTACAGAAGACACACAAATTAGTGGAGTTGCAGATAATAAAGAGGATTGTCAGAGAAGATAGCAAGATATAGACCAGTTAGAGACTTGGGCAGAGAAATGGCAAAAGGAGTTTAATCTGGACAAGTATGAGATAATGCATTTTGGAAGGTCCAATACTTGAAGGAATTATACAGTAAATGGTAGAACCCTTAAGAGTATTAACAGGCACAGAGATCTGGGCGTACATGTCTACCGATCACTGAAAGTGGCAACGCAGGTGGATAAGATAGTCAAGAAAGCATATGACATGCTTGTCTTCATCAGTTGGGGCATTGAGTATAAAAATTGGCAGGTTAATGCTGCAGCTGTACAGAATCTTGGTTAGGCCTCATTTAGAATATTGTATACAATCCTGGTCGCCACACTACCAGAAGGATGTGGAGGCTTTGGAGAGGGTACAGAAGAGGTTTACCAAGATGTTGTCTGATCTTGATATGCACAGATAGTGTATTAGCTATGAGGAAATGTTGGATAACTCAATTTGTTCTCACTGGAATGTTGGAGGTTGAGGGGTGAACTGATAGAGGTTTACGAGATTATGAGTGGCATGGACAGAGTGGATAGTCAGATGCTCTTTCCTAGGGTAGGGAAGTCAAGTACTGGGGACATATGTTTAAGGTGCGTGGGGAAAAGTTTAGAGGAGATGTGCAAGGCAAGTTTTTTTACACAGAGGGTGGTGAATGTCTGGACTGTGCTCCTGGGGGGTGGTGGGAGCATTTAAGGTGCATCTAGGTGAATACATGAATAGGATGAGAATGGAAGGATATGGGCTCCGTAAGTACATGCAGTTTTAGTTTAGGCAGGACATCATGATTGGTACAAACCTGAAGGACCTGTTCCTGTGCTGTGTTTTTTGTGCAGACAACAAAAGTAGGATCTAATGATCAAACTGTGTAAGGTACTGGTGAAGCCACAACTCCAGTATTGTGTGCAGTTCTGACCACCATATTATAGGAAAGGCGTAATTGTTCTGGAGAGAGTGCAGAGATTTACTACGTTGTTGCCAGGGCTTGAGAATTGTAATTCTGAGGAGAGATTGGGTTTGTTTTTCTTGAAACAGAGAAAGCTGAGGGATGACATGACTGAGGTATACAAAATTGTAAGGAGTAGTGAGAGAGTAGACAGGAGGAACCTGTTTCCCTTGGCAGAGATTTCAAAAACCAGGGATACAGATTCAAGTTAAGCGCCAGAAGGATTAGAGTGGTCATGAGGTAAAACATTTTTATGCAGGGGGTGGTGGGTGTCTGAAATTCGCTGCCTGATTTGGTGGTGGAGGCAAAGACCCTAAACACATATGAAAAGTTACCCGGACCTGCACCTTAAGTGCTGTAAATTGCAGGCTATGGGTAATGCACAGGAAGGTGAGTTTAGAAAGGGCACTTAGATACCTTTGGGTTGGTAGGACAAGATGAGCCAAATGGCCTCCTTCTATGCCATATCATTTCTGTGGTTCTATATAATGTTAGAATTAATCTTGAAATACACAAACAAAATCAGCTTGCATATACACAGGGAGAGGATCAGCCTCAATATGTACAAAGAAAGAATCAACCTCAATCTCCACACGGAAAATGCACAAGAAAAGAAACAGTCTTCATGTACACAGAGATATAACCAATCTTGACATACATGGGGAGAGGATCAGTCTTAATATACATGAGGCTAGAATTGGTCTCCTATGTCAACAGAGATAGAAATTGTCTCAATATATACAGGTAAAGATCAGTCTTCATATACACAGAGATAAAATCATTCATAATATGCATTAGCAGTGAGCTATTCTCAAAGACAAAGGAAAATAATCAGTCTTGCAGGAAGAGTATCCACATTGAAATACACAGTGAGTGTATCAGCCTTGACATACACAGGAAATAAATTTGTGTTGGTATAAACAAGAAAGGAATCAGCCTTCGAGTACACAGGAATTAAATTTAATTTGATATACACAGGGAGAGAATCGATTTTGATCTACAGAGATAAAATTTGAACTATCAATAAATCAGTCCGGATATGAAATTTGAGGGAATCTCTCAATATATACAGGCAGGTATCAGTTTCAATGTATGTATAGAAATAAAATCTTTAGTAAATGCACTTCAAATAAACCATCCTCGATGTACACATCTTGGAATCAATTCTCTACATATATAGGAAGCAAACCAATTTCTATATGCACAGTCTTGATATACAGAGGAAGAGCTTCAGTCTTAATGTACATATTACCAAATATGTCTTGATGCACACAGAAAGGAAAAATTACTCTATATTCACATGGAGAGTATTAACCACGATATACACTGATAGCAAAGGAGTCTCAATATACATATTGAGATCATCAGTCTCTATATAAAGAAGAGATTCAGTTCTTGATATATGCATTTCTAAAAGCAGTCTTGATATACACAGGAAGAGAAGAAAAAACTCCATCTGCACGTGGAGTAGATCAAGAACAAAGCAAATTACAGCACAGGAACAGGCTCTCAAAGCCCGTCCATGCTGCCTGACTGAACTAAAACCCCCTTCCGGGGACTGAATCCCTCTATGCCCATCCTCTTCATATATTTGTCCAGATACCCCTTAAAACTCACTATCGTATCTGCCTCCACTACTTACCCTGGCAGCAAGTTCCAGGCACCCACCACCCTTTGTACATCTTCTTTAAACCTTGCTGTTCGCACTTTAAAGCTATGCCCCCTAATAATTGAGTCTTCCACTCTGGGAAAAAGCTTCTGACTATCCACTCTGCCCATGCCTCTCATAATCTTGTCGACTTCTATCAGGTCTTCCCCCAACCTCCGTCGCTCCATATGAGAACAAACCAAGTTTCTCCAACCTTTCCTCATAGCTAATGCCCTCCATACCAGGCAATATCCTGGTAAATCTTTTCTGTACCCTCTTCAAAGCCTTCACATCTTTTTGGTAGTGTGGCAGCTAGAATTGAACACTAAATTCCAAGTGCAGCCTAATTAAGGTTCTATAAAGCTGCAACATGACTTGCCAATTTTTAAACTCAGTGCCCCAGCTGATGAAGGCATGCATGCTGTATGCCTTCTTGACCACCTTCTCAACTTGCATTGCAACTTTCAGTGGCCTGTGTACCTGTACACCCAGATCCTTCTGCCAATGCTCTTAAGGGTTTTGCCATTTACTGTATATTCGATCTTCCAAAATGCATTACCTCACATTATCTCAGTCTCAATGTTTTCTTTTATTCATTCTTGGGATGTGGACATCACCAGCAGGGCCAGCATTTGTTGGCCTTCCCTAATTGCCCTTCAATTGAATGGCTTCCTCAGCCATTTCAGAGGACATTTTTAAGAGTCAACCACATTGCTGTGGATCTGGAGTTACATGTAGGTAGACTGGGTAAGGATGGCAGATTTCCATCCTTAAAGAGCATTAGTGAATCAGATGGGTTTTTGTTACAATCAGCAATGGTTTCACGATCATCATCAGATTTTTAATTCCAAATTTTTATTGAATTCAAACTGCACCATCTACCACAGAGGGATTTGCACTCAGGGCCCCAGAGCATTATCCGGGGTCTCTAGATTACCAGTCCAGTGACAATAACATTACACTGTGACCTTCTGTACACACAGAGTGAATCAGTCTGATATACACAGACTGTGTATATCAATAATAAAACACATCATAAAAATCTTCCTCTATGTACACAATCAAGATATCAGATTCAATATGCACAAGAAGTGAATCAATGGCAATACACATAGGCAAATAGTCTGTCTTGATATACAGAGGAAAAGTAGCAGTCTCGATATACACACAGAAAGCATCACACTCAATTTATTCAGGAACTGAATTATAATCAATATAGGCACAGTAAGAAATCTCACAACACAAAGTTAAAGTCCAACAAGTTTATTTAGTAGCACAAGCTTTTGGAGCATTGCCCCTTCACCAGGTGAGTGAAGAGTTCGGTGCACAAACAGGGCCTATAGACACAAACGTTCAGCCTCTGATCTTTGGGTAAGCATTTTCCAAGGCAGCTTTCATGACACACGACAGTGCAGAACCGCTCAGCAGAAACTGATAGCCAAATTCCACACACATGAGGTGATTCTCAATCATTAAACCAGATGTGATAAGCAGTTTGCTTAAATCAGTCTCAATGTACAAAGAACAGCACGGGAAACAGGCCCTGCGGCCCAACGAGCCCGCACAGCCGCCCCGATGTTCCCACCTCTACCCACGATCCCTGTCCATGTTTATAGAAATTTCTAGAATCAACCTTGATATATACATTGCTAGAATCAGCTGACACAGGAAGAAAATTAGCCTGCATATACACATGGATCCATGTCAATATACAGTGGGAGCGGGTCAGTCTTGATTTACACAGTAGAAAGTCTCACAACACCAGGTTAAACTCCAACAGGTTTATTTGGAATTATGAGCGTTTGGAGCACTGCTCTTTCATCAGCTGATCGCCTCACTTGATGAAGGAGCAGCGCGCAAAAGTTTGTGATTCCAAATAAATCTGGTGTTGTGAGATTTCTTGCTGTGCCCACCTCAGTCCAGTGCCAGTAATTCCACATCTTGATATATACAAGCAGAAATTAGTCTTGACACACACAGGAATGAAATCTGTCACAGTGTGTACATTTAGTAGGGGATTCAGTCTTGTATAGAGTGAGAGACTGAGTCCTGATGTATACAGGCAGAGAGATCAGCCATGAAAGACAGGTAAAACCTGTCAGTATGTGTGCATCCAATGAACCAGTCTCAACATAAACATTCAGAGACAATTTTGACATACACAGGGAGTGATTCAGTCTCAATGTACATAGCAAGAGAATCAGCCTTGCTACACACAAGGCCAGAGGCAGACTTGATATTTCAGAGAGAAGATCAGTCTATATAAACACTGACACATCAATCTCGGTTTACAAAGGCAGAGATCAGTTTTGACATACGTAGAATCATATATTCCTTACACTGCAGAATGATGCTACGGTAGGCTTTTTTTTTGCCTTTAACATTTTATTGACAAGTTTGTCGACAGATAAATCTCTGGAAGACAGGGGGTGGGGGGCCAGACTCCACAGCCAGTGCTCATTGATCCTTCAGCTCCTGCAGTTGGCAAATTGCAGATTTCACTGTAACAAATGAGGTGGTGTTGTAAGCCCAAATTCCTCCAGCTACAGTTTTCATGCAAGATCCAAAATGCCAGATGCTGACTGCCCTGCATCTTTGTCTTCCTGCAGAAGGAGCAGGTGTATTTGGCGTGCTGACTGATCTCGATCTTTTTCACCATTTTGCAGAGAGAAGCTCCATACTGAGTCCCATATTTCCCTACGGTCCCCATCTTCTTGGTGTGCTTGGCCATCTTCCCAGATGGAGCAGAGAGAACTAAATTAATTTGGAGTGAAATAATGCAGCAAAATACTATTGCCCAATGTGGGGTTCAAACCCATATGTGGGATTAAGAGTCCCATGCTCTACTGACTGAGCTAATCGGGGGCATAAGGTTAAAACTCATGGAATCCATGGTAAGGTAGCCAAATGGATATAAAATTGGCTTAATGACGGAGGGTAGTTGTAGAGGTTTTTTTTCAAACTGGACACCTGTGACCAGTGGTGTGCCTCATGGATCGATGCTAGGTCCACTGTCATTTGTTATTTATATTAATGAATTAGATGTGAATTTACGAGGCATAAGTTTGCAGATGACACCAAGATTGGTGGTATTGTGGACAGTGAAGAAGATTATCTAGAATTGTGATGGGATCTTGATCAATTGGGCCAGTGGGCCAATGAATGGCAAACGGAGTTTAATTTAGACAAATGTGGGGTGATGCATTTTGGTGAATCGAATTGGGACAGGACCTACTCAGTTAATGGTAGGACTTGGGGAGAGGTGTAGAACAAAAAGATGTAAGAGAATAGGTTCATAGCTCCTTGAAAATTGAGTCAGAGATGGACAGGCTGTGAAGAAGGCATTCAACATGCTTGATTGCATTGGGCAAAACACTGAATACAGGAGTTGGGACATCTTGTTAAAGTTGTACAAGGCATTGTAAGGCCACACTTGGAATACAGTGTGCAATTCTGGTCAGCCTATTATAGAAAGGATATTATGAAACTAGAAAGAGTGCTGAAAAAGATTTACTAGGATGCTACCAGAGCTTGATATTTTGAATGATAAGGGGAGGCTGGATACACTGGGACTTTTTTCCCTGGGCAAAGGAAGCTGAGGGGTGATCTTGTAGAGGATTATAAAATAATGAGGAGCATAGATCAGCCAGATAGTCAATATCTTTTCCCAAAGACATGAGAGTCTAAAACTAAAGGATATAGGTTTAACGTGAGAGGAGAGATACAAAAGTGTCCAGAGGGACAGATTTTTCACAAGAGGATGGTGAGTGCCTGGAAAGAGCTGCCAGAGGCAGTAGGAGAGGCAGGCACAATTTTATCTTTTAAAAAACAATTAGTCAGTTACATGGGTAAGATGGGTATAGAGGGATATGAGACAAATGCGGGCAGTTGGGACTAGCTTGGTTATGGTTGTCCCCCTCTCTAACAAGTATACTGTTTTGGATACTGTTGGCGAGGATGACCTAAGAGGATAAAAGCAGCAGCAGCCAAAGCAGTAGCACCATGGCTGGTTCTGTTGTTAAGCAGAGAGGGACAAAGAGCACTAGAGCAACAGTTATAACTCTATAGTTAGGCATGCAGATAGGCATTTCTGTGGACATGAAAGAGACTTTAGGATGATATGTTGCCTCTCTGATGCCAGAGTCCAGGATGTCTCTGAACAGGCAGAAAGCATTCTGAAGGGAGAGGGTGAACAGCTATAAGTTGTGGTACATATTGGTACTAATAACATAGGTAGGAAGAGTGATGACATCCTGAAACAGCAGTTTAGGGAATTAGATAGAAAGTTAAAAAGCAGGACCTCTAGGGTTGTAATCTCAGAATTACTCCCTGTGCCACATACGACTAGGAAGATAGTGCAGCTCAACACGGGCTAAACAGCTGGTGTAAGAGGGAGGATTTCAGTACCTAGACCACTGGGGTATCTTCCAGGGCTGCACTAAACTGGGAGGGCACGAATATTCTGGCAGGGAGGTTTGCAAGTGTCACACAGGAGGATTTAAACTAGTTTGGCAAGGGGATGGAAACAAAAGCAAAGGTGACGTAGCTGAAGGGGAACCAGAGAGTTGGGCCAGTAAGGCTCAGGGGAAGAACAGGCAGAATGTGGTTGCTAATCAGGGAGGGTCTGATCAACTGAAATGCATTTGTTTCAATGTGAGAAGAGTAACAGGTAAGGCAGATAAACTTAGAGCTTGGATTAGGACTTGGAACTAAGATGTTGTTTCTATTACAGAGACTCAGTTAAGGGAAGGACAGGATTGGCAGCTCAACATTCCAGGATACAGATGTTTCAGGAAGAATAGAGGGGGATGTAAAAGGGATGGGGGAGTTGCACTACGGTTAAGGAGAATATCATGGCTGTACTGCGTAAGGATACCTTGGAGGGCTCATACAACAAGGCAGTACGCGTAGAGTTTAAGAATAGAAATGGCGTAGTCACAATGTCGGGAGTTTACCAGAGGCTGCCCAACTGCCGAGATAGACGAACAGATATGTAGGCAGATTTTGGCAAGGTGTAAAAGTAACAGGGTTGTTGTGGTGGGAGATTTTAACTCCCCCTATATTGACTGAGACTCACTTAATGCCAGGAGTGTGGATGGGGCAGAACTTATAAGGAGCATCCAGGAGGGCTTTTTGAAATTGTAATTGATAGTCCAACTAGGGAAGGAGCTGGACCTGGTATTGTGGAACGAGCCCAGCCAGGTGGCTGACATTTCAGTAGGGGAGCAGCTCGGGAACAGTAATCACAATTCAGTAAGATTTAAGACACTGATGGATAAAGATAAGTGTAGTCCTCAAGTTAAGGTGCTAATTTGGGGGAAGGCTAATTACAACAATATTAGGCAGGAACTGAAGAATGTAGATTGGGGGCAGATGTTTGAGGGCAAATCAACATCTGGCATGTGGGAGGCTTTCAAGTTTAAGTTGATAGGAATTCAGGACTGGATGTTCCTGGAAGGATGAAGGTTAAGTATGGCAAGTTTTCAGAACCTTGGATAATGAGAGAATTGTGAGCCTAGTCAAAGGGAAAACGGAAACATTTGTCCATGCTAGGAGACTGGAAACACGCAAATGTGGAATACAAGGAAAGTAGAAAGAAACTTAAGCAAGGAGTAAGAAGGGCTAAAAGGGTCACGAAAAAATATTGGCCAGCAAGATTAAGGAAAATCCCAAAGTTTTTTATACATATATAAAGAGCAAGAGGGTAGCCAGGGAGAAGGTTAGCCCACTCAAGGACGGGAAGGGAATCTATCTGTGGAGCAAGAGGAAATGGGCATAGTATTAAACGAGTATTTTGCGCCAATATTTTCAAAGAGAAAGACATGGTGGATGAAAAGTCTGGGAAAGAGTGTGTAAATAGTTTGAACCATGTTGAGATCAAAAAGGAGGTGGTATTGAGGTTCTGGAGAAACATTAAGCTAGACAAGTCCCCAGGGCCTGATGGGATATACTCCAGAATACTGAGAGAGGCAAGGGAGGAAATTGCTGGCGTCTTGAGAGAAATCTTTGTATCCTCACTGGTTAAAGGGAAGGTCCTAGAGGATTAGAGAATAGCCAATGTTGTTTCTTTGTTTAAGAAGGGTAGCAAGAATAAACTAGGTCATTACAGGCTAGTGAGCCTTGCATCAGTGGTAGGGAAATTACTGGAGAGAATTCTTCAAGACAAGATTTACCTCCACTTCGAAATAAGTGGATGTATTAGCAAATGATTTTGTGAAGGGAAGGTTGTGTCTCACTAACCTGATCGCGTTTTTTCAAGGAAGTGACAAAGATGATTGATGAGGGTAGGGCAGTGAATGTTGTCTACTTGGACTTTAGTAAGGCTTTGACAAGGTCCGTCATAGCAAACTGGTGCAGAAGATGAAGTCACATGGGATCAGACGTGAGCTGGCAGGGTGGATACAAAATAAGTCAAAGAAAGGTGTGTTTCTGAATGGAGGGCTGTGACAAGTGACATTTCTCAGGGATATTTGCTGGGATCTTTGCTGCTTGTAATATATATAAATGATCTGGAGGAAAATGTAACTGGTTTGATTAGTAAGTTTGTGGACGACTCAAAGGTTGCTGGATTTGCAGATAAAGATGAAGACCATCAAGGGAGACAGCAGGATCTAAATCAGTTGCAGACTCGGGTGGAGAGATGGGAGATAGAGTTTAATCTGGACAAATGTGAGGTTATGCATTTTGGGAGGTCTAAAGCAGATAGGAAAAATACAGTAAATGGCAGAACCGTTAAGAATATTGATAGGCAGAGGGATCTGGGTGCACAGGTGCAGAGGTCACTGTAAGTGGCAACACAGGTGAAGAAGATAGTTAAGAAAGCATACAGCAATAGTTGCCTTTATTGGCCGGGGTATTGAATTTAAAAATTGGCAAGTCATGTTGCAGCTTTATAGAAACTTAGCTCCTGGAACGATAGAGGTTGAGGGAAGACCTGATAGAAGTCTATAAGTTTGAGAGGCATGGACAGAGTGGATAGTCAGAAGCTTTTTCCCAAGGAAGAGGAGTCAATTACTAGGCCACAGATTTAAGGTGCGAGGGGCAAGGCTTGAAGATGTACGTGGCAGGTTTTTTACATAGAGGGTGGTGGGTACCTGGAACTCGCCGCCAGAGAGGTAGTGGAGGCAGTTTGATAGTGACTTGAGTGGTCCTTGACAAATACACGAATAGGATGGGAATAGAGGGATATGGTACTTCTGGAAGGGTAAGGGGTTTTAGTTAAGTCAGGCAGCATGGTCGGTGCAGGCTCAGAGGGCCGAAGGGCCTATTTCTGAGCTATAATTTTCTTTGTTCTTTGTTCTTCATAGTAAAAACTGGATGGCATGGACAAGCTGGGCCGTAGGGCCTACTTTCATACTGTAAATCTCTATGACTCTATGAGGTGGTGATTCTCCAGTTTGCGTTGGGGTTCACTAGAACATTGCAAAAGGTCAAGGATGGACATGTTGAGAGGAGAGCAGGGTGACGTTGAAGTGGCAAGCGACGGGAAGGTCTGTGTCCTACCTGCGGATGGACTGAAGGTATTTAGCAAAGCGGTCACCTAGCCTCTGTTTGATCTCTCTGATGTAGAGTAGACCACATTGGGAGCAATAGACTAGATTGAAGGAGGTGCATGTAAGGCGCTGCTTCACCTAGGAAGGGTGTTTAGGACCTGGGGTAGTGAGCAGAGAGGAGGTAAAAGGGCAGATGTTACAACTTCTACTACTTCAGGGGAAAGATGCCGTGGGCAGGGGGTGAAGTGTTGGGTATGATGGAGGAGTGGACCAAGGTGTCTTGGAGAGAACGGGGGCATTGTGGAATGCTGACGGGGGCAGTGAGGGGAAGGTGTGTTTACAGGCATCGTGCTGGAGTTAGTGAAATGGCAGAGGCTGATTCTTTGAATGAAAAGGCTGCTGGAGTGAAATGTGAGAATGAAGGGGACCCGTTCCTGGTTCTGAGAGGGAGCGGAGGGGGGAGATCAGTGGCCTAGGAGACAGTTTGGACAGGGTGAGAACCCTGCCAACTATAGTAGGTGGAAAGCCATGATTGAGGAAAAAGGATTTGAGGTGTGAAAAGCTGTTGTCAAGGTAGTTGTGGGAGTGAGTGGGCTTATAATGGATACTAGTGGGCTGTTTATCACCACAAATAGAGACAAAGAGCTCTAGAAAGGGAAGAGAAGTTCAGAGATGGACCATGCAGAGGTTATATATGAGTGGAAATTAGAAGCAAAATTGATAAATGATTACAGTTACTAGAGCATATCACAGCACCGAGATAGTCGTTGATGTTCCGATAAAGGAGTTGTGGGAAGGGGCCGCAATAGGACTGGAACAGGGAATGCTCCACATAACCCAAACATACTGGGACACATGCAGGTGCCCATAGCCACATCTTTTATATGCATTCAATCTTGTTGAACACAGCGAGAGAATGAATTCTGATGTACACGGGCAGACAGACCAGTCACGAAAGCCAGAGAGATAAAATCTGTTAGTATGTTTGCATCCAGTAAACCAATCTTAACATTAACATTGATAGAATCAGTTTTGACAGACACATGGAATGATTCAGTCTCAAAACACACAGGGAGCGAATCAGTGTTTATATACACAGGGAATGAATCAGTGTTTATATACACAGGGAATGAATCAGTGTTTATATACACAAGGAGCGAATCAGTGTTTATATACGCAGGGAGCGAATCAGTGTTTATATACGCAGGGAATGATTCAGTGTTTATATACACAGGGAATGAATCAGTGTTTATATACACAGGGAATGAATCAGTGTTTATATACACAAGGAGCGAATCAGTGTTTATATACGCAGGGAATGATTCAGTGTTTATATACGCAGGGAGTGAATCAGTGTTTATGTACGCAGCGAGCAAATCAGTGTTTATGTACGCAGGGAGCGAATCAGTGTTTATATACGCAGGGAGCGAATCAGTGTTTATTTACACAGGGAGCGAATCAGTGTTTATATACACAGGGAGCGAATCAGTGTTTATATACACAGGGAGCGAATCAGTGTTTATATACACAGGGAGCGAATCAGTGTTTATATACACAAGGAGCGAATCAGTGTTTATATACACAGGGAATGATTCAGTGTTTATTTACACAGGGAGCGAATCAGTGTTAATGTACGCAGGGAGCGAATCAGTGTTTATGTACGCAGGGAGCGAATCAGTGTTTATGTACGCAGGGAGAGAATCAGTGTTTATATACGCAGGGAGCGAATCAGTGTTTATGTATGCAGGGAGAGAATCAGTGTTTATATACGCAGGGAATGATTCAGTGTTTATTTACGCAGGGAGTGAATCAGTGTTTATATACACAGGGAGTGAATCAGTCTCAATATATAGAGGGAGTAAATCAGTGTTTATATACGCAGGGAATGATTCAGTATTTATTTACACAGGGAGTGAATCAGTGTTTATATACGCAGGGAGTGAATCAGTGTTTATATACACAGGGAATGATTCAGTATTTATTTACACAGGGAGTGAATCAGTGTTTATATACGCAGGGAGTGAATCAGTGTTTATATACACAGGGAATGATTCAGTATTTATTTACACAGGGAGTGAATCAGTGTTTATATACGCAGGGAGTGAATCAGTGTTTATATACACAGGGAATGATCAGTATTTATTACCAGGGAGGAATCAGTGTTTATATACACAGGGAGCGAATCAGTGTTTATATACACAGGGAGCGAATCAGTGTTTATATACACAGGGAGCGAATCAGTGTTTATATACACAAGGAGCGAATCAGTGTTTATATACACAAGGAGCGAATCAGTGTTTATATACACAGGGAATGATTCAGTGTTTATTTACGCAGGGAGCGAATCAGTGTTTATGTACGCAGGGAGCGAATCAGTGTTTATGTACGCAGGGAGCGAATCAGTGTTTATGTACGCAGGGAGCGAATCAGTGTTTATGTACGCAGGGAGTGAATCAGTGTTTATGTATGCAGGGAGAGAATCAGTGTTTATATACGCAGGGAATGATTCAGTGTTTATTTACGCAGGGAGTGAATCAGTGTTTATATACGCAGGGAGCGAATCAATGTTTATATACGCAGGGAGTGAATCAGTCTCAATATATAGAGGGAGTAAATCAGTGTTTATATACGCAGGGAATGATTCAGTATTTATTTACACAGGGAGTGAATCAGTGTTTATATACACAGGGAGCAATCAGTGTTATACGAATCAGTGTTTATATACACAGGGAATGATTCAGTATTTATTTACACAGGGAGTGAATCAGTGTTTATATACGCAGGGAGTGAATCAGTGTTTATATACACAGGGAATGATTCAGTATTTATTTACACAGGGAGTGAATCAGTGTTTATATACGCAGGGAGTGAATCAGTGTTTATATACACAGGGAGCGAATCAGTGTTTATGTACGCAGGGAGTGAATCAGTGTTTATATACACAGGGAATGATTCAGTATTTGTTTACACAGGGAGTGAATCAGTGTTTATATACGCAGGGAGTGAATCAGTGTTTATATACACAGGGAATGATTCAGTATTTATTTACACAGGGAGTGAATCAGTGTTTATATACGCAGGGAGTGAATCAGTGTTTATATACACAGGGAATGATTCAGTATTTATTTACACAGGGAGTGAATCAGTGTTTATTAACGCAGGGAGTGAATCAGTGTTTATATACGCAGGGAGCAAATCAGTGTTTATATACACAGGGAGCGATTCAGTGTTTATATACACAGGGAGCGAATCAGTCTCGATATATAGAGGGAGTAAATCAGTGTTTATGTACTCAGGCTGTGATTCAGTCTGAATATACACAGGAAAAGATCTACAGCAGGCCAGAAGCAGCCTGAAAAATCACAGGGAAAGGATCAGTCTATATACACAGAAAGGAACCAGTCCTGATCTACACATGTAGAAATCAGCCTTGAATCAACACAGACTAACCAGTAAACCTGGCGAGTGCTGATACACACAGGTAGGGATCAGTCTTGAAAGTGAAATAAAATCTGTCAACAAATCAGTCTCAATATTAATAATTGATAGATTTAGTCTTGATATGCCCAAGGAGAGAATCAGTCTTGGTAAACATGGGGAGGGAATTAGTCTTGATGTACATAAGGAGAGAATCGATCTCAATATATATGTTGCTGGAATTAGACTGATATACACAAGCAGAAATCAGTCTTGACACACAAAAGCCAGGATTCTCCCAAACAAATTCTCCCAAACTCGTGTGAAAACTGGAGTATGTCCTGCTAGTTTTTTAGCGTTATTTTCAAACTCTCCCCAGCCAGTGTCAATCTTCCCCCACCCCCAGCAGTCCCGATCTCCTGATCCCTCTGCATCACCCCGCCCACTCCAACAGTGACCCCAACCCTGATCGGCCCCCTCCCTCAATCTGCCACTGATCCCGAAAGCAGAGTGCCAGCAGGAACCCAGACCAATCTCCCTGCACAGGCCCCATCCCAATAGGCCTCATCCCCTTCTGGTCCCACCCCCATCATTCTGCTCAGTGCCTGGTGGGCAGTGCCATGGTGCCTCTTGGGCATTGCCAGAGGCCAGGCTAGCAATGTCAGGCTGACAATGCCCAGGGGCCTTCACCTCTTTTTCCCCAAGCTCATGGGAGGTCTCCATGGCGTTCCTCACTCCAGTGGAGTCAGGTCACCAGCTCCCTGTTAGAGGGAAGCTGTTATAACTCCCATTGAAGTGTTGATATACAGAGAGTGGATCAATCTGGGTATACACAGGAAGTGAAACAGTCTGGGTATACACAGGGAGTGAAACAGTCTGGATATACACAGGGAGTGAAACAGTCTGGATATACACAGGGAGAAAATCAGTCTGGATATACACAGGGAGTGGATCAATCTGGGTATACACAGGAAGTGAAACAGTCTGGGTATACACAGGGAGTGAAACAGTCTGGATATACACAGGGAGTGAAACAGTCTGGATATACACAGGGAGAAAATCAGTCTGGATATACACAGGGAGTGGATCAATCTGGGTATACACAGGGAGTGAAACACTCTGGATGTACACAGGGAATGAAACAGTCTGGATGTACACAGGGAGAGAATCAGTCTGGATGTACACAGGGAGAGAATCAGTCTGGATGTACACAGGGAGAGAATCAGTCTGGATGTACACAGGGAGAGAATCAGTCTGGATGTACACAGGGAGAGAATCAGTCTGGATATACACAGGGAGTGAATCAGTTTGGATGAAATCAAGAAATGAATCAATCTGGATATACACAGGGAGTGAATCAATCTGGATATACACAGGGAGTGAATCAATCTGGATATACACAGGGAGAGAATCAGTCTGGATATACACAGGGAGAGAATCAATCTGGATATACACAGGGAGAGAATCAGTTTGGATGTACGCAAGGAGTGAATCAGTCTGGATTTACTAAAGTTAAATTTTAGTCACAAGTAGGCTTACATTAACACTGCAATGAGGTTACTGGGAAAATCCCCTGGTCGCCACAGTCCAGCACCTGTTTGGGTATACTGAGGGAAAATTTAGCATGGCCAGTGCACCTAACCAACATGTCTTTCAGACTGTTGAAGGAAACCAGAGCACTCGGAGGAAACCCATGCAGAGATCGGGAGAAGTGACCCAAGCTGGAAATCGAACTCAGATCCCTGGCATTGTGAGGCAGCAGTGCTAACTACTGTGCCAGTGTGTCATCCATGGTGAGAGAATCAGTCTTGAAATACACAGGAAAATAATCAATTTTGAGGCCTACAGAGTAGGAACCAGTCTTGCTGTACACAAGCAGAGAATCAATCAAAATACTGATTGATTGTATCAGGATAGAATGCGTCTGACTATCTAAAAGATAAAGTCAGTCATCATGGGCACACACAGTACTTAGTCTCTATATACACAGATATAGATTTAGGCTGAGATAAATAAAACGCAGTCAATTTTCAAAGAGTGAGAACAATTTTTGATGTACATAGGCAGTGATCAATCGTAATCTACATAGATAAAATGAGTTTTCATATACACAAGGAATAAATTAATCTTAATGTACAAAGGGGTAGTCAGACTATATACACACAGCTATAGAATCCATCTGAATAATCACAGCAAAAGTGAATAAGCCTTGATATCCACAGACATAGATTCATTCTCAATACACACAGAAAGTTAATTAGTCTGAATATGCAAGAATAGAATGAGTGTTGGTATATGCAGGATCAAAATTAGTGGTAAGAGTCTTAGAAGTTCAAGTCCCAGTAGCATCTAGTAAATCTTTTCTGTACTCTTGCTAGTTTAATAATTTCCTTTCTATAAAAGGGTGACCAGAACTGTACACAGTATTCTGAGTGTGGCCTTACTAATGTCTTGTAGAACTTCAACAAGATGTCCCAATCCCTATATTCAATATTCTGATCAATGAAACCAAGCATGCAAAATAAATGCCTTCTTCACCACTCTGTCCACCTGTGACTCCGCTTTCAAGAAGCTATGAACCTGTACCCCTAAATCTCTTTGTTCTATAACTCTCCCTAACAGCTTACCATTAACTGAGTACGTCATGCCTCAATTTGATCGAATTGAGGTAGAAGCTATTCAGCATGCATGTATTTAACTCTAAGAATTTTGATACATGCAAGAAGTTAATCAGTCTCAAAATACACTCGGAGAAAATCTGTCTCATTATACCTAGGGAGGGGAATCAGTCTGGACACACACACAGAGAATCAGTTCCGATATACATAGCAAGGGAATCAGTCTTGATATACACAGGATGAAATGAGTCTAAGGTCCCAGGAACAGAATCTTACTCAATATACATGGAGGAAAAATCAGTCTTCATCTACACAGAGATAAAGGGTGGAATTCTCTGAAAAATGTTCTGAATGTTGAATTAGTGGGAAAACTGGAGTAAATCATACTGTTTTTTTTCCAGTGCGACTTCACACTAGAATCTCCCCACATTCTGTGCAATGCAGAGGCCACCAGCATGGAAAGCTGAACCCAGTGGGCTTCTGCGCACGAGGTGGAGGATGGGGGGGAGCCACTGCAACAGCAGCCACAAATAGTCCCTCAGGAAGGAGGGCAGGGGGCTAATGCTGAGGGCCAGGAGGTGGGAGAGCAGTCTCCCAAAAGACAGAAAATGCAAAGGGCAAAGAGGTACCAGATCCAGCATTCCTTCGAGGAATGCTCGAGTGGAGGCTGTGTGCCATCACCGACTGCGATGCTCAAAGAGCAGAGTGCGGCACCTATGTGAGGAGACATTAAATAAATTTTTTGTGCCAGTTTTCACAGAGGAGGACACAAATAGCTTGCTGAATATTAAAGATAGAAGGGTGGTAGGAGATGAGATCCTTAGTGCAATTACTGTCACTACAGAAGTAGTGCTTGATAGACTAACGAGACTGAATGTAGACAAGTCCCTGGGACCAGATGGAATGCATCCCAGGATTCTGAAAGAAATGGCAGAGGTGATAGCGGATGCCTTAGTAATTATTTATCAAAATTCACTGGACTTTGGGGAAGTGCCGGAAGATTGGAAAATGGCTAATGTTACGCCACTGTTTAAAAAAGATAGCAGACAGAAGGCAGGGAATTATACACTGGTTAGCTTAACATCTGTAATTGGAAAAATGCTAGAATCCATCATCAAAGAAGAAATAGCAAGACACCTAGAAAGGAACGCTTTGATCAAGCAGACGCAGCACGGATTCGTGAAGGGGAAGTTGTGTTTAACGAATTTATTGGATTTCTATGAGGATGTGACTGGTGCGGTAGACAGAGGGGAACCGGTAGATGTGATGTTTTTAGATTTCCAGTAGGCGTTCAATAACGTGCCTCACAAAAGGTTGCTGCAGAAGATTATGGTGCATAGAGTTGGAGGTAAGATGTTAGCGTGGATTGAGGATTGGTTATCTAACAGGAAGCAGAGAGTTGGAATCAATGAGTGCTTTTCTGGTTGGCAGTTGGTGACTAGTGGAGTCCCGTAGGGATCGGTGCGGGGGCCTCAACTGTTTACCATTTACATAGACGATCTGGAGGAGGGGGCTGAGCGTAGAGTAACAAAATTTGCTGATGACACAAAGATGAGTGGAAAAGCGAATTGCGTGGAAGGCACGGAAAGTCTGCAGAGAGATCTGGATAGACTGAGTGAGTGGGTTGAGGATCTGGCAGATGGAGTATAACGTTAACAAATATGAGGTTGTCCACTTTGGTAGAAATAGTAGGAGGGATTATTATATAAAGGGTGAAAAGCTGTAGCATGCCACGGTGCAGAGGAACTGGGGGATCCTTGTGCACGAATTGCAAAAACCCAGTCTGAAGGTGCAGCAGATGATCAAGAAGGCAAATGGAATGTTGGCCTTTATCATGAGGGGGATAGAATATAAAAGCAGGGAAGTCTTGCTGCAATTGTACAGGGCACTAGTGAGGCCGCAGCTGGAGTACTGTGTGCAGTTTTGGTCTTGGAGTGAGTGCAGAGAAGATTCATTAGGTTGATACCAGAGATGAGGAGGTTAGCTTATGAAGAGACATTGAATAGACTGGGTCTGTACTTGTTAGAATCTCTGGAATTCTCTGCCCATTGAAGTGGTGGAGGCTACCTCGTTGAATATAGTTAAGTCACGGGTAGATAGATTTCTGATCGGTAAGGGAATTAAGGGTTATGGGGAGAAAGCAGAAAAATGGAACTGATTCACTTCAGATCAGCCATGATCTTATTGAATGGCGGGGCAAGCTCGAGGGGCTAGATGGCCTACTCCTGCTTCCTATTTCTTATGTTCTTATGAGGAGCAGTGCATAGGCCTGCTAAAGATACAGCTCTGCTGCGTGGGGGTGCCCTGCAGGATGACTCTGTGCATGCATCATGCTTCATCATTGTGTATTGTATCCTGAACAACATCGTTCAGCAGCGGGAAGACCAACCGGAGTAGAAGAAGGATGAGGGGCTGAGGTGGACATCCTGCCATGTGAGGAGCCGGAAGATGGAGGGCAGGGCAGGGCAGCGAGAAACGCCTTGATAGCAGCCTGCTTCACATAGCTAATGCTGTGCGGTGTGGGGGCCGTTTCAAACATACTTTCATCACACCCCAGGAACAAATGTAGCCACCATTTCCCCTCAACCTTGGAATGATCCCTCAAACTACATGATCCTTCTCCACCATGTTTCATCTCACTCCCCCCCACAACACTCTTCCCCAGCCTCTCTTATCCCACTACCCTGTCCCCCAGAAACATCCAAACATCCAGTGGGCCTGGACTGGCAATGATTGTGAGTCTTGGTTGAAGGCTGGAAGATGATGGATTTCTGATGGGTGGGGAGGAGTGGGGAGGTCCAGTTTCACTCAGAGTTCACTGGATGTTGGGGAAAGTAGGGCAGGCACTCGGTAACACGTGGCCGAGTTTCACACAACACAACAGTCAGTACTTCAATGCATGGGAATGGGGAGTACTCAATTCTGTGGCGGAAGAATCAGAGATACATTAGTCACAGCTACCAGATGCAAATCTATCTTAATGTTGCTTAAGAATCCCTTGTTGATCTCAACATGACTCAAACTATTTACACAACCTTTCCTGGACTCACCATCCATTAAATCCTTTTCTTTGGTGAATACTGACACAAAGTACTCATTTAACATCACACCCATTTCCTCTGGCTGATGCAGAGATTCCTTCTCTATCCTTGAGTGGGCAAACCATCTCCCTGTCTACCCTCTTGCTCTTTATATATGTATAAAAACCTTGGGATTTTTCTTAATCCTGCTGGCCAATGATTTTTCATGACCCTTTTTAGCCCTTCTTACTCCTTGCTTAAGTTTCTTTCTACTTTCTTTGCTTTGTGTGTTCCCAGCCTCCTAGCTTTGACAAATGCTTCCTTTTCCTCTTTGACTAGACTCACAATATATCTCATTATCCAAGGCTCTCAAAACTTGCTATACTTATTCTCATCCATACAGGCATGTGCCGGTCCTAAATCCCTATCAACTTACACTTGACAGCCTTCCACCTGCCAGATGTTGATTTGCCCTCAAACATTTGCCCCCAATCTATATTCTTCAGTTTCTGTTTAATATTGTTGGAATTAACCTTGCCCCAATTTAGCACCTTAACTTGAGGATTACACTTCAGTCCATCGGTATCTTAGAGCTTACTGAATTGTGGTCAGTGTTCCTGAAATACATCCCTACTAAAATGTTGATCATCTGGCCTGGGCTCATTCCCCAAAACCAGGTCCAGTACGGCCCCTTCCCCAGTTGGACTATCTACATACGTTTGAAGAAGCCCTCCTGGATGCTTCTTGCAAGCTCTGCCTCATCCACGCCCTTAACACTAAGCGAGTCCCAGTCAATATAGGGGGAGTTAAAATCTCCCACCACTACAACCCTGTTACTTTTACACCTTGCCAAAAACCTGCTAACATATCTATCCCTCTATCTCCTGCTGGCAGTTGGGCAGCCTCTGGTAAATCCCTGACATTGTAACTACACCATTCCTATTCCTAAACTCATATTGCCTTGCTGTATGAGCCCTGCAGGCTGTCCTCCTACAATACAGCTGTGATATTCTCCTTAACCGTAGTGCAACTCCCCCACCCTTTTTACATCCCCCTCTATCCTACCTGAAACATCTGTATCCTGGAATGTTGAGCTGCCAATCCTGTCCTTCCCTTAACTGAGTCTCTGTAATAGAAACAACATCTTAGTTCCAAGTCCTAATCCAAGCTCTAAGTTTATCTGCCTTACCTGTTACTCTTCTCACATTGAAACAAATGCATTTCAGTTGATCAGACCCTCCCTGATTAGCAACCACATTCTGCCTGTTCTTCCCCTGAGTCTTACTGGCCCAACTCTCTGGTTCCCCTTCAGCTACTTCACCTTTGCTTTTGTTTCCATCCCCTTGCCAAACTAGTTTAAATCCTCCTGTGTGACACTAGCAAACCTCCCTGCCAGAATATTCATGCCCTTCCAGTTTAGATACAACCCGTCCTTCTTGTACAGGTCCCACCAGCTCCGCAAGAGGTCCAATGGTTTAGATACCGAAATTCTCCCTCCTACACCAGCTGTACGTATTGAACTGTACTATCTTCCTATTTCTAGCCTCACTGGCGTGTGGCACACGGAGTAATCCTGAGATTACAATCCTATTGTGTTCTTAACATTTAGCCCAAAGCAACTCTGGTTACTAGTGACCTTCACCCATGCCGTCTTGGTGAACCTACAACTTTCTAATCTTGTGTGGCCTACTGCTTCTTCTAGGTGCTACTCCAGGATGCACATCGGACATGGAGGTGTCCAGTTGTGATGCACGCCCCATTGCTGGTGATGCCCTTGATCGACATCCCCTAGGTGACGGAGACCTAGGGGGGCCCCAGCTGACTCGCAAATGACACTGTTTCTGTGCCATCCTCTTCATCCAGCCGGCCCCAAGAAACCCGGATGTGAAGAACGGGGGAATCGGAAAGTTTTAGGACGTCCGGAATATCCTAGGTGGAAAGCTTCAGCCTGGGCTCAAGCCTTCCCTCTTCCCAAGGGGTGCTTAGAGGCACCAGCGCCACTTCATTTGATGCCAGGGTAACTGGATTCTCCAGAACTAGAGCTCCAGAACTCCAACATAACCTGGCTCTTCCAGTTCTGGAGGCCCACATGCATCTGTGCCATGGTTTAGGTCCCCTCAGCTCCCGCCCTGTGAGACTGGGCCAAGCTCTGGAACTCCTCAGCATTAGCCCTGTGAGACTAGGCTACATTGTTGTGGCTCACAGCCATGGCCAGCAGCGTCTCCAGCATTGCCCCCAACACCCATGGCCATGGATCTATATGCCTACTGGATGCCAGCAACACACTCGCCCATGGCCTGCAGTGTCTCCAGATGGCCTGGACCCCTGAGCCAAACTTTCCACTGCAGTCACCACCCTTGCAATGTTGGTCTGGTTCACATGCTGTGTCGGCACCACATCCTGCAACAGTATCCTGTTGGACTCCCCTAAACAGCATGGTTGCTGACAGCCCTGCCACAACTCCCCGGGTTTCCTGGTGCATCTCCATTATCCTTGGGATGAATGAACACTGAGGCCTGGCATTTAGCTTGGAAACAGTTGAATCCTGGCCTCTGGCAGATCTCCACGTGCCCGAGCCCTCGTATGTTCCCGACTCCATCCAATGTGCATCAACGGTTGTGATGTGCTCACCAGTTAGTTACCCAGAACACTAAAAGTACCCTTGGTAGTGATAATCTCTGTATTGGTGAGTTGTGCAGTACGTGTCAGCGTCGCTTCACTGGTGCTGTCCTCACAAGATTTTTCACAGCCTCCCTCTGAGTTGTCATCTGGGGTATCATGAGGAATTTGTTCCAGAGTAGCAGTGGGGACATCGACACTCAAAGGATTGGGTTCCTCTGGGTTTGGCACTCTAACAAGAAAGCACACATTAGGGGAAGGGAGGGAAAGCATTGCACTTACTTCAAAGAAGACTTAGGAAGAGGGCTAAGCAATTCTCACTTGCAAGCCAGACGCTGATCTAGCTGTCCGTCACCATTCTGGCCATTGAATTGCCCCCTGTTTCTGTGGCATGCTGTTCATACCCAGTCAGCTGCCACAGCTCAGGCAAACCACCATCAGTCTGTGCTTATATACAGCTCTGGCTGGTTATGTGCAGTTTTTTTTACTGTGGGAACATAAGGTAGATTACAAGCGTTAATATTTTGAAGTGCAATGAGTGCCTGTGCTTTGGACCTCGTGTTGGCAGTTTCGAGGAAAAGGGCAACCACTGGGGGTTGCTACTTGAGGAGGGAAGTGAGCGGTTAGATGCAGTTCTTGTTGGAAGCCCTTCGGGTGTCTGAGCATGGTTTGAGATCTGTCCCGACCATATACAGGTTTCAAAATGGCATGCACATTCGCCCTTGATGCCAAAAGAAGTTCGTACCGTTTCTTCTGACACTGCTGCTTGGACTGAAGTGCCAGGCTCCTGGCATTTACTGCAGCTGCCACCTCCTCTCACAATCCACTCACAGTGGGCAATATCCCTTGGGTAACAGCCCTCATTGGGGAACAGCAGCTGGCGCCATCCCTCCACTAAATCAGCAGGTGCTTCTGGTCAACCTTGGGGAATCTGGAGGCAAGTTTCTTGCCAGACATTTTTGTGGCGTGACTGACTGTATGTTCATTCTTGCAGCTTATATACAGCTCTGGCTCAGTAGGGAGAGCAGGTAGGTACATTTAGTTTGGACCGGTCATGGACTGGATGGTAAAACCTCCTTGTGAGAAATTTGAAGGGAACTTGGTTTCAATTGAGGGTCAGCCCTCTCTGATTGGCTCTCATTCAACAAGATCCTGTGTCCAGGGGGTGTGCAATGCTCAAGGTTCTCATTCAACAAACTGAATGCTTGCAAGCAGGGGTTATGCATGGCAGCACAGCACGATTCCTGTACAAGGCACCAGTTAGATCAGTATGTTCATTGATGGGGGAGAATAGGGAATCTGCAATATGTGGCTCAGTGGGGACATAGGGACAGGGGCCACTAATGTCTGTGTGTGTGTGTGTGTGTGTGTGTGTGTGTGTGTGTGGATGGGAAGAGAGACCAGCGATGTCTGTGTAGGGGGATGCAGTGAGATGATAGCAATATCTTTGAGGGTTTGGGGACAATGATCTCAAAATTGGAAAGTCTTTTTAGCTCAGAGATGTGCACATGCGCAGTGGCTTGCATATCTCAGCAATTTCAGCCTCTTCAGCGGGTTATGATATTCAGGCCTCTGCATTGCATAGAGTACAGGAGATTCTAGTGTGAACTCCCACTGAAAAAAGCCAACATGCATTACTCCAGTTTTCTCACTAATTCAATACTAAGAACTTTTTTGGGAGCATCACGGCTGTAGATTCAGACCCAGATTAACAGCATGAATGCGTCTCAATTTTCAAAGGGAATGACCCCTTTACAATATATACAGGCAGAGGTCAATGTTAATCTACAACAAAAAGTAAAATGAATCATTGGGCCTGATTTTACCATTTTCATTCTAAGTGCTGAATCTGGGCATAATGCAGATCCAACTTAGAGATCTGCTTTCAGGCACCCCCATAACGCACTTAGCCTGAAAAGAAAATCGTCAGTCCCATTCACGCTCTGGGCGGGGGTTAGCAAAGCTGAAACAATTGGAGCTCTGAATTGCGCATACTCAGTTGAGAAATAAAAACAGCCAGCTAATCAGTTCAACATACAAAGGGAGAGAATCAGACACGATTCACAAAGATAGAGAATCAGTTTCAGTATGCACAGGTAGAGTTTCAATCTTCTTAAACATGGATTGAATCAGCCTTGATATACAGAGGCAGAAAATCAGTTTCAATCAAGGTGGAGAATTAGTCTCAATATACAGAGGTAGATAATCAGTCTCTATATTTGCAAGGGCAGAATCACCTTTGACGCACAGAGGGAAGGAACTGGTCTAAATGCACACAAAGAGACAAATCTCAAACAGACAGTATTCTTTGGCCAGTATTTACTGTTCATCCCTTGTCGCCCTCGGATTGAATGACTAGGCCATTTCGGCTGATAGCTGGCCAGCATTTATTGTCACCCAAAGGCAGTTGAGAGTCAACCACATTGCTGTGAATCTGGAGTCACACGTAGACCAAACGGGGTAAGGATGGCAGATTTCCTTCCCTAAAGGACATTAGTGAACCAGATGGTTTTTCTGCCAATTAACAATGGTTTCATGATCATCAGTAGGTCTTAATTCCAGATTTTTTTTATTGAATTCAATTTCACCATCTGCCATGGTGGGATTCGAACCTAGGTACGCAGAACATTAGCTGAGTTTTTGGATTAATGATCCAGCAATAATACCACTAGGCCATCACTTCCCCATCAGTCTCAGTATATACAGGGAGGGAATCAGTCCCAACATACACAAGAAAAGAAACAGTCTTGATACACACAGGAAGGGAATCAGTTTCGATATACACAGGAAAGGAATCAGTTTGAATGAACACAAAGAGACAATCAATCTCGATACGACAATAATTTAATCAATCTCAATATACAAAGGGAGAGAATCATGTGGTGTATCTGGATTTCCAGAAGGCACTCAACAAGGTGCTGCACTGAAGATTGCTGCATAAGATAAAGGTGCACAGTACCTCCGGAATCAGACTGTAATTGTTTACAATTTACATAGATGATTTGGAGTTGGGGACCAAGTGTAGAGTGTCAAAGTTTGCAGATGACACTAAGATGAGTAGTAGAGCAAAGTGCAGAAGACACTGAAAATCTGCATAGTGATATAGATAGTTTAATGAGTGGGTAAGGGTCTGGCAGCTGGAGTATAATGTTTGTAAATGTGAGGTCATCAATTTTGGTAGGAACAACTGCAAAATGGGCTATTATTTAAATGGTAAAAAATTGCAGCATGCTGCTGTGCAAAAGGAGCTTGGTGTCCTTGTGCCTGAATCACAAAAAGTTGGTTTGCAGGTACAGCAGAACATTAAGTAATCAAATGGAATTTTGTCCTTCATTGCGAAAGAGATGCATTTTAAAAACAGGAACGTTATGATGTAGCTGTATAGAGTGCTGGTGAAGCCACACTTGGGGTACTGTGTACAGTTTTGGTCTCCTTATTTGAGAAAGAATATACTGGCACTGGAGAGTGCAGAAAAGGTTCATCAGGTTGATTCCGGAGTTGAGAGGTTTGGCTTATGAGGAGAGACTGAGCAAACTGGGACTATACTCATTGGAATTTCGAAGAATGAGGGGGATCTAAGAGAAACATATAAAATTATGAAGGGAATAGATAAGATAAAACCAGGGAGGTTGTTTCCGCTGGCAGGTGAAACCAGAACAAGGGGGCATGGCCTCAAAATAAGGGAGAGTAGATTCAGGACTGAATTGAGGAGGAACTTCCTCATCCAAAGGGTTTGAATCTGTGGAATTCCCTGCCTAGTGAAACAGTTGAGGCTTCCTCGTTGAATATTTTTAAGGCAAAGATAGATAGATTTTTGAACAATAAAGGAATTAACGGTTATGGTGAAAGGGTAGGTGAGTGGAGCTGAACCTTATTGAATGATCTTATTGAATGACAAAGCAGGCTCGAGAGGCCAAATGGTCTACTCCTGCTCCTACTTCTTATGTTCTTTAAAGGAATCAGTCTCCATATACATAGGGAGGAAATCAATCTCATTATACACAGGGAGGCAATCAGTCTTCATACACACAGAGATAAAATGCACCTTCATATACGTGGAAGTAAATTATTTTTGATATACAAAAATGAACCAGGTATGATATACACAAGAAGAGAATCAATCTCAGTATACATGCAGATAGAATCTGGTTAACTGTATGTGACGATAAGATCAGTCAATATATGAACCTTCAGTGAATCATTCCCTAAATACTCTGATATAGAATCAAAACTTGATATAAAAGAGAGTGAATGTGTCTCGATTTACCAAGGTAGAGAATCATTTTCAATATACACAATCAGAGTTCATGTAAATATATCCAGATACAAAATAAGTCTTTTTCCCATGGCATGAATCAGCCTTGACATACACAGGAAAATAATCAGACTCTATGTCCACAGTATAGGCTGGGATTTTACCAGCATGCCCGCCCTCGGAATTGGCATTCTCCGCTAGCTTTGGGCGGGATTGTATGAAACTTGAGCAGGCATGCCGGTAAAATTCCACCTATTGAATCAGCCTTGATATTGCTCTTCATATAGACAATAAAATGAATCAATCTCCATACACAAGGAAGTTAATCATTCTCAAAATACAAAAGGAATGAATTTGCCATGAAATCTGCAGAGGTAGCATCAATTTGTATACACAGAGAGAGAATCAGTCATAATATACACAAAGTGTATCAGTCTCGACATATACAGAGATGAAATTAGTCTTGCTATACACAAGGAGAGAATGGGCCTTGATATACAAAGGAAGAAAATTAGTCTCAATATATACAGTGGGATAGAATCAGTTTTGATACAAAGAAGGTGAGAATCATTCTCACTATACTCAGGGATAGGGTCAGCCTCATGTTAAACAAAGTGAATGTGCCTCAACTTATGAATGGAGAGAATCAAGTTTCATATGCACGGACAGAGATCAGGTAAAACAAGTCATCATATACACGTTGAGTAAGTCAATCCTGATATACACAACTAGTCTCAATACACACTGGGAGAGAATCAGTCTTGGCGTATGAAGTGAGTAAACCAGTCTCAATATACAATAAGAGTGAATCAGTCTTCTATAACCACAGTATCAATATACACAGACAGAGATCAGGGGAGAGGTAAAATCAATTGTGTGCACATGAAGTGAATGCAGCCAATATACCCAGGCAGTCTTGATATATGCAAAGATTTTATCCACGTCAGTATATACAGGGATTGAGTCAGTTTCAAAGTGCACAGGAATAAAAACAAGCTGGATATATAAAGGATGTAATCAGCATCAATACACACAAAGATAGAATCAATCTTGATGTATGTTGATGGAGAATCTTCCTTGATATACACAGAAAGAGAATCAGTTTTGATATATACAGGGAAAAGAACCAGTTTTAACATACATGGGAAGAGAAACAATCTTGCTAAATGCAGGGATCGAATCTGTCTCAGTATAAAAAGAATGAAAATCATTATTGATATACACAAATGGACAATCAGTCACAATATATAGAAGGAGTTATTCAGTGTCGATGTACACAAGGGTTGAATCAGTCTCAAAGAACAAAGAACAATACAGCACAGGAAACAGGCTTTTCAGCCCCCCAAGCCTGCGCCACTCATGCTTTCAACTAGACTATTCGTTTGTATCCCTCCATTCCAAGTCTGTTCATGCGACTATCCAGATAAGTCTTAAATGATCCCAGTGTGTCCATCTCTACCACCTTGCTTAGCATTGCATTCCAGGCCCCCACCACCCTCTGTGTAAAATACATCCCTCTGACATCTATGTTAAGCCTTGCCCCCCCCCCTCCCCCTCCTCACCTTCAACCTGTGACCCCTTGTGTTTGCCACTTCTGACCTGGGATGAAGTTTCCCATGTTCACCCTATGCCCTTCATAATTTTACACACCTCTATTAGGTCGCCCCTCATCCTCCATCTTTCCAGGGAGAACAACCCCAGTCTACCCAATCTCTCCTCGTAGCCAAGACCCTCCATACCAGGCAACTTCCTGGTAAATCTTTTCTGTACTCTCTCCAAAGCTTCCACATCCTTCTGGTGGTATGGCAACCAGAACTGGATGCAGTATTCCAAATGTGGCCTAACCAACATTCTATATAGCTACAACATCATATGCCAACCTTTATACTCTATGCTCCATCCTATAAAGGCAAGCATGCCATATGCCTTCTTCACCACCTTCTCCACCTGCACTGCCACCTTTAAGGATCTGTGGATCTGCACACCCAGGTCCCTCTGAGCATCTACAGTCCTGATGCTTCTGCTATATATTGTATAGTTTCCCCCTACATTAGTTCTACAAAAATGCATCACTTTACTTTTATCTGGATTAAATTCCATAGAAGACAGAGGGTGGCGGTTGATGGGATATATTCAACCTGGAGTTCAGTTACTAGTGGTGTACCTCAGGGATCTGTTTTGGGGCCACTGCTGTTTGTCATTTTTATAAATGACCTGTGTGTATTGTGTGTATTGATACAGTGTGTTAGCATTTATTGGTAGAGGGATTGAATTTCGGAGCTGAGATGTCATGTTGCAACTGTACAAAACTCTGGTGCGGCCGCACTTGGAGTATTGCGTACAGTTTTGGTCGCCACATTATAAGAAAGAAGTGGAGGCATTGGAAAGGGTGCAGAAGAGGTTTACCAGGATGTTGCCTGGTATGGTGGGAAGGTCTTATGAGGAAAGGCTAAGGGACTTGAGATTATTTTCATTAGAGAGAAGAAGGCTAAGAGGTGACCTAATTGAGGCATACAAGATGATCAGAGGATTAAATAGGATGGACAGAGAGAGCCTTTGGATGGTGATGGCTAACACGAGGGGACATAGCTTTAAATTAAGGGGTAGTAGTTATATGACGGGGGGGGTATTAGAGGTGAGTTCTTTACTCAAAGGGTAGTAAGGGCATAGAATGCCCTGCCTGCAGCAGTTGTGGACTCTCCAAGTTTAAGGACATTCAAATGGTCAGTGGATAGGCAAATGGACAGCATTGGAATAGTTTAGGTTAGAGGGTCATTAGATTGGTTCCATTGGTCAGCGCAACATCGAGGGCCGAAGGGCCTGTACTGCACTGTAATGTTCTATTTCTCTGCCCGATTTTCCAGCCTATCTATATCCTGCTGTATTTTTGGACAATATTCATCGCTATCGCAAGTCCAGCCATCTTTGTGTCATCTGCAAACTTATTGATCCTATACCTTCCGATGAGATAGGGAGGTTTTGGTAGATTATGGGAACCGTGGTGCACAAAAGTTGTAATGACCCTCGTCAAAAAGAAAAGGAAAGCGTACAAAAGGTTCAGAGAACTAGGCAATGTTAAGGATCTAGAGGAGTATACGGCTTGTAGGAAGGAACTTAAGAAGGAAATTAGGACAGCGAGAAGGGGTCATGAGAAGGCCTTGGCAGATGATATTATGAGAACCCTAAGGCGTTCTACAAATATGTGAAGAGTAAAAGGATGAGATGTGAAGGAATAGGACCTATAAAAGGTGAAGGGGAAAGTTTGTATAGAACCAGTAGAAGTAATAGAGGTGCTTAATGAATACAGTACGTCAGTATTCATGGTGAAAAAAGATCTGGGTGGTTGTACTGTAGATTTGCGACAGACTGAAAAGATTGAGAATGTGGACATTAAGAAAGAGGATGTGTTGGAAATTTTGAATAGCATTAAGATAGATGGACTGGATGGGATATACCCCGGTTACTGTGGGAGGTGAAGGAAGAGATTGCAGATGATCTGGCGATGATCTTTGTGTCGTGGATGGAGACGGGAGAGGTTCCAGTGAATTGAAGGATTGTGGATATGGTTCCTATAGTCAAGAAAAGGAATAGGTTAGCCCAGGAAATTACCAACCGGTGAGTCTAACCTCAGTGGTTAGTAAGTTGATGGAGAAGATCCTGAGGGACAGGATTTATGAACATTTAGAGAAGTTTAGCCTGCTCAAAAGTAGTCAGCACGGCTTTGTCAAGGACAGGTCGTGCCTTACAAGCCTAGTTGAGTCCTTTGAAAATGTGACTAAACACATTGAAGAAGGAAGAGATGTAGTGTACACGGACTTCAGCAAGGCGTTCGATAAGGTCCCCCATACAAGACTTCTTGAGAAAGCAAGAGGGCATGGGATCCAAGGGGCTTTGGCCTTGTGGATCCAGAACTGGCTTGCCTGCAGAAGGCAGAGAGCGGTTGTAGATGGTCTTTTACTGCATGGAGATCAGTCACCAGTGCAGTGCCCCAGGGATCTGTTCTGGGACCCTTGCTGTTTGTGATTTTCATAAATGACCTGGATGAGGAAGTGGAGGGATGCGTTGGTACGTTTGCTGACAACATGAAGGTTGGTGGTGTTGTGGATAATCAGAAGTTGCAGCGTGACATAGATAGGATGCAAGACTAGGCGGAGAAGTGGCAGATGGGCTTCAACCCGGATAAATTGTAGTGGTTCATTTTGGCAAGACCAATGGGATGAAGAAGTATAATATCAAGGGTAAGACTCTTAGAAGTGTAGAGGATCAGAAGGATCTTGGGGTCCAGGTCCATAGGACTCTTAAATGGGCCTCGCAGGTAGAGAATGTGGTTAAGAAGGCATATGGTGTACTGGCCTTCATCAGTCAAGGGACTGAGTTTAGGAGTCGGGAAATAATGCTGCAGCTTTATACGACCCTAGTCATACCCCACTTAAGAGTACTGTGCCCAGTTCTGGTCACCTTATTACAGAAGGAACGTGGAAGCTATTGAAAGGGTGCAGAGGAGATTTACAAGAATTTTACCTGGATTGGGTGGCATGCCTTATGAGAATAGGTTGAGAGAGCTTTTCTCCTTGGAGAGATGAAGGATGAGAAGTGACCTGATAGAGGTTTGTAAGATATTGAGAGATATAGATCGGGTGGATTCTCAGAGGTTTTTCTCCAGGGCTGACATGGTCGCTACGAGAGGACACAGGTTTAAGGTGCTGGGGAGTAGGTATAGAGGAGATGTCAGAGGTATGTTTTTCACTCAGAGGGTGGTGGGTGAGTGGAATCGGCTGCAGTCGGTGGTGGTGGGGGTAAATTCGATAGAGTCTTTTAAAAGACTTCTAGATGAGTACATGGAACTTAATAGGATTGAGGATTATAGGTAAGCCTAGTAAGTAGGGATATGATCGGCGCAACTTGTGAGCCGAAGAGCCTATTTGTGCTGTAATTTTCCAATGTTCTATGTTCTTCCAAATCATTTATATATTATCACAAACAGCAGACGTCCCAGTACAGAGCCCCATGGAACACCACTAGTCACAGATCTCCAGCTGGAAAAAGACTCCTCCACTGCTACCCTCTGTCTTCTATGGCCAAGCCAGTTCTCCATCCATCCAGCTAGATCACCTTATATCCCGTGAGATTTAACCTTTTGCACCAACCTGCCATGAGGTTCTTTATCAAATGCTTTACTAAAATCCACATGGATGACATCCATGGCCCTTCCCTCGTCAATCGTTTTTGTCACCTCCTCAAAAAACTCAACCAAATTTGTGAGGCATGACCTCCCTCTTACAAAACCATGCTGTCTATTGCTAATAAGATTGCTCCGTTCTAAATGTGCATACAGTCTATCCCTAAGAATCCTTTCCAACAATTTCCCTACCATGGACGTCAAGCTCACTGGCTTGTAATTACCCGGGTTATCCCTGCTACCCTTCTTAAATAACAGGACAACATTTGCTATCCTCCAGTTCTCTGGGACTTTACCTGTGTCCAGTGAAGAGACAAAGATTTCTGTTAGAGGCCCAGAAATTTCATCTCTTGTCTCCCTGAGCAGTCTCAGATGGAGAGGATCCATCTTGATAGACACACACAGGCATTGAATGACACATGATACATACAGAGATAGAACCTGTTTCAATAAAATCAGGCAGAGATCAATTTTGATATAGAAAGTGATAAAATGAGTATTCATATACACATGGAATAAATCAGTCGTGATGTACACAATCAGAGACTCTGTCATACTGTACATAACAAGTCAAAAACAATCTTGAAATGCAGAGGAGATTTAATCAGTCTCAATATACAGTGAGGGAATCATGCTTATTACACTCAAGAGAGAATCAGTATCAATATACACAAGGGAGAATCCCTTGGAATACATTTAAGGCAGAGCTTTTTAGATTCTTGATTAGCAAGGGGTTAAAGGTTATCAGGATTATGGGGAGGCAGGATTATGGGTTGATATTCTAATCATATCAACCATGATCTAATTGAGTGGTGGAGCAGACTCAAGGAGCTGAAAGGTTTATTCTGCACGTAATTTGTATGATTGTATATAATATACACAGGGAAAGAATCAGTCTAAATACACAGTGATAGAATTGGCTCAATAAAGAGTGCAGGAGGGTATGCCAGAACCAGATATACATAAAAATGAGGTATCACCTAGTGAAGCTACAATATAGGATTACATGGAGAAAACAGTGGTATTATGATAATGTCACTGCAGTAGTCGTATAAACAAAAAGCCCATCTGGTTCACTAATATCCTTGAGGAAGGAAATCAGCAATTCTTATTAGTTGTGACCAATGTGTGACTTCAGGGGAGATAGTGTCATTACGGTATTGTCACTGGATTAGTATTTCAGAGACCCAGGATAATCCTCTGGGGACCCAGGTTCAAATCCCACCTGGGCAGATGTTGACATTTGAATTGAATAAAAATCTGGAATTATAGTTTAGTGATGATCATGGAATCATTATCAAATGTCATAAAAATCCAATTGGTTCACAAATGGCCTTTAGGGAATTGTTCATGTGATTCCAGATCCACAGCAATGTGAATTCATAGAAACTAGAAGCACGAATATAGGGGACAGACTACAGGCAAAATTCGAGAGGATTGGAAAATAGCCAGTGTTGTTTCCTTGTTTAAGAAGGGAAACAGGATAATCCAGGAAATTACAGGCCAGTGAACCTGACATCAGAGGCAGTGAAGCTTTTGGAGAAGATACTGAGTCAGAGAGTCATAGAGGTTTACAACATGGAAACAGGTCCTTCGGCCCAACTTGTCTATGCCGCCCCTTTGTTTGTAATCAGTACACTAATCCTATTTGCTCACATTTGGCCCATATCCCTCTATATCCATTTCACCCATGTAACTAACTAAAGGCTTTTAAAAAGATAAAATTGCCTCTATTACCTCTGGCAGCTTGTGCCAAATGCTCACCACCCTCTGTGTGAAAAAAAATGCCCCTCTAGATCCCTTTGTATCTCTCCCTTCTCACCTTAAACCTATGCCCTCTAGTTTTAAACTCCTCTACCTTTGGGAAAAGTTATTGGCTATCTACGTTATCTATGCCTCTTATTATTTTATAGGCCTCTATAAGATCACTCCTAAGCCTCCTACATTCCAGAGTAAAATGTCCCAGTCTATCCAACCTCTCTTTATAATTCAATCCATCAAGTCCTGGTAGCATCCTAGTAAATCTTTTCTGCACTATTTCTAGTTTAATATACAACAGGGAGACAAGATATATTTTGTTCTGAAGGACAGGATATTTGAACATTTGGAAGAAAATGGACTAAATTAGTGACAGGCAGCAGGATGTATGGGGAAAGTCATGTCTCACCAACTTGATTAAGTTCTTTGAAGAGGTGACAAAGATAATTGTTGAAGGAAGGACTGTGGATGTAATTTATATGGACTTTAGAGAGGCATTTGACAAGGTCCCAACAGACTGGTACAAAAACTAAAATTATATGGGATTCAGGGTGGGCTGGCTAGATGGATAAAGAACTGGCTTGGTCATAGAAGACAGAGAGTAGCAGTGAAAGGGTGATTTTCAGAATGGAGATCCATAGCTAGTGCTATTCCATTGGGATCAGTGCTGGGACCCCTATTGTTTGTAGTATATATAAATGATCTGGAGGAAAATATAGGGGGTCTGATTAGTAATTTTGCAGATGACACGAAGATTGGTTGCTGATAATGCCAAGAATTGTCAAATGATACATGAGAATATAGATAAATTGGCGACTTGGGCATAGAAATGGCAGATGGAGTTTAATCTGGACAAATGTGAGGTGCTGATTTGAGGATCAAATTTAAGTGTGAATCATATAGTAAATGGCAGGATCCTTAGGAACATTGATATATGGAGGGATGTGGGTGTGCAGATACATAGTTCCCTAAAAGTGGCAACATAAGTGGCCAAGATATGAAGGCACATGGCTTGCTTGCCTTCATTGGCCAGGGCATTGAGTACAAGAATTGGAAATCATTTTACAGCTATACAAAACTTTAGTTAGGCTGCATTTGAAACATTGCATGCAGTTCCAGTCACCACACTACAAGAGTGACGTGGAAACTTTGGAGAGGGTGAAAGAAGGTTGATCAGATTGTTGCTGATCTCGAGGATGTTGGCTGTGAGGAGAGGTTAAATACACTAGAATTGTTTTCACTGAAAAGATGGAAGCTGAGGGGAGACCTAATAGAAGTTGACAAAATTATGAGAGGCATCACAGGGTATGTATAATCGAAGGCTTTTTCAAGGGTGGAAGTGTCAGTTACAAGTGGACATAGATTCAAGGTGAGAGGGAAAAAGTTTAAAGGGGATGTGCAGAGGAAGTTTTTCACACAGAGTGGTGGTGTCTGGAATGCACTGCCATAGAAGGCGGTGGAAGCAGGCACATTAGCAACATTTAAAAGGCATCTGGATGGGTATATGAATAGGGAGGGAATAGAACTTTATGGACTGAATAAGGGCAGAAGGTTTTTCTCGTTTAGTTGAGGCATCTTAATTGGCACAGGCTTGGAGGACCAAAAGGTCTGTTCCTGTGCTGTACTTTTCTTTGTTCTCTTTGTTTTTGAGTAGGCCATTTGGCCCTTTGAGCCTGCTTTACCATTCATTTTGATCATGGCTGATCACCAAATTCAATATCCTAATCCCTCTTCCCTCCATATCCCTTGATCCCTTTCGTTTCAAGAGCATATCTAACTTATTCTTGAAATCAGACAACGTTTTGGACTCAACTACTTTCTGCGGGAATGAATTCATAGAATTCAACCATGTGGTTGACTTTTAAATGTCCCTTCAAGGGCAATTAGGAATGGGCAATAAATGCTGTTTGGTCCTGCCAGCTAGCAATGTCCACATTGCACAAAGGAATAAGAAAAACCCCACAGCAATAAGGTTGGTTCTTAACTGAAATGGTCTCGCCAGCCAGTCAGTTCATGGACAATTTAGGATGAATAACAAACGCTCGTCATAACAGTCATACTTACATCTCATGAAAGATATTTTTTTAAATGCCAAACAGCAAACGCAGTATATGACAGACTCAGGTAAGCAATCTCACAATGAATGGATCAGATCTAAGATCTGCAGTTCTGCCACATCCACTCATGAAATACAATGGACAATTAAGCAGCAGCAGAAGGAACATATCCTTATCTTCAATGATGGAGGAGTATAACACATTCGTGCAAAAGACAAGTCTGAAACATTTGCTACAGTCTGGAAGTGCTGAATGCATGATCCATTTCAGCCTTCTCCTGAGGTCTTCAGTAACACAGATATTTGTCTTGAGCTAAATCGATTCACTTCACCTGCAGTATCCAGAGCTATAGGCACGGGCCCTGACAATATTCCAATGTCTGTGTGTCAGAATTAGCCATGCCTAGAGCTGAGCTACAATACTGGCATCTACCTGACAGTGTGAAAAATTCCTGCATTTCCTGTCCACAATAAGCAGGACAGATCCAACTAAACCAATTACCACACCATCAGTCCAATTTCAATGATCAGCAAAGTGATAAAATTGTCATTGACAGTGCTATCAAACAGTATTTACTCAGCAATGACCTGCTCACTGTCTCGCAGTTTAGATTCTCCCTAAGCTACTCAGCTCCTGACTCATTGAAGCTTTGCTCCAAATATTGACAAAAGAGTTGAACTCAAGAGGTGAAGTCAAAATAGCTGCCCTTGACAACAAGGCCACAATTTACCAAATTTGGCATCAAAGAGCCTTAGCAAAACTGGAGTCAATATGAATTGGGAGAAAATTCTCCACTGGTTGGAATCATACCTGGCACAAAACAAGATGGTTGTGACTGTTGGAGATCAATTACCTGTCAGGGAGCAGAAATAGTTTTAAATAATCTGTTTGACAAGGTTCACAAGGCAGACTGGTACAAAAATAAGAATGACATGGGATTTGGGATGGGCTGTCTAGATGGATACAGAACTGGCTTGGTCAGAATAAGAAGTCTCACAACACCTGTCAGAGTCCAACTAGTTTATTTGATAGTAATCTCACAAGCTTTCGGAAATGGTGTTCCTTCGTCAGGTGTGTGGAAGGTTCTGATCAGCGAAGGGTATGTAGAGGCACTCACAGTTTACAGAATACAAGTCTTTACAATTAACCTGCTATTCAAGTCTTAAAGATGCCAACAATGTGAGTGGAGAGAGCGTTAGCATAGGTTGAAGAGATGTGTATTGACTCCAGACGCGCCACAGCAATAAACAGCATCAACCTCCTCAGAAGACAAACACAGAACACGGTGGACAGAGTACCCTTCGTCATCTGGTAATTCCCAAGAGCGGAGAAGCTAGGACATCTTCTCTGGAGTCTTCAAATGATGAAGACGAACATCTCGCCAGGGCCATACCCACACCCCCACTTCTTGCCTTCAAACAGCCGCACAACCTCAAACAGACTCCAGGAGAATGGTGACCACAACACTACACAACCCTACCATAGCAACCTCTGCAAGACATGCTGGATCATCGACATGGATGCCACCATCTCACGTGAGAACACCATCCACCAGGTACATGGAACGTACTCTTGCAGCTTGGCCAACATTGTCTACCTAATACGCTACAGGAAAGGATGTCCCGAAGCATGGTACATTGGGGAGACCATGCAGACGCTACAACAATGGATGAATGAATGTTGCTCAACAATCGCCAGGCAAAACTGTTCTCTTCCTGTTGGCAAACACTTCAGTGGTCACAGGCATTCGGTCTCTGATTTTCAGGTAAGCGTTCTCCAAGGCGACCTTCACAACACACGACAGGGCAGAGTCGCTGAGCAGAGACTGATAGCCAAGTTCCTAACCGGGATCTTGGGTTCATGTCACACTATCTGTAACCCCCATGACTTGCCTGGCTTGTAAAATCTCACTTACTGCCCTGTCTGGAGACAATACACATCTTTTTAACCTATGCTAATGCTATCTCCACTCACATTGTCTGCATCTTTAAGACTTGAATAGTTAGGTTAGCTATAAAGACTTGCATTCTAATCCATGTTCTATAAACTGTGTGTGACTTTATACGCCCTTCTCTGACCAGAAACTTCATGTCACACCTGACAAAGGAACACTGTTTCAAAAGCTTGTGAGTTTACTATCAAATAAATTGGTTGGATTCTAACTGGTGTTGTGAGACTTCTTACTGTGTTTACTCCAGTCCAACGCTGGCATCTCTACATCTTGTTCATAGTAGACAGAGAGTAACAGTGGAAGGTGTTTTTCAGAATGGAAATCTGTATTTAGTTGTGTTCCGCAGGGTGCAGCGCTGGGATCTCTGTTGTTTGCATATATATATATAAATAATCTGAGGAAAATGTGGAGTGGTGTTATTGGTAAGTTTGCAGCTGACGTGAAGATTGGTGGAGTTGCTGGTTATGCAGGGTATTGTCAGAGGATACAACAGGATATAGATAAATTGGAAACTTGGGCACAGGAATAGAATTTAAAGCAGACAAGTACGAGGTGGTGCATTTTGAAGGATCAAACTTAGGTGTGAATTATACTATAAATGGCAGAATCCTTAGGAACATTAACATATAGAAGGATCGGAGCATACAAACCCACAGTTCTTTAATACTGGAAACGCAGGTGGCCAAGGTGATTAACAAAGAACAAAGAAAGTTACAGCACAGGAACAGGCCTTTGGCCCTCCAAGCCTGCATCAACCATGCTGCCCGACTGAACTAAAACCCCTCACCCTTTCAGGGACCATATCCCTCTATTCCCATCCCATCCATGTTTTTACAGATGCCCCTTAAAACTCACTATCTTATCTGCCTTCCACTACCTCCCCCGACAGCAAGTTCCAGGCATCCATCAACCTCTGTGTAAAAAAACGTGCCTCGTACATCTCTTTAAACCTTGCCCCTTGCACCTTAAACCGATGCCCCTTAGTAATTGACTCCTCCATCCTGGGAAAAAGCTTCTGACTGTCCACTCTGTCCATGCTCTTCATAATCTTGTAGATTTCTATTAGATCACTCCTCAACCTCCATCACTCCAGTGAGAACAAACCAAGTTTCTCCAACTTCTCTTCATAACTAATGCCCTCCATGCCACGCAATATCCTGATAAATCTTTTTGGTACTCTTTCTGAAGCCTCCACATCTTTCTGATAGGCATGTGGCATGCTTACCTTCATCGGCCAGGGCATTGAATACAAAAGTTGGTAAATCATGTTGCAGCAATATAAAACTATAGCTAGGCTGCATTTGGAGTATTGCATGCAATTCTGGTTGCCACACTACCAGAATAACATGGAAATTTTGGAGACAGTGCAAAGAATGTTCACCAGAATGTTGCCTGGTCTTGAGGATGTTGGCTATGAGGAGAGGTTAATAAACTGGGATTGTTTTCACTGGAAAGTTAGAAGCTGAGAGGAGGCCTCATAGAGGTGTACAGAATTATGAGAGGTACAGTCAGCGGCTTTTTCCCAAAGTGGAACTATCAATTCCAAGGGGGCAGAGGTTCAAGGTGAGAGAGGAATGTTGAAGGGAGATATGCAGGGAAGTTTTTCACACAGAGAGTGGTGGATGCTGGAACACACTGTCAGAGGAGCTGGAAGAAGCACATACATTAGCAACATTTAAGAGGTATCTGGATGGGTACACGAATAGGGAGGGAATAAAGGGATACAGACTGAATAAGGGCAGAACTTTTTTTTAAGTTTGGTTAAGGCATCATGATCAGAATAGTTTAGAGGGCTGAAGGGCCTGTTCTTGTGCTGTATTTTTCTTTGTTCTTTGTACTGGATGTTTGTAATGTTAGACATCAGAAATAAGGAATAGATTTAAGTGAGTATCATTTAGTGTTTCTGTACGAGAAAGGGTAAAATTCGGGTTAGATTCATGTTCAGTAAAGGTGTTTGCATATATGGGGGTTTGGTTTCATTTCAAACTGTCTCTTATTGTGCTTGTAAAGAATGGAGCCAAGGTTTAGCGTCAGAATCCTGACTCGAAACATAGGCTCTGTTCTCTCTCCACAGATGCTGTCAGACCTGCTGAGATTTTCCATCATTTTCTGTTTTTGAAATAGTTTTTGCAGCTCTGCCAGAAGCAGAGAAGCAAAATTATGGGGTAATTAGCAGGAAAACTAAGGAACTGATAGTTCCAGAAACCGTGAATGAAAAGGGAAACTTCAGGAAGATGGAAGTCAAAGGAACAATAGGGAACATAGAAAAACTATAGCACAAACAGGTCCTTCGGCCCACAAGTTGCGCCAATCATATTCCCCACCTATTAGCCTTACCTATAACCCTCAATCCTATTAAGTCCCATGTACTCAGCCAGAAGTCTCTTAAAAGAATCTATTGAATTTGCCTCCACCACCACCAACTGCAGCCGATTCCACTCACCCACCACCCTCTGAGTGAAAGGGAACTAGAATTTGAAAACTTTTCATCAAAGTTAAATTCAGTTTAAAATGTAGACCTGGTGAAAACAATCCGAAGATTGGTGACCTTGGTACAGCCTATGAAGCAGTAGTGTTCCTTTGGTGGCTGGGTACTTGAAAGATTGTATGAAAGTTTGAATGCTTGTGGCAATTCAAGATAGAAGAGTAATGAAAGGAGAGTTGGAGATCTGGGAAGTGAATTCTTGCTGAAACAGCAGAGGGAACACACTGGAAGAAGATACAAAGGCATATTATTTTGAGAGTGGAGTTTGGAAACACTTGTGTGACGGGCATCTGGGAGGATTTGAGGGAAAAACCACAGAAGTTTGATTGGGTGGCATCTGCCACTTAATTTCGAAGTGTGGTGTATCAGATCATAGTTGTCCTTTTGATTTACAGGGATTGTGTATTTATTGAGAATATTATAGCGTACAGTATACTGTGTAACCTATGTTATCCTTAAGATCTGAACACATTTGTGAAGACAATTATGAGTGAAAGAGTATTCTATTGTAGTCAAACTTTTTATGTATAAAAATTGATTCTTTTTTCTATTTCCAAAAGCTTATTGGCAGTGCTGTGACTCTTTCATCCATGTTTCCCAAAACTAAATAAAAGTTACAGAGTGAAAGTTCCATTTTGGGATCTTGCCATCTTGTGATAACATCAACTGAACCACCTTCCTCCCTCCACCCCACCCCGCTCCCAAACATTACTGCAGGAATCCCTCAGGATCATGTCCTAGACCCTATCATCTTTAGCTGCTTCATCAATGACCTTATCTCCATCATAAGGTCAGAAGTGGAATGTACACAGATGATTGCACATTATTCAACACTATTCCCGATTCCTTCAGATACTAAAGCAGTCCATGCCCATATGTAGCAAGACCTGGACAATATTCAAGCTGACAAGTGGCAAGTAATGTTTGCACCATTCATTCTCCAGGCAATGACTACTTCCAACAGAATAGAATCCATCTATCTTCCTTTGACATTGAATGGCGTTACCATTGTCAACAAGCTAGAAATTACCTTTAGAGTCATAGAAGTTTACAACTTAGAATCAAGTCCTTTCGCCCAACTTGTCCATGCCACCATTTTTACCACTAAGCTAGTCCCAACTGCCCACATTTGGCCCATATCTCTCTATATCAATCTTACCCATGTTACTGTGTAAATGCTTTTTAAAAGACAAATTGTACCTGCCTCTATTACTGCCTCTGGCAGCTCATTCCAGACACTCACCATCCTCTGAGTGAAAAATTGCCTCTCTGGACCCTTTTTATCTCTCCCATCTCACCTTAAACCTAATTTTAGATTCCCCACCTTTGGGAAAAGATATTGATTATCTCGCTGATCTGTAGCCCTTATTATTTTATAGACCTCTATAAGATCACCGCTAAGCCTCCTACGCTCCAGGAAAAAAAAACCAAGTCTACCCAGCCTCTCCATAATACTCAAACCATCAAGTCCCAGTAGCATTCTAGAGTAACTTTTCTGTACTCTTTCTAGTTTAATAAATATCTTTTCTATAATAAGGTGACCAGAACTGTACACAGTATTCCAAGTATTGCCTTAAAATGCCTTGTACAACTTCAACAAGACACCTCAAATCCTGCATTTAAAGTTCTGACCAATTGGCCAGAAACTGAACTAAACCAACCATATAAATATTGTTGCTACAACAGCAAGTCAGAGGTTAGTAATTGTGCAGAGAATAACTCATCTCCTGACTCCCAAACCCTGTCAACCATCTAAAAGGCACAAGTCAGGAGTGTTATGGAAAACTCTCCACTTGCCTTGATAACCACACTCAAAAAGCTTGACACCATCCAGCACAAAGCAACTTTTTACTCTGGATGGTGTCAAGTTTCTTGAGCTTAATTGACAGCTTATGCACAAACATTTGTTCCCTCCACAGTGACACACAGTGGCATCAGTGTGTACCATCTGCAAAATACACTTCAGCAACTCATCAAGGCCCCTTTAAGAACACCTTCCAAACTGCTGTCATCTAGGACAAGGATAGCAGACAGATAGGAACATCATCACTGAAAGTTCCCCTCCTAGCTACTCAGCATCCTGACTTGGAAATACATCACTGTTCCTTCACTGTTGCTGGGCCACAATCCTAGAACTCCCTCCCTAACAGCACTATGGGTGTACCTACACAACATGGCATACAGCAATTCAAAAACATAGTTCATCACCATCTTTTCAAAAGCAATTAGGGATGGGCGATAAATACCAGTGATGCCCACATTCCATGAAAGGAAGTTTTAAAAGCCTCAATATGCACAGGGAGTGAATCAGCCTTGCTATACACAGCAATACAATCAGACTCAGTATGCATGGGAAGGGAACCAGCCTTTATATACACTGGGTTACAATCAATCTCGGCAGGAATAGGGATGGAATCAGTATTAATATACACAGATATTATCATACATCTTGAACTACTTCCACGATACGTGAGAGCAAAAATAATTTTGATATACAGATCAATTTTGATATACAGATTGCATCAGCCTTTGTTTTCAGACATTTCTCATTGGAAAAGAGAGAAAACACATGTATATAAAACTGTATTTTTAACACTATCAGAATGGAGACGAATCATCATTCATTGATTTAAAATCTGAAATCTGGAATGTTTTGTGATTTTAATCTTCTACTACAAACTAGAACTGACCCCATATAAAAAAATGTTAATTATTTTAATTAATTTCCTGAAGAATGTAACACACAAACACACACTCTCACACAGCACCCCCCCACACACATATGTACATACATCCCCACACAGTCTCTCCACACACATGTGAATACACAAACACACATTCTCCCCATACCCACATGAACACACACCAAAACACAGTACCCCTCCACACACAAACACACACTCCCAGACACATGCAGACCCTTACACACAGTCAGTTACATACACTCAAATAAACACACACTAACTCAAACATACACTGATACATTCATGCCTTCACACCCACACACATTTACACACTGACATTCTGTCACACACTGACACATGTGCTCCCACACACACTCATATTCACACATCTCATATACACTGACACACATCAAACACATATATCCACAGTCACATAGTCACACATACATTCACTTACACACATTGAGTATGCAGCTCTTACATTCCAATATTTGCAGAGTATTGAGTTCTGATTTACTTACGAAATTTGGGTCCAATGACAGAATGGATCTCGGTGGTAGATTCCCCCGAGTTCATTAGTGTCCAGGATGGTGTGGAGTCGTGTAGAAAGTGTTTGCTTGAAGAGGTAGAAAAGGGCACTGGTTGCCAAGTTGGTACATGTGAGACAGTTGGGGTAAGACGAAAAGGTAGTGTGCCTGGGACTGTTGGGGTGAGGGGTCCAGATGGAGTTGTCATGTGGGGAAGGGGGCTGCGGTGGGCAGTGGTTGAGCGGATTGTATCGTGGGCACTAATCCTGGGGGTGAGCGAGATTGTACCCCGGGTACTGGCAGCAATAGTACTAATGATGGTATTTGTACCAGTGAACATGGTAGTGGCCTCAGGCTTAGGGAAGGAGCTTGGCTTTGAGAGGAAGATAGGATCCTGCCCAATGCGGTTGGACTCCAAGTTATCTGAGGGCACATATTCCTTAACCGAACCAACAAGAATCCACCTGAGCAACATCAGACTGAGTCCCAGCCCAATGAATCCAATCAGAAGAGGAACAATACAGAGCCAGGTCTGTTGGCGAGGCCACACAATACAACCACTGCAGTGTAATCCCCTAGATGGTGGAGAGCTCTCCTGCTCTTCTGTCGGATTAGCACCTTCCGATTCTCCAGAAACAACAGGAAAAACAGGTGGAGCTGAAGAGATTCCTCCTTCATTCATACTGTAGAGAATGCCAAGCCCTCGGGTCCAGGGACAGACATCAGGAATACACAGACAAGGGATCAAAGAATCCGAAAAATAGACAGAGCAATTGCATTTAGAAGAAAATACTGTTTTATGTCAGCAGCAAAGCAATCGGTCACGAAATATTCATCCACCCAAATGAAACGTTAGCAGGACTATAGGAGATGCTGAGTCAGCTACAGCAAAACGCACATCCTTCTCTCTGCTCTCTCCTTGATTTTCCCTTACAGACTCTCCGGGGCGACAGCACACGTTCTAGACGAGACACAAAGCATCTTCAAAGCTTGCTAGAACTCGGGCATTCCAATACGCAGACATATACACACATGCACACACAAAATCCCCTCTCCCTTCTTTTACATTCGAAGTGAGAAGCATCCGATTCGTGCCCGTCAGGAGCAGCATAATGCACCTGTTAATCTCCAGTCAGTATCCAACCCTTGCCCAGCACTTAAGGACACAAGCCAATCGGCTTGCTGGGAGGAAGTACTGGTTGCAGTAGCAGTAGCAGATCTGCTTGACAATGCATGCTGAAAGCTCGCAATATCCTCCAACACACACAAAAAAATCACATCGGCAACAAAGGATCTCTCGCAACTGCAAGATCTTCGACAACTGAGAAATAAAAACCGCAAAACAGAACAATGTCTAAAGAGGACGGCAGAACCAATAAAAAAAAACCACGGGCACCTCCCATTAAACCGAAGCAGAAATGGAGGCAGACTGCTCGCAGCATTAATAAATGATTCTTTTCCAATTCCCCTAGGAGTTCTAGGCCCACTGCTTTCACATTGTTTTTCATGCAATGCTGCTCTAGGTTAGAGAATGTTAATTCAGTTGCTACTTATTGTGAATATGTCAAAGCATCTTGAAATGCACAGAAAAGCCGAGACTTTGTGTTTGTGTGTGTGTGTGTGTGTGTTGGGGGGGTGGCGACCGATGGGGGGTAGGCGGTGAATATCAGAAGGTGAGGAAATCCTGCATTTCTCAACAAGAGGCACAGCTCAGTGACAGAAGCATCATCCCGAAGCCATGCTGTGTATCTGCATCGCATCTCAGAGAGTCAAGGACATCGAGAAAAGGCAAGAGCTTAGAGCCGCATATCTCCTGCCTTTAACCAGATCAATGCCAAGCTGCAGCCACCCTCAGTACAATACCAGCATCTTCCATTCCCAATCAATCAATTTAAAATAACTCTCCATTCACGTAATCTTTAACCGACATAAATGTCCCCACACTGAAACATATATTCAAACGCAAAGATGACAAATTCACACCAAATTGCTGAGCTACTTGCATGATGACACAAAACTCAATTAACTTCTAATTTATACAGAATAATAGGTACCAGGGATTGAGTTACACGCTGGAATCTAATCGAGGGGTTTGAGAGATTTATAGATACAGTAACAGATGCCAGGGTGTGATTTACAGATTGGAACCTAATTAAGGGATTCAGAGGTTTGACTATGAAAAACAGATACCCGAGAATGATACAGACTGGGATGTAGTCAAAGGGTTTGGGGAATGGTTATATATACAATAATAGTGAGTTACAGACTGGAATTAATTGAGTGGTTTTGAATATGTTTACATATAGCAGATACCCAAGAATGAGATACAGACTGGAAACAATAAATAATATCAATACCCAGGATGGAATTCCAATCTGGAATCTAATCAAGCAGTTTGGTATATATATATAAACAATAACAGGTACTTCAGAGTCTGTTACGGACTAGAATCTAATTGAGGGGTTTTGGGTGTTTACAGATATAACTGGAATCTAATCAAGCGGTTTGGCCTATGTTATATATATAATAACAGATAACTGGGAGTAAGTTACAAACCGGAATCTAATTGAGGAGTTTATGAAGATACAAAATAATAGATACCTGAGAGTAAATTACAGACTGGAATCTAAATGTGGGGTTAGTGGTATGTATATATATTGATCTGATTCAATTTTTGTTCTTTGTTCTTTAACTCAACTGTTATTCTTCTGTGCCCGGTTTAACAAAGAACTAAAAACAGTACCGCACAGGAACAGACCCTTTGGCCCACCAAGTCTGTGCTGATCATGTTGTCCTGTCTAGACCAACCGCCTGTATCCCTCCATCGTGTGTCTATCCAGATAAGTCTTAAATGCCACTAAGTATCTGCCGCAACCAGCTCACTTGGCAGTGCACTCCGGCCTCCCACCACCCTCTGTGTAAAAAACTTCCTCTGCACATCTCCTCTGAATCTTTCCCTTCTTGTCTTGAACTTGTGCCTCCCTGTAACTGTCATTTCTGCCCTGGGAAAAACCTTCCAATTGTTCACATTATTTATGTCCCCCATAATTATTAAAACTTCTATCTGCTCACCCCTCAGCCTCGATCTTTCCAGGGAGAACAATCCCAGTTTATTCAATCTTTCCTCATAGCTAATATTCTCCAGACTCGGCAACATCCTAGAAAACCTTCTCTGTACTCCTTCCAAAGCCACCACATTCTTCTGGTAGCATGATGATCAGAATTAGATACAGTATTCCAAATGTGACCTAATCAGCCTTTTATATAACACTAACATAATTTGCCAACTTTCATACTCGATGCCCCGTCTGATGAAGGCAAACATGCCATATGCTTTCTTTGCCATCTTTTCCACCTGTGCTGCCACTTTTAAGGATTTGTGGACCTGTATTCCCAGACCTGTCTGTGTGTCTATGCCTCTGATGGTTTTGCCATTTATTTTGCATCTCCCACCAGGATTAGATCTCCCAAAATGCATCATCTAGCATTTGTCCAGATTAAATTCCACCTGCCCAGTTTTCCAGCCCATCAATATCTTGCTGCATTTTCTCTGACAATCTTCATCACTATCCACAACATCACCAATCTTAGTATCATCTGCATACTTGCTAATTAGACCAGTTATGGTTCCTTCCAAGTCATTTATATCTATTACAAACAACAGAGATCCCAGCACTGATTCCTGCAGAACACCACAAGTTACAAATCTCCATTCAGAAAACATCCTTCCACCACTACCCTCTGTCTTCTATAGCCAAACCAATTCTGAATCCACCTACCTTGTTCACTTTGATCCCATGTGATTTAACCTTTTGCACCAGCCTGCCAATAGGGATCTTATCAGATGCTTCACTAAAGTCCATGTAGACAAGATCCATAGCCCTTCCCTCATCAATCATTTTTGACACCTCCTCAAAAAACTCAATTTAATTAGTGAGACATGACCTCTGTCATTTAAAACCGTCACTAATAAGACCATTGAGTTCCAATGTGTATAGATCCTATCCCTAAGAATCTTCTCCAACAATTTCACTATCACTGACGCCAAGCTCACTGGCCTATAATTACCCAGTTTATTCTTGCTACATTTCTTAAATAACGGGACAACATTGACTATCCTCCAATTCTCTGCGATCAACAAGGAAGCAAAGATTTCGTTAGAGGCCCAACAATTTCTTTTCATGTCTCCCTCAGTAATCTGGGATAGATGCCATCTGACCTGTGGGATTTATCTACCTTAATGCTTTTTAGTATGCCTAACACTTCCTCCATCATAATGATCCCTCCGAGACACCATCAGTCGACATGTCCCCCTCCTTTGTGAACACCGATGTAAAGGACTCAATAAGGATTTCATTCCACTTCCTTTGGTTCTACACATAATTTCCTTCCTTTGTCCTTGTGTGGACCAACTCTTTTTCTAGCTACCCTCTTGTTCCTAATATCTCTATAAAATGTCTTTGGATTCTCCTTAATCCTGTCTACTAAGGAAAATTTGTGACCTCTTTTTGCCTTCCTAACTCCCTTTTTAAGCTCTTTTGTATTTTCCCTGTAGTATTCAAATGTTTCATTTATTTTTAGTTGCCTATACCTTATGTATGTACCTTTTTTTTTATTAGACTTACAATTTCCCTGGTCATCTGTGGTTCCTGAATCCTTCTGGAGAAGGTGAGAGGGCATGGGATCCAAGGGGCTTTGGCTTCATGGATCCAGAACTGGCTTGCTGGCAGAAGGCAGAGAGTGGTTGTGGATGGGTCTTGTTCTGCATGGAGGTCGGTCACCAGTGGAGTGTCCCAGGGATCTGTTCTGGGACCCCTGCTGTTTGTCATTTTCATAAATGACCTGGATGAGAAAGTGGAGGGATGAGTTAGCAAGTTCGCCGACGATTCAAAGATCGGTGGTGTTGTGGATGGTCTGGAGGGATGCCAAAAGTTGCAGCGGGACGTAGACAGAATGCAAGACTGGGCGGAGAAGTGGCAGATGGACTTCAACGCAGATAAATGTGTAGTGGTCCATTTTGGCAGGAATAATGGGATGAAGGAGTACAATATAAGGGGTAGGAGTCTTAGCTGTGTTGTAGAGCAGAAGGATCTTGGGGTCCAGGTCCATAGGATTCTTAAATCGGCCTCGCAGGTGAAGGAAGTGGTCAAGAAGGCATACGGTGTACTGGCCTTTATTAATCGAGGAATTGAGTTTAGGAGTCAGGAGGTAATGATGCAGCTCTATAAGACTCTTGTCAGACCCCAGTTGGAGTATTGTGCACAGTTCTGGTCGCCTCATTATAGGAAGGATGTAGAGGCTATTGAGAGAGTTCAGAGGAGATTTCAAGGATGCTGCCTGGATTGGGAGGCAGGCCTTATGAAGATAGGTTGAGGGAGCTGGACTCTTCTCACTGAAGTGACATAGGTTGAGAGGCGACCTGATAGAGGTTTATAAAATATTGAGAGGGATAGATAGGGTGGACTCTCAGAGACTATTTCCCCGAGCTGAAATGGTCACTACAAAAGGACACAGATTTAAGATGAAGGGAAGCAAATACAAAGGAGATGTCAGGGGTAGGTTTTTCACTCAGAGGTGGTGAGTGAATGGAACCGACTGCCGTTGGAGGTTGTTGAGGCAAACTCACTGGGCTCTTTTAAAAGACTTCTGGATGAGTATATGGAAAAGAATAGAATAGAGGGCTATAGATAGGTCTGTGGATTGGTAGATGTGATTGGTGCAACTTGTGGGCCGAAGGGCCTGTTTGTGCTGTATTGCTCTATGTTCTATGTTCCTGCCTTTCCTGAATTCTTCCTTTTCACAGGCACATGCCTATCCTGCACTCTGATCAACTGCTCCTTAAAAGATTCCCACATGCTAAATGTGGATTTACCTTCAAACAACCTCTGCCAAACAACAGCCTGCAAATCCTTTCTACTGCAGTTGTAGTTAGCCTTCCCCCAATTAAGCACCTTAACCCTAGGAAACACTTATCCTTTTCCATCAGTATCCAAAAACTAACACAATTGTAGTGTCTGTTCACCACATATTCCCCCACTGCAACTTTGATGACTTGGCTGCTTTATCCAAAGGTCTCCCAACACACAGAAAGGTAACGGTTCTTAGTGGCATATATATATTTTTAGGTGTAATGCAGGGAATAATATATAAGTCAGTGAGGAACAGTCCAGTTATTGTGTGAACAATTAATAAAGAATATTTATTAACTTTAAATTTATTAAGTACCCTGATGACTTTGTGCAGAAATTTTACATGAAACTAACATGTGCTCACTAAACTACTTACATTACCTGAACTCTGAGACATCCTTTTCCCAAACAACATCCAATATTAAAGATCTTGAGCAAAAGTAATTACCACACATCGGTTGAAGTGGGCACAGCTAGGAAATATCTTCTGATTCAGCAAAGGTGGAAAATGGCTACTATAGCAGAGGCAATGCTTAGTGGTATTATCACCAGAAACTCAGCTAATGTTCTGGGGACCAGGGTTCAAATCCTGCCATAGCAGATGGTGGAATTTGAATTCAGTTAAAGGTATCTGGAAGTAAGGATCCACTGATGGCCATGAAACCATTGCTGATTGTCAGAACACCCCATCTAGTTCATTAATGTTCTTTAGGGAAAGAAATCTGCTGTCCTTACCTGGTCTGGCACACGTGTGATTCTCGACCCACAGCAATGTGGCTGACTCTCAAATGTCTCCAGCAAATAGAGATGGACAATAAATGCTGGCCAATCAGCAATGCCTATGTCCCACAAATGAATAAAAAAAGACTTTCAGGAGATTTTATCCACAATGCTGTAGCTCTGATGTTAGCTGTATCTCTCTCGCAATTAGTTTGCTTTCTAAAGTTATACTATTTCTTTTCCTTTGATGTTATCTACCCTGCGGAGCTGGCTTTTGGCGGGTGCATTTCAACCTCTCCAGTTTGAAGTTATCCTTTCTTTCGCCCCATTGTTTTCTCTAATTATTTATATAAATACTTGTTTTTCTACTGATAGGCTAATTCACATCTCAACATTTCTCCATAGATCTGCCTGTAATCAACACCCTGTTTTTATGTTCTTTTATCCATTGTTTCATTTTGGGTTTTTTTATTCACTTGTGGGATATGGGCATCACTGGCTGGCCAGCATTTATTGCTTATCCCTAGTTGCTTTTGAGAAGGTGATGGTGAGGTGCCTTCTTGAATTGCTGCAGTCCATGTGCTGTTGTTAGCGTGAGTGGGTGAAACAACCACTACGGACCCAGGGCATAGTTCAATAATGATACAGCTTTATTTTCTTTTTACATCGACGGAGGTGCAGTCGGGACATTCAATTGAACTGTCCCGAAAGCACACTAAAGACCCACTGAAGCGGAGTATAGTTATACTCAAGCTTTGGTGTAGTGTGCAATTCAAATGTTAATGTTTTATTTACAGTATTTCATATTGGTCATCCTGTCTCGATGTTTTCAAGTGTATGGGTGATTGTTTTAATTATGTGTTAATCGTTTTTGTCTGATTGGTTATCAATGGTCGAGAATCTCCAGGGCTTGAACAATAGGTGTGTAATTATTCTCAGCAAGTTTGAGGGGCCAGGGATGCTTCCTTAGCTATGCTAATCTTAAAGTGTCTCTGTAGGTTGTTTGACTGGTTTAGAAGTGCTGATTTAGTGGGATGGGGAGGTGTACTTTTTAATTTAGCTCCTGGGGTTGCCTTCCTGACCAGCTTCTTCTATGTGCCAGCCCTTATTTGCATTCTAAAAGCACGCTCCTGCTAGTCTGGGTCTGTGATTTTGTGATTTTTAGTGGAAGGGCTCTGAGTGTGGTTTTAGTCTGCTTTCATATTGTGTGCCCAATTTCATAAAAATTGTTGTCTGATAATAGTATGGATTGACCCACAGTGCCATTAGGAAGGGAATTCCAGGATTGTGACTCAGTGACCTCAAAGGAACAGCTATACATTTCCGAATCAGGATGATGAGTGGCTTGGTGGGCAACTCGCAGGTGTTGGTGTTCCCATGTATCTGCTGCCCTCAACCTTCTAGATGGAAATGGGCATGGGTTTGAAACATGCTGTCTAAGGATCTTTAATCTTAATTTTCCTCAATTTTTAACATGTTACTCCTTTTAAAAAAATGAAATGACATTGAAAAGACAACTTCATTTCTCATCCATTTCTTATTGATTCTACCTTAACAAACATTAAAAATTGAAAAGCATACATAAACATAAAATATACCTCAGCATATTTCCCAATAGTCTCTTTTACATTTGTGATAAAGTTTCCCCAATAACGCTTCTCTCCTGGCCACATGAAAGATTTTTCAATTACATGGTTGTAGTAACAAATTTCATGGAAATATGATGGGGAGATGCCAGCGTTGGACTGGGATGAGCACAGTAAGCAGTCTCACAACAGATTAAAGTCCAACAGGTTTATTCGGAGTGCTGCTTCTCATCAGATGAGTGATGAAGGATGAAGGAGCGACTACTTCTATCTAGAAGGACAAGGGCAGCAGATACATGGGAACACCAACACCGGCAAATGGTTCTCCAAGCCACTCACCATCCTGATTGGGAAATATATTGCTGTTCCTTTAAGGTTGCGAGTCAAAATCCTGGAATTTCCTTCCTAACAGCATCCACAACACACCAAATAAACCTATTGGAAATAACCTGGCTTTCCAATTTTGAATCTTATGCAGAAATCTTTGGGGATTATGGTATGTTTATATATTTGTCTGTGCTTGGTCACTGGCAACATAAACCTCAAAATGTTGCGATGCAAATGTCAATGAAAAAATACTTCTGTTGGTGATAATTTAATTTTCTTGAGAATTACCCGACAGGCTTCTTAATTCCAAGTTCATCTCCCTGCAATGACACAGCTCCCACACCAATATCACTCGCATCTACAGCCAGTTTAAACTGTTTTCCCGTTTAACACTATGAAAAGTGAAGGAATGGCAATATATTTCCAAATCAAGATAGCTGGCAACTTGGAGATGAACTGTCAGGTAATGTATTCCCAGGTATCTGTTGTCCTTGTCCTTAACGATGGTAGCAGTCAAGGTTTAAGGAGCTTAGGTGAATACCTGCAGTGCATATTGTACATTGTATGAATTTGCTGCCATTATGCATAGTGATAGATGGATGAATCTGTATGGATTGGGTGTCAGTCAAGCACTTTTTTGTACATGGTGTCAAGCTTTTTGATTGTTTCATCTCTCCAGGCAAGGGAAGAGTATTCTATCACATTTCCTACCTATGCATTGTACATTGTGGACAGGGTTTGGGGAGTCAGGAAGTGAATTGACACAGGATTCCCAGACTCTGATCTGCTCTGGTAGCAACAGCATTTATAGGTCTAGTTCTGTTAAGTTCCTGGTCAACAGTGACCCCCGGTATGTTGATATTAGGAAATTCAGGAATGAAAATGCCACTGAATGTCTGGAGGTGATGATTAGAATATCTCTTGCTGGAAATGCCCATTACCTGACACTTATGCGGCACAAAATTTATTGCCACTTGTCAGCCTGAGCCTGAACATTGTCCAGGTCTTGCTGCATTTGGACACAAACTGTTTCAGAATATAGAATAACAGAAACTTGGGAACGAGTTACAGACTAGAATCGAATTGAAGTGTTTGGGAGGTCTATATACAGGATAACAGATACCCAGGAATGAATTAAAGGCTGAAATCTAATCCAGGGGTTCGATGGGGATATGGGTTTATTAATAGAATAACTGATATCAGGGAGTGAGTTACAGGATGAATCCAATTGTGGTATTCAGAGGATTTTTTATATAGTATAACAGGTACTTGAGAGTGATGTTATATCAGGGGGACTTATATATAGAAAAACAAATGCCCTGCAATGAATTTCAGACTGGAATATAATTGAGGTGTTTGGAGATTTATATATAGAATTAAAGATTGCATGTCCTGAGTTACAGACTGGTTTCTAATCAAGAGTTTTGGATAGTTTATATGTAGAAAAACAGTTACCTAGAAATGAGTAACAGGTTGGAATCTTATCAAGGGCATCAGCGGGGCTTTATTTGAAGAATATCAGATACTGAGGAATGAAATACAGACTGGAATCCAGTCAAGGAGTTTGAGAGGTTTATATATAGAAAATAGATGGACTGCAGCTGAATCGCCATCACCTTCTTCAAGGACAATTAGGAGTGGGTGATGAATGCTGGCCTAGTCAGTGATACTCACATCCCATGAATGAATTTTTAAAAAAAGATATTTGGGACTAAGTTACAGGTTGGTATTTCATCGAGGGTTCCAGGTTGGATTATACATGAATTATAGAACATAGAACATAGAACATCACAGCGCAGTACAGGCCCTTCAGCCTTCGATGTTGCGCTGACCAATGGAACCAATCTAATGACCCTCTAACCTAAACTATTCCAATGCTATCCATATGCCTATCCACTGACTATTTGAACACCTTTAAACTTGGCTAGCCCACAACTGCTGCAGGCAGAGCATTCCATGCCCTTACTACCCTCTGAGTAAAGAACTCACCTCTTACATCCATCCTATAACTACCACCCCTTAATTTAAAGCTTTTTCCCCTTGTGTTATCCATCTACATCCAAGGAAAAAGGCTCTTACTATCCACCCTATCTAACCCTCTGATCATCTTATGTGTCTCAATTAGATCACCTCTTAGCCTTCTTCTCTCCAATGAAAATAATCTCAAGTCCCCTAATTTTTCCTCATAAGACCTACCCATCATTCCAGGCAACATCCTGGTAAACCTCCTCTGCACCCTTTCCAATGCCTCCACATCTTTCTTATAATGTGGCGACCAAAACTGTACACAATACTCCAAGTGCGGCCGCACCAGAATTTTGTACAGTTGCAACGTGACGTCTCGGCTCCAAAATTCAATCCCTCTACCAATAAATGCTAACATATGATATGCTTTCTTAACAACTTTATCAACTTGAGTACCAACTTCCAGGGATCTATGCACCTGTACACTGACATTTCTCTGCTCATCTACACCACTAAGAGTCCTACCATTAGCCCTATATTCTGCACACATATTACTCTTACCAAAGTGAATCACCTCACACTTTTCCACATTAAAATCCATTTGACACCTTTCGGCCCAGCTCTGCAACTTATCTATGTCCCACTGCAAACTGTAACATCCATCCTCACTATCTACAACACTTCTGACTTTGGTGTCGTCAGCAAATTTACTAACCCATCCCTCTACACCCTCATCCAGGTCATTTATAAAAATAGCAAACAACAGTGGCCCCAAAACAGATCCCTGAGGTATAGCACTTGTAACTAAATTCCAAGTTGAATATATCTCATCAGCCATCACCCTCTGTCTTCTATCAGCTAGCCAATTCCTAATCCAATTTGCTGAATCACCCTCAATCTCATGCATCTGCATTTTCTGCAATAGTTTTCCATGGGGAACCTTATCAAATGCTTTGCTAAAATCCATACACACCACATCAACTGCCTTACCCTTATCCACCTCTTTGGTCACCTTTTCAAAAAACTCAATAAGGTTTGTGAGGCACGACCTTCCCTTCACAAATCCATGTTGACGATCCCTAATCAATTCATTTCTTTCTAAATGACTATAAATCCTATTCCTTATAATTCTTTCCAAAACTTTCCCCACAACAGATGTAAGGTTCACCGGTCTATAATTTGCAGGAAGGTCTCTACTCCCCTTCTTAAACAAGGGGACAACCTTTGCCACCCTCCAGTCTTCTGGCGCTACATCTGTAGCCAACGATGACATGAAGATCAAAGCCAAAGGCTCTGCAATCTCCTCTCTAGCCTCCCAGAGTAACCTGGGATAAATCCTATCCAGCCCAGGGGACTTATCTATTTTTATACTCTCAAAAATAGCTAACACTTTCTCCTTATGTACCTCTAACCCGTCTAGTCTACAACCCTGTATCTCAGTATTCTCCTCAACTCCATTGACATTTTCCCACGTGAAGACTGATGAAAAATACTCATTCAGTGTCTCTCTGAACTCTAAGGCTCCACGCACAACTTCCCACTACTGTCTCTAACTGGTCCTAATCTTGCCCTAACCAATCTTTTATTCTTAACATACCTATAGAAAGCTTTAGGGTTCTCCTTTATCCTATCCGCCAAAATCTTCTCATGTCCTTTTCTAGCTCTTCTTATCTCTCTCTTTAGCTCCCTCCTGGCTAATTTATAACTCTCCAGTGCCCTAACCGAGCCTTCACGTCTCATCTTTATATTAACCTCCTTTTTCCTCTTCACTAATGAACTAACTTCCTTAGTACACCACAGTTCCCTCGCTCTACCACTTCCTCCCTGCCTGACAGGTACATATTTATCAAGGACTTGCAGTAGCTGTTCCTTGAATAAGTTCCACATTTCAGATATTCCCAGCCCCTGTAGTTTCCTACTCCAACCTATATATCCTAAATCTCGCTTAATAGCCTCATAATTACCTTTCCCCAGCTGTAACTACTTCCCTTCGGTATATGTCTATCTCTTTCCATCATTAAGATAAACGTAACCAAACATATACCGAACATCGTAACGTATACCGAAGGGAAGAAGTTATAGATTCCCATAAGTGAGATCCCCAAACTTGAATTTAAACAAAGGTGTTTGGCTTGGATTTTGTCTATAGAATAACAGATAACCAGAAATAAATTATAGGTGGAATCCAAATGAGGGCTTTGGGATGGATTTACATGTAGAAAAAGTGACACTCAACAGTGAATTACAGGCTGAAATTTCATCAAGGTGTTTGGGATGGAATAAGAGAAATTAAGAGATTTATTAACTCACTGGGAGTGAGTTACAGGCTGGAATCTAATTGAGGGGTTTGAGATGAAGATGGGGAGAAGGGTGGTGGGGAGGTTGGGGGCAGTGGTTCATACATAGAATAACAGATGTTGGGAAATGAATTACAGACTTGAACCTAAATGAGGATGGGATGCAGTGGATTATATGTGCTATCATACATATCTGGGTGTGAGTGAATTTAGGCAGGAATCTAATCCAGGAGTTTAGATGTGGTTTACATATTTACAAACATAGAAAATAAGAGCAGGGGAAGGCCATTCTGCCCTTTGTTCCACTCTTCATTATGATCATGGCTGATCATGCAACTCAATAGCCTAATCCCACCTTCCCCCCATATCCTTTGGTCCCCTTCATTCAATGAGTTATATCTAACTGCTTCTTGCAAACATACAATGTTTTGGTCTCACAATGTTATAATAGTGAATTCCTCAGGCTGTCCACTCTCTGGATGAAGAAATTTCTTCTCATCTAAGTCTACCTGAATCCTTGGATTGTGACCCATGGTTCTGGACCATTGAGAACATCCTTCTTCCATCTGCCTGTCTAGTCCTGTGAGAAGTTTGTAAACTTCTGAGATTTCTCCTGATTCTTCTGAACTCGAGCGAATTCAATTCTAACTGACTCAATCTGAATTCATACTTCAGTCTTGCCATCCTAGGAATCAGTCTGATAAGCCTACTCCTCTGGAGCAAGAACATAGAACATAGAACATTACAGCACAGAACAGGCCCTTCGGCTCTCGATGTTGTGCCGACCAATTAAGAAAAAGCAACGACCCTCTAACCTAAACCATTCCATTTTCATCCATAAACCTATCCACTGACCTCTTAAACACCCCCAAACTTGGAGCATTTACAACTGCAGCAGGCAGGGCATTCCATACCCTTACCACCCTCTGGGTAAAGAACCTACCTCTGACATCTGTCCTATAACTACCACCCCTTAATTTAAAGTTATGTCCCCTCGTGCTAGCTTTCTCCACCCTATCTAATCCTCTAATCATCTTATATGTTTCAATAAGGTCTCCTCTTAGCCGCCTTCTTTCTAATGAAAACAACCTCAAATCCCTCAGCCTCTCTTCATAAGACCTGCCCTCCATACCAGGCAACATCCTGGTAAACTTCCTCTGTACCCTCTCTAATGCCTCCACATCTTTCTTATAATGCGGGGACCAGAACTGCACACAATACTCCAAGTGCGGCCGCACTAGAATTTTGTACAGTTGCAACATGACGTTGCGGCTCTGAAATTCAATCCCCCTACCAATAAAAGCCAAGACTCCGTATGCCTTCTTAACAACCTTATCGACTTGATTGCCAACTTTCAGGGATCTATGCACATATACACCTAGATCCCTCTGTTCGTCAACACTATTAAGAGTTCTACCATTAGTCCTTTACTCTACACATTTGTTATTCCTGCCAAAGTGAATTACCTCACACTTTCCCGCATTAAACTCCATTTGCGACCTCTCTGCCCAGCTCTGCAACTTGTCCAAGTCTCTCCGCAAACTATAACACCCCTCTTCACTATCTACCACTCCTCCGACTTTGGTGTCATCCGCAAATTTACTAATCCATCCTTTTATACCCTCATCCAGATCATTTATCCAGAACATCCTTCCTCAAATAGGGAGAACAAAACTACACACAATGTTCCACATATGGCCTCAGCAAGGCTCTATATAATTCCAGCAAGACATCCCTGCTTCTGCACTTGAATCCTCTCGCTATGAAAACCAACTTTTTTACTGCCTGTTGCACCTGCATGCTTACCTTCAGTGACTGGTGCACGAGGATATCCCCTCTCCTAATTCATGGCCATTCAAATGGTAATTGTTTTTGTGTCCACAGTGGAGAGCCTCACATTTATCCAAATTATATTGCATCTGCCATTCATTTTCATGTGCACAGTGGTTACCACTGATGCATCACAGCATCAGGAACTGGGTTTCAATTCTGCCCTTGGGGGACCGTGTGCATGGAGTTTGCACATTTTCTCCTCTGCGTGAGTTTCCTTCAGATGCTCTGGTTTCCTTCCACAGTCCAAAGATGTGCTGGTTAGGTGGATTGGCCATGGGAAATGTGTGGGGTCACAGGGATAAGATGAAAGTCATAGGGTCTGGCGGAATGTTCTGTCAGAGGGTTGGTGCGGAGTTGATGGGCCAAATGACCTCTTTTGCACTGTAGGCATCATATGGTCCCATGATTCATTCACTCAACTTGTTCAAATCACACTGACGGATCTTTGCATCCTTCTTACAACTCATCCTCCCATCCAGCTTTGTGCCATCTCTAAATTTAGAGATATTACATTTAGCTTCCTCATCTAAATCATTGATATATGTTGTGAATAGTTGGGGTCCTGGCACTGATCCCTGTGTTACCCCATTAGTCATTGCCTGCCACTTGGATAGAAAACTGGTTGGCAGACAGGAAACAAAAAGTAAAAATAAATGGGTCCTTTTCCATTTCAATATACTGCCCCCATTCCAATGCCCTTTAGTTTTACACACTAATCTCTTATGTGGGACTTTTTTGAAAACCTATGAAAGTCCAAATAAACCACATCCACTGGCTCTCCCTCATCAACTCTACTGGTTATATCCTCAAAGAATTCTAGTAGATTTGTCAAGCATGATTTCCCTTTCATAAATCTATGCTGATTCATGTCTTATCCTATCCAAGAGTTTTGTTATAAAATTTGATAAAAAATTTTTGATAATGAGTTCTAGAATTTTCCCTATTGCTGATGTCAGAATGATTGGTCTATAACTCACTATTTCTCCCACTCTTTCTTTTTAAATATTGGGATAACATTAGCAGGCCTCCAATTTGTAGAAACTGTTCCAGAGTCTGTAGAATCTTGAAAGATGACCATCAATGCATCCACCATTTCTAGGACCACTTCCTTAAGTACTCTGGGATGTAAATTTATAAGGCCCTGGGGATTTATTGACTTTCAATCCCATCAGTTTCTCCAATACCATTTCTCAACTAAAACTGATCTCTTTCAGCAGTTCTCTCTCACTAAAACATTTCTGATACCTTATTTGTGTGAAGACAGAACTAAAGTGTGTAGCAGTTGACTAGCCATTTCTTTGTTTCCCATTATAAATAAGACCATAAAATATAGGAGCAGAATTAGGCCATTCAGCCCATTGAATCTGCTCTGCCATTCAATCATGGCTGATAGGTTTCTCAACCCCATTCTCCTGCCTTTTTCCTGTAGCCTTTGATCTCCTTACCAATCAAGGACCTCTCTGTCTTAAATACACTCAATGACCTGGCCTCTGCAGCCTTCTGCGGCAATGAATTCCACAGCTTTACCACCCTCTGGCTGAAGAAATTCCTTCTCATCTCAGTTCTAAGAATCAGCCCTTTACTCTGAGGCTGTAGCCTTGGATTTCTACTCTCTCTTACTAATGGAAACATCTCCCCCAAATACCCCTGTTTTGGATTGTAAGGGACCAACATTTGGCATCACTTATCTTTTTCTCCTTACATACCTATAGAAACTTTAACAATCAGTTTTTATGTTTTCTACATGCTTATTCTTGTATTCTATTTTCCCCTTCTTAATCAGTCCCTTCTTCTCCTTTGATGAATTCTAAACTGCTTCTAATCCTCAGATTGGTTGTTTGTCTTAGCCAATTTGTATACCTTTCCCTTGAATCTAATATGCTCTCTAATTCTCCTTGTAAACTATGGATTGGCCACCTTTCCGTCAGACAGGAATAAACAATTGTTACAATTCATCCAAGTGCTCCTTGAATGTTTGCCATTGCCTATCCACTGTCACACCTTTTTTCCAATCTGTGGGAGCCAACTTGTGTCTTAAATCACCATAGTTTCCTTTATTAAGATTCGGACCCCAAGTCTCAGAGTCAACAAATCACTCTCCGTCTTGATGGAAAGTTCTATCATGTTATGGTCACTCATCCCTAAGGGATCTCACAAAATAGATTGCCAATTATCCCTTTCTCATTACTTCAAACCCAGTTTAGAAAGACTTGCTCTCTCGTTGGTTCATCAACATATTGGTGCAGAAAACGATCCACCATGCACACCAGGAATTCCTTCTGTACAGTATTGTGACTAATTTGATTTGCCTAATATATATACACAGATTAAAATCACCCATAAATACAGATGTTCCTTTATCGCATACATCTCTAATGTTCTGTTTAATGTAATTTCCAACATCACCACTGCAGTTTGGAGATCTATATACATAATGGGTTACAATGCTTTTTATGCCTGTTTTGAGCAAGAGGTCAGCGTGTGCACGTCCTTATCCGGGAATCCTCAGATGAATCTGTATCCGAGGTCAACGTCGCAGATGTCACAGCATTCTTTTCAAAAGTCAATCCACGGAAAGCAAGTGGCCTGAATGGGGTACCCAGATGAGCGCTCAGGTCCTGCACAGACCAGCTGGCAGGGATATTCGCAGACATTGTCAACCTCTCTTTATATCAGTCTGAGGTCCCTACCTGCTTCAACATAATAACCATCATTCCAGTACCGAGAAAAAGCCAGGTACAATGCCTTGATGATAATTTTCTGGTGCTCTGACATCCATCATTATGATGTGCTTTGTAAGGCTAGGCATGGTGCAAATCAATCTCTGCCTGGATCCTGGATCCTGTACGGTTCACAGCAGGTGCCATCTCTCAACCATATACTCAACCCTGGAATACATAGGTAACAAAGACACCTATGTCAGACTCCTATCCATAGACTACAACACCTTCAACATCATTATTCTTACAAGACTCATCTCCAAACTTCGTGGCCTGGGGCCTGGCTCCTCCTACTGCAGCTGATTCTAGACTTCCTAACCCACAGACCATAGTCAGTATGGATAGACAACAACACCTTTTCCGTGATCATCCTCAACATCGGTGCTCAGCAAGGCTGTGTCCTCAGCCTCTTATTATATTCGTTATGGCCAAATTCCTCTCCAACTCGATTTTTAAGTTTGCTGATGACACCACTGTAGTGGGTTGGATCTCAAACAATGATGAGACAAAATATAGAAATGAGATAGAGAATCTGGGCAACTGGCATGATGACAATAGTCTCTCCCTCATTGTTATCCAAACGAAGGAGATAGTGGTTGACTTCAGGAAGCGTAGTGGAAGACGTGCCCCTATCTATACCAATGGCGATGAAGTAGAAATGGTCATAAGCTTCAAGGTTTTAGGTGTCCGGACCACCAACAATCTATCCCGGTCCCTCCGTGCGGACACTATAATTAAGAAAACCCGCCAACACCTCTACTTTCTCAGAAGACTAAAGAAATTTGGAATGGCCATTATGACTCTCACGAATTTCGATAGATGCACAATAGAAAGCATCCTTTCTGATTGTGTCATAGTTTGCTATGTTTCCTGCTCTGTCCAAGACCTCAAGAAACTACAAAGGGTTGTGAATGAAGTCCAATCCATCACTCAAACCATCCTCTCATCCATCGACACTGTCTACATTCCCATTGCCTCAGCAAAGCAGCCAGCATAATCAAGTACCCATGACCCCAGCCATTCTCACTTCCACATTCTTCTGTTTGGAGAAAGGTACAAAAGTCTGACATCACGCACCGACAGACTCAAGAACAGCTTCTTCCCTGCTGCCTTCAGACGTTGGAATGGACCTATCTTGTATTGGGTTGATCTTTCTTAGCTATGACTGTAACACTACATTCTACAATCTCTCCTTTCCTTCTCTATGAACAGTATGCTTTGTCAGTATCGTGTGCAAGAAACAATACTGTTCACTGTATACCAATACATGTGACAATAATAAATCAAATCAAATCCGACTCCTTGCATAGATTCCCACCCCTGCCATTTTAGTTAAATCTCCCCAATGACTCAAGTTTGAACTGGTCCTACCTCTCCCAGAACTGGTCCTAATGCTCTGGAAAGCTAGAGTGTAATGAAAGATCAATCCAATATGAGGTAGGTCCATTCAAATGTCTGATGGCAGCAGGGAAGAAGCCGTTCTTGAGTCTATCAGTGCGTGACCTCAGACTTTTGTATCTTTCTCCAAAGAGAAGAAGGTGGAAGTGAGAATGTCTGGGGCGCACAGGTCCTTGATTATGCTGGCTGCTTTGCTGAGGCAGTAGGAAGTGTAGACAGAGTCAATGGATGAGAGGCTGGTTTGAGTGATGGATTGGGCTTTATTCATGACCCTTTGTGGTTTTCATCTCCTCAACAGCATATTCTTCCAATATATTCTGCTTTTCTACTCTCACTGGCATGTGGCACCAGGAGTAATCAATACATTTAAGGTCTTGACTTTTTTCCAAACTCCTTATATTCTGTTTTTAGAACCTCATCCATTTTTTACCAATATCATTGGTATTGATGTGTACCACGACTACTGGCTGTTCACTCTCCCCCTTCAGAATGTCCTGTACCCCTTCCTAGATATCCTTGACGGTAGCACCAGGGAGGCAACTTACCATCCTGGAGTCTTGTAGCGACGGAAATGCTTATCCATTCCTCTAACAGTTGAATCCTTTATATCTATTGCAATCCCACATTTCTTACTCCTCCCCTCTGCAGCAAAATCAGTTGTGGTGCGACGGATTTGGCTGTTGCTACTTTCCTCTGAGAGGCCATTTCCTCAACTGTACCCAAAACAGTATATCGGTTTTTCGGGAGAATGGCCACGGGAGATTCCTGCACTGCCTCCTTGCTTTCTCACTTTGTCTGGTCATCAACCATTCTTTTCCTGTCTGGAGACTCTTAACTTACAGAATTACAGATATCTGGGAGTGTTTTACAGGATGAAATCTAATTGAATGGTTTGGTTGGTTTAAAAACAAAGTAACTGTACTTAGGAGTGAATTACAGACTGGAATTTAATCAAGGGGTTCAAGAGTTTATATTTTACAGCAGCATGTGTCATTGGATAGAGGAGCAGACTCAGTGGTCTACTTCGCTCCTATATCTTATGATCTTGGGGTGTACAAGATCATGATAAGTTTAGATAAGATACACCAGAAAGAGCTGATACCTTTGGTTGATGGTATAAGACTTTGAGAGATCCAAGGAGGAGTGATAGTGAGTGGAGATGACCTTGAACTTGCTACCATTGATTTCAAAGGAAATTCAATGGCTATTTGAGGGAAATAAACTTGCAGGAATATATGGATCAGGTAGGAAATTGTAGGGAGTGAGTTTCTCCACAAAGAGTCAAATACCCAAACAGTTTGCTTCTCTATCTAAACAATTCTATTACTCTAAACAAATAATAAAAATACTAAATTCTGACGCACATGGTAAACCAATAACCTGTTCATCCACACACAGTTTGGGTCCTGCCAGCTTCACAACTCTTAACAGTCATGGGCCACACATGGAGAAAGTAGCTGATTTCAGAGGTAATTTGACAGTGACTGCCTTTGACATCGAGACAGTATTTAAGCAAATGTGGATTGAAGAGCCCTGGCAAGACTGAATTCAATGAGAATCAGAGGAAAAATCCTCACTCATTAGAATCATTCCTATTAGAAAGTTGTTTGTGGTTTTTGGAGGTCAGTCATTTCAGCTCCAGGATGTCATTGTAAGAGGACTTCAGTGTAATGTCCTTGACTCAACCATCATCAGTTGCTCAATCAATGACCTTTCCTCGACATTAAGATCTGAAGTAGAATTGTTCTTTCCTCCTCTTAACTTTACTGTCTCTTTGTTTATCTCAAACATTTTCACATTTTATGAAGAGCCTGAAAACATTGACTTGGATATTTTGCCTCTCCAGGAATGGGCTGGGAAGATGGGATGGATGTTAAACTAGGTGGAAGAATGTTGGGCATGGGAGTGACAAGAATGTGTGGGTAAATTGCCCTCTTGCCTTTTGTGGTATTTTGCCTATGGCTGGGTAAATTAAGCTATAATGTGGCCAATTAATGTCATTTAAGGATCCCTTCCACTATTGCTTTTGATTTGATTTGATTTAATTTGTTATTCTCACATGTATTAACATACAATGAAAAGTATTGTTTCTTGTGTACAGACAAAGCATACTGTTCATAGAGAAGGAAATGAGACACTACAGAATGGAGCAGTACAGTCATAGGGTGTAGTGAAAGATCAACTTACTGCTAGGTAAATCCATTCAAAAGTCTGACAGTAGCAGAGAAGAAGGTTGGTATGTGTTCTCAGACTTTTATATCTTTTTTTCAATTGAAGAAGGTGGAAGAAAGAACGTCAGGCATGCCTGGAGTCCTTAATTAGGTTGGCTGCTTTGCCAAGGCAGCAGGTAATGTAGACAGAGTCAGTGGATAAGAGGTTGGTTTGCGTGATGGATTGGGCAACATTCATGACCTTTTGTAGTTCCTTGCAGTCTTGGGGAGAGCAGGAGCTGTACAAGCTGTGATACAACCAGAAAGAATGCTTTCTATGGGTCATCTGTAAAAGTTGGTGAGATTCATAGCTGACATGCCAAATTTCCTTAGTCTTCTGAGAAAGTAGAGGCGTTGGTGGGCTTTCTTAAATATAGTGTCAGCATTGGGGAGCCTAGAACAGGTTGTTGGTGATCTGAACACCTAAAAACTTGAAGCTCTCGACCCTCTCTCCTCATAGCTATAATGTTCACGCCCTGGCAATATTCTTATAAATCTCTTCTGTACTTTTTCTAGAGCAATTGTGTCCTTCCTATAATGTGGTGACAAGAACTGCACACAAAATTCCAGCTATGACCTAACCGGATTTTATACAGTTCCACCATTACATTTCTGCTTTTGTATTCAATATCTCACCCAAGAAAAGAAAGCTTTCCATACACTTTCTTGTCCACCTGCCACTTTCAACAACCTGTGGACATGCACTCCATGATCTCCGTTAACTCGTTTCAATATCTTCCCATTTATTGAGTATCCCTTTGATTTGTTTGCCTTCCCCAAATGCATGACCTCACATTTTTCCAGATTGACTTCTGTTTATCACTTCTTTACCCACTCAATCAAACCATTAATATCATTCTGGAAACAACAGTTATCTTCTTCACTGTCAACCTCAATTCTGCCACCCATATTTAAGTCAAAATCATTCATACAATAAACAGCATAGGCCCCAACCCTTTAAATGCAATAGAACACCATTGGGAACTCTCTTTTCCATTTGTAAAACATCCATCAATCATTACCTTTGTTTCCTGTCACTGAGCCAATTTTGGATCCAACTTATTACCTTCCCATGGATCGCATGAGATCTCACTTTTCTGACCAGTCTACTTTATGGGACCTTGTCAAATAGAAACATACTGTGTATGGCACAGTACAGGCCCTTCGGTCCTTGATGTTGTGTCGAGCCTTGTTCGAAACCAAGATCAAGCTCTCCTACTTAAGTAACTGACTTACTGGAATCCATGTTGACAATGTCCACTGCACTACCCTCATCAATCCTCTTTCTTATTGTTTCAAAATGTTATGTGTGTGTGTATATATATATATATATATATAGGGTGCAATTTTACCCTAATAAAACCATGCTCACTATTATAAGTGATCTGTATGAGGGTATAGAAGGATGGATTACTAAATTTGCTGACGACACCAAAGTTGGAGGAGTTATAGATAGTGAAGAGGGGTGTTATAGTTTGCAGAGAGACTTAGACAAGTTGCAGAGCAGGGCCGAGAGGTGGCAGATGGAGTTTAATGCGGAAAAGTGTGAGGTAGTTCACTTTGGCAGAAATAACAAATGTGTAGAGTATAGGGCTAATGGTAGGACTCTTAATAGTGTTGACGAACAGAGGGATCTCGGTGTATATGTGCATAGATCCCTGAAAGTTGGCACTCAAGTCGATAAGGTTGTTAAGAAGGCATACGGAGTCTTGGCTTTTATTGGTAGAGGGATTGAATTTCGGAGCCGCAACATCATGTTGTAACTGTACAAAACTCTTGTGCAGCCGCACTTGGAGTATTGTGTACAGTTCTCGTCGCCACATTATAAGAAAGATGTGGAGGCATTGGAGAGGGTGCAGAGGAGGTTTACCAGGATGTTGCCTGGTATGGAGGGCAGGTCTTATGAGGAAAGGCTGAGGGATTTGAGGTTACTTTCATTAGAGAGAAGGTGGCTAAGAGGTGACCTTATTGAGGCATATAAGATGATCAGAGGATTAGACAGGGTGGACAGTGATAGCCTTTTTCCTTGGATGGAGAATGCTAGCACGAGGGGACATAGCTTTAAATTAAGGGGTGGTAGTTATAGGACAGATGTCAGAGGTAGGTTCTTTACCCAGAGGGTGGTAAGGGCATGGAATGCCCTGCCTGCAGCAGTTGTAGATGCGCCAAGTTTGGGGGCCTTTAAGTGATCAGTGGAAAGGTTTATGGATGAAAATGGAATGGTTTAGGTTAGAGGGTCATTGCTTTTTCTCCATTGGTCGGCGCAACATCGAGGGCCGAAGGGCCTGTACTGCGCTGTAATGTTCTATGTTCTATCCCAGATCTAACTGATAGATCTGTGATCTATCCCTGTGTCTAAGTGACAGTTTATCCTGCATCTCCAATAATTTGCCCTCCACTGAAGTTAGACTGGCTATCCTGTAGTTTACTGGTAGAATGCTGCCAACATCTAGTGACTAGTGGTGTTCCACAGGGATCTGTACTGGGACCTCTGCTGTTTGTGATATATGTAAATAACTCGGATGTAAAAGTAGATGGATGGGTTAATAAGTTTGCAGACGACACAGGGATAAGTGAAGTTATGGATAGTTAGAAGGTTGTCAAAGAATATAATGGGATATAGATCAGCTGCAGACAGGGACAGATAAATGTCAGATGGAGTTTAATTCAGACAAGTGTGAGATGCTACACTTTGGGAGATCAAATGTTAAAGGTAAGTATACAGTTAATGGCAGGATCCTGAACAGCATTGATGTATAGAGAGAGCTTGGGATTCAAGTCCATAACTCCTTGAAAGTGGCCATGTAAGTAGATAGGCTGGTAAAGAAGGCATATGGCATGCTTGCCTTTATTGGTCAGGGCATAGAGTACAAGAGTCAGGATGTCATATTGCAGCTTCATAAAGGTTTGGTTGAGCCTCATTTACATATTGTGTTTAATTCTGGTTGCCACATTGCAGGAAGGATATGGAGGCTTTGGAGAGGATGTAGGAGAGGTTTACCAAGGTGCTGCCTGGATTAGAGGCTACGAGCTACAAGAAGAGGCTAGATAAACTAGGGTTGTTTTCTCTAGAGTAGCGGAAGCTGAGAGGAGATCTGATAGAAGGCTATAAAATTATGAGAGGCACAGATAGGGTTAATAGTCAGAATCCTTTTCCCAGAGTTGAAATATCTAATAACAGGGGACTTATAGTGAAAGGAGGGAAGTTCAAAGGAGGTGTGAGGGGTAAGTTTTTTTACTCAGAGCAGTAGGTGTTTGGATCATGCTGCCAGGTGTAGTTGTGCAGTCAGGTACAATTGGGGCATTTAAGCAGATTTCAGATAAGCACATGAATATGCAAGGAATAGAGGGATATAATCCAAGGGAAGGCAGGAAGGATTAGTTTAATTTCCCGTCATGTTCAGCACAACATCAAGGGTCAGAGGGCCTGTTCCTTTGCTGTATTGTTCAATGCCATATGTTCTGTTTTCTGAACGAACCCACAAATTACCATGTACATCTTTGATATGCCTTGCTTTTTCTTTAGTTTCTTGCACTTAATGTATTGGTAAAACATCTGAGCATTTTCTTTGATATTGTTTATCTTCACTGATGCTGTCTGACTTGCTGAGAATTTCCAGCATTTTCTGTTTAGATTTCAGATTTCCAGCATCTGCAATTCGTGCTTTTCAATTAACGTCTAATTCATTGTCACTTCTCTTCCAGAAATGCCTACATGAAAAAATACATCTCTCTGATAGGATTTCAGTTTGTCTCTTACATTGTGCATTACCATTGATTTCTTTTTCCCTCATGTAGATTTTGGTATCTACCAAAATCCTCTTTCGCAGCGAGATCTTCTCTGGAACGATTGCTTCTGGCTTCAGTATATTCCAACAGAAATAACACTTCATGATTCCGATTCCATCACAATGACAGATAGCTCCTCAACATTCAACATTCCTGAGTCATTGCAGTTATGGCACTGTGAGATCCACTGTCAACAACATGCATCAACACATGATAAATTGTAGCCTCTCTCTTCAGCACCATCAACTCATTCTATTTCAATACTGTCCTCTTCCATAGTTTCATTTCATCCTTCATCTCATCTGTCACTTTAGCAAAAAACTATATTTTTCCTTTCAGACCTCAAGGGATAAAAATTCCAACAACTTCTGAATACCCAGGGTTGTTCAGGTACTGGGAGTATGAGACGGTGGAATTTAAGAAGCCTAGTCCTGTGGCGTCAGCCTTGGGTTACAGGATGTTTTACTGTTTCCTTCACTGTTTGTTGTATGACACCCTGTCTCTTACACTCCCAACACCACTGATAATCTAGGCCTAGAATTCAGGTCCATAAATCCTTCACTGAAAGCAACAGCTCTTATTTATTATGAATGATAATCTTCCTCAAAGTGTAATCATCCATGCAAATATGCTTAAACCACTCAAATATGTGTACACAGGTAAATCAACAAGCTGCTGCTAGACAATTTAACAAATGTCATTAAAATTAACAATTCAGTTAAGACATTGAAGCAATTGCCTGCCAAAATTGATGGGGTTAGCTGGACTATCCATTCTGGCCTGTTCTTGCTGGAAGATATGTGAAAACTGGATGATGTTAGGATCAGGATTAAACCTGTAAACACTGCCTTTTCTGATTCAATAGCCAGCCAATAGTTTGTTGAGCTTCTTTTGTCAACTTCACATCTATGACTCCTGTGACTACGCTCTATAGTCCTCATCATAAATCAGTACATCTTGTGGAAAGATTCAGAGGAAGTTGGGACAAGTGAGTTTTACTGCTTTCTTTGTGACTGTCGTTCTGTGTGACTGTAGTTGAGCTACTGTCACACAGAGTACCTACCACTAACTGTGAATAACTAACTTGAATTACATAGAATCTGTAGCACAGAAACAGTTTATTTGACTCAACCAGTCCATTGAGTGTTTATGTTCCATTCAAGCTTCTTCTCATTATTCCTTATTTAATCCATCATTACACTCCCTTCTCCCTCTTAGTCTTGTCTAGTTTTCCTGTAAATATATCCATACTACTCACTGATAGTGAGTTCCACATTCTCACCATTCTTTGGTTAAATAACTTTTTTCTGAAGTTTGAATTGGATTTCTTACAGACTACTTTATATTGATGGTCTCTTTGTTTTATTCCTTTGTGGGACATAGGTTTGCTGGTTGGCCAGCATTTATTGCCCAACCCTAATTGCCTGAGGGCAGATGAAAGTCAACCACATTGCTGTGGTTATGGAATCACATGTACACCAGGTAAGGACAGCAGATTTCCTTCCCTAAAGAACATTAGTGAACCAGATGGATTTTTTGGAAAATTGACAATGGTCATCAGTAGATTCTTAATTCCAGATATTTTGTAATCAAATTCAACTTCTGTCATCTTCTGTGGCAGGATTCAAACTCACGTTTCCAGTACATCTGGATTAATAGTCTAGCAATAATACCACTAGACCATTGCCTAGATATAGACTAGGCAACTACGGATGGGTAATAAATGGTGATTAGTCAGTGATGCCCATATCCCATGAATTAATATATAAAAAAGAAAGAGGCCATTTAGCCCATTATGTCTATGCTGGCTGAACGCTTTCCATTCACAAAAAGCATCTATCAATTATTACCCTGCATTGCCTGTTGCTGAACCAATTTTAGATTGAAATCACCACATTGTCCTTGAGATATCCCATGAGATATTGCTTTTCTAAAATAGTGTGCTATATGAGACTTTGTCAAATGTTTTGCTGAAACTTATGTAGACAGCTTCCACTGCACCACATCATCAATATTCTTTATTAGTTCCTCCAAAATTTTGATTATTTTAGTGAGACACGACTAATAAAATCATGTGACTCTGCCTGATTAGCTATTACTTTTTAAGTAATTGTTTATCTTGTCTTGGAATTGATTCCAATTATCTGACCACCACTGAAGACAGACTGATCAGCCTTTAGTTATTTGGTCTATCCCTTGGTCCCTTTTTAAATAATAGTGCAATATTTGTAGATATCCAATCCTTTATAACCTCTCCTATATCTAGTAAGGATTGAAAAATGATCCTCATAACATCAACTATTTCCTCCCTACGCCCTTTAACCGTCTGGGATGCAATCCACCTGACCATGGTAACATATCCAAGTTAAATGATGTTAATCGTTCCAGTGCTTCCTCTCTTATTATGTTTATTGAATCTGAAACCTCACAATCGTCCTCTCTAACCAGAATATCCCTTTCCTTTGTTAAGAACTCTGCACACATTATCTGCACAGAAAGAAGTCTCACAGTACCTAGTTTACCTAGTCCAATGCTGGCATCTCCACATTACTTCTTCTGCGTCCATGCATAAGTCAACTTGTACACTCCTAATAGGTCCTAGTCTCAGACACATGAACAGACCGGGAACAGAGACACGGACTGTGTAGAGGCAAATGGTCTTCAGAAAGACATCATGTCTTGGTACCGGCTTGGTGAGCCAAAGGGCCTGTTCTTGTGCTGTCCTGTTCTGTTCTTTGTTCTTGTTATTGTCTTTGTTATTACTTTCCTTTGTTATTGTCTTGCTGTTAATGTACTGGTGTAAAACATCTTTGCATTTTTTTGATTTCAGCTGCCAATATTTCTGTACTCACTCTTTGCTTTCCAAATGTCCTTTTTTCTCTTCATCCCTGTACTTTTTGTAATAGTGAAAAGCCTAGAGATGTAAGATTTAGTGACTGTTATAAGTTTTCTTTATCTATTTTATCTTATCACAAGCTTCTGGATAACCAGGAGCCTCTAGATTTTGTACCACTACCATTTTCTTTTTGGGGATGTATCTACAGTTTAGCATTAGAATCTCATTTTTGACTATTTCCCACTGATTCGTCATTGATTTTCCTTCAAGTAACAAGTTCAAGTCTAAATTTGCCAGATCACTTTTCAGCTTCATAAACTTTGTCTACCTCTAGTAGAACTTCCATTTCTGTTCTATCTTTATGCTTTTCCATAATGATGCTAAATATAACAATAATATGGTCACCAAAATGGTCATCCATTGCTATTTCATCCTCCACATTATTATTTACTACACTATACTATTTGGCTTATTTTCCCAAGACTAAATATAGAATTATACTTGCTGCTTTTGGGTTTGTTACCAATAACTTGCTGGATATGAAAGTTCTTTTGAATGCAATTCAAGGACGTTATGTTCTCTGTGTCTTGTATGCCTCTCTTTGTATCCCATCTGATATTAGGGAAGTTGAAGTCCCCAACTATTATTGCCTGATCACCCTCTCACTAATAGAGGGTCTAAATTACATACTGGTGGTGTGACTATCTCTTTTTTTATTTCAGAGCTCAATCCATATAGTTTCATTTGATTATTAATCCTTTCTCACAATTGAATCTTCAACCAATAATGTTTTGTGCCCCCTTCTCTAAGCTACCTGAAAAATTTCCAAGGATGTTGAACTGCCATTTTTGACCTTTAAGCCATGTTTTTGTTAATTATATGCTAATCTTTACCCCCAACTCATCTCCTTTATTTGTTATACTCCTTTTATTTATTTATATACCTTTTAACACCGCCAAATTCCTGTACTGTACAATTTTTAACCTTTGCATCTTCTGTCACTCATTAATTTTCTGACTCCTGTTCTCTGCTCTGAATTTATATCTGAAGCTGTACATAGATTCCCATCCCTCTGCCAATCTAATTTAAACCTCCCCAACAGCACGAGCAAACCACCCACGAGGATCACAAAGATATTCATCCAAGTCCTGTTTAGTTGTGGACCCCACCCCCGGCATCTACAGGTCTCACTTCCGTCAGAAATGGTCCCAATGCTTCAGAATCTGATCTGATGTCCCCCCCCATCCCCCCGCCGCATACACTTACTTTTACGACTGCTCATCCTTCCCTGGAAAAATGCTCTGCAGATGCTCTATGCCATTCTTGACCCTGGCATCAAGGAGGCAACATATCATCCTGGAATCACAGCCCTGATCTCAGGAGCACCTATTTGTTTCTGTAACTAACAAATCGTCTGTCATACTGCTCTTTCCTTTTTCTTCCTTGCCACTGTACAGCTAAGTCACCCGTAGAGCCATAAACATGGCCCTGACTACATTCCTTTAAGGAACCAACATCCTCCCCAGTATCCAAAATGGAAAAATTGATTAATGAACAGGACCCCAGTTCCTTCCACACTATCTGTTTGCTTCTCTTGGACTGCCTGACAGTTAACCATTCCCTTTATGCTTTCATGCTCCGAAGTGCCCACCATGACCATCTCCCTGAATGTACGATTGACAAAGTTCTGAAATCTGGAATTCAGGATCCCGCACATCTGATCATCTAGGACACTGGTAACACCTACAGCATCTCACATTCCAAAAGTTATGCATTCCACACAGCTATGCTGTCCTGCCAAACCCGGGTTTTATTTCATTTTACATTGATGTCATTTTATTATGGTTTACTTTTATTACTTTATTTTACTTGGCCTTGTCTTAACTTTACTTCGCTCTTGCTTGTGTTTCTTACATAAAGCTAGGTGGCTATTTCTTTAATAGAATATGATTTTTTAATTTCCGGCTATTTAAAGACATTCGCAATGACAACTTCTTGCCAACCAGTAGAGTCATAGAGGTTTACAGCATGGGAACAGGCTCTTCTGCTCAACTTGTCCATGCAGCCTTTTTTCTTAAGCCCCTAAGATAATCCCAATTGCCTGCATTTGGCCAATATCCCTCTATACCCATCTTACCCATGTAACTATCTAAATGCTTTTTAAAAGCCTCTACTACAACCTCTCAACTTGTTCCAGATACTCACCATCCTCTGTGTGAAAAAAGTTGCCCCTGTGGACACTTTTGTATCTTTCCCCTCTCATCTTAAACCTATTCCCTATAGTTTAGACTCCCCTACCTTTGGGAAAATATGACTATCTAGCTGATCTGTGCCGCTCATTTTATAGACCTCTATTAGATCACCTCTCAACCTCCTACATTCCAGAGAAAAAAAATCCCAGTCTATCCAGCTTCTCCTTATAACTCAAACCACCAAGTCCCGGTAGCATCCTAGTAAACCTTTTCTGTACGCTTCCTACTTTAATGATATCCTATTTATAATAGGGTGACCAGAATTGCACACAGTATTCCAAGTGTGACCTTACCAATGTCTTGTACAACTTCAACAAGACATTCAAACTCCTGTATTCAATGTTCTGACCAATGAAACAACCATGCTGAATGCCTTCTTCACCACTGTCCATCTGTGACTCCACTTTCAAGGGCCTATGAATAGTATGACATTCACACATTACTGCTTGTATTGGTGGATTTTTTTTTACTCCAAATATTATCACCAAACCTCTTTTTGCAATGTGGACACACTTTATTTCTGCAATAATTAAAGTCCCAGAAGCACGTTCTATTTGGCATCCCTCTCCAATTGGCTATGTGCTAATATCACTCGATGCTGTACAGAGATGCATTGCAAGTCAGTAATAACTCTTTTCTAAGATCATAATGTGCTAAGACATTTGACGATGAAAGCTGTTTCCTTACTTTCTTTAAAGCTAGGGCTTGATGGGCAGACCAATCCCAAGCTTGATTTTTTTTTAAACACATGGTGTAATGGAGCCAAACTGGAGGCATGTTTGGGTATAAAGTTGCCCATAGTACATCACCCAGAAATGACTTTACTGCCTAGATGCCCTCACCCAACTCTCCAAAGGGTATAGACCTAACTTGTTCAATCTGTAGCCCAGATAAATCACTTGAGGTACTATGAAAGTGCATTTCTCCTTTCTTAAGCATGTGCTTATCCTTTGGGAAAATCACCAAGAAATTCCCCAAAGTTTTTTAGGTGTTCCTTTGTTTTACCTGGAATAAGAATATCTTCCAGATAAGCAGCAATGTGGAGGAAACCTTATGAAATATTCTCTATCATTCGTTGAAAGATCAAGCATGCCAAAGGTATTGGTAGAGGCCCTTATGAGTATCAGTTGTGGAATATTTCTGCAAATCCTCATCTAGCTGTAATTGCAAATAAGCATGATTCATATCCATTTTTGAGAATAAGAGTTCTCTTGCATATCAATCCTTAATTTGAGGAATCGGGTATTTATCCAGCTGTGAGAAATATTATTATTGTTATATAATATTATATTATTGTTTGTTTAAAATCCCCACAAAAGTGGATGATCCATCGTGCTGGAGCTGCTTGATCTCATTGCCAGCTACCATGACCACATCTGCAGTTAGCGTTGACAGCTTGAGAAACTCCAGGTCAGAGTTGCTGAGCTGGGGTCCGAGTTTCAGACACTGCAGCATGTGGAAAGCATGGTCAGTGCAGGCTCGGAGGGCTGAAAGCCCTGTTACTATGCTTTTTGTTCTTTGTTCACATCCAGGAGGGGAAGAATTATCTGCACACATGTTTCATGAGGCAATTGTTGAGCCTCTTAGTTGCAACTCAGTAAAGAAAACAAGAATTCAGCTTCTTCGTAAAACAAGTTTATTTCTTTGACCCAATTCCATGTACAATTTTCCTTAAAGCCCCAGTGGCACCCGCAGCCCCTTTACATATCAGTGACTTCTACTGAGCAGTTGACATTAAGTTAGGACTTAATTGGAAATTTTGTTAGCCCATTAACAGTTTCCCTTCTTGGAGAAAAAAGTATTTTGATGAATATTATTTCCACAAAAAACACAGAACACTCAATTTCTACTTTCTCTTTTTTTTTTAAACAAAAAAATCCATACATTCACAGAAAGATATGCCCTTCTTAATTATGTCCAAACGTTTCTTTGAACAAGCCCCTCTCTTAGTCAAGCAGTCGGAGACACAAGATGATTTGCACTCTACAGCTAATTGGAGGAGTCAGTTTAGACATCTCCAAAAAAGGAAGGAGGAATGGGATAGTGAGGAATAAAAGTTGAGAAATCATAATTTTCATCAGAAGAGAGGCTTTTGGAGTGGGACCTACTAAACACAGTTCAACATCACTTCAGAGACAAAGAAGAGTGATGTCATTTGTGCTGTGTGATGATACTGTATAATTGATATACTTTGTTTCTATAGAATGATTCAGTATTCTTTTAAAGGGAGTCACATATTTGGGAAACATGCCACTCAGATGCTCGACAGCAGGATAATTACTCATTTTAGCCAGATAGAGCAAAGAACAAAAAGCATGGGAAACAGGCCCTTTAGCCCAATGAGCCCACACTGCCACCTCGATGTTCCCACCTCTATCCGTGATCCCTGTCTATGGTTGTAGATCTATGCATTGAAACCAAATTTGAGATAATTTAGGGAGAATTTGTTCTGCCAATCAGCCTAAGAGCACATCTTTGGGGTGTGGGAGGAAACCGGAGCACCCGGAGAAAACCCATGCAAGCACGGGGAGAATGCGCAAACTCCCACAAATACCGGCCCAAATCCATGTATCTGCACAGCACAGCGATAGTCACTGAGCTGTCGTGTTGCCCATCAAATGGTCCAGTCAAGCGTACACTAACGATGTGAAGCACTAGGATACTCTCGGAAAATCCAAGAGCAGCCCTCTCACAACCCATCGTGTGTATGCCCCTTGTTAGACAAGGCGGACTGAAGTACCTGTAGGATAAAACAAATACATCAATATCATAGAACATAGAACATAGAACATAGAACAATACAGCACAGAACAGGCCCTTCGGCCTTCGATGTTGTGCCGACCAAAATAAAAAGCAATGCCCCTCCTAACTAAACCATTCCATTCTCATCCATATACTTATCAACTAACCTCTTAAACGCCACCAAACTTGGCGCATCTACAACAGCTGCAGGCAGGGCATTCCACTCCCTAATCACTCTTTTGAGTAAAGAACCTACCTCTGATATCCGTCCTATAACTATCACCCCTTAATTTAAAGCTGTGTCCCCTCGTGCTAGCTTTCTCCATCCTAGGAAAAAGGTATCACTGTCCACCCTATCTAAACCTCTAATCATCTTATATGTTTCAATAAGGTCTCCTCTTAGCCGCCTTCTTTCTAACAAAACAACCTCAAATCCCTCAGCCTCTCTTCATAAGACCTGCCCTCCATACCAGGCAACATCCTGGTAAACCTCCTCTGTACCTCTCCAATGCCTCCACATCTTTCTTATAATGTGGGGACCAGAACTGCACACAATACTCCAAGTGCTGCCGCACTAGAGTTTTGTACAGCTGCAACATGATGCTGCGGCTCCTAAATTCAATCCCCCTACCAATAAAAGCTAAGACTCCATAAGCCTTCTTAACCACTTTATCCACTTGACTGCCTACTTTCAGGGATCTATTGACACATACACCAAGATCCTTCTGTTCCTCAACACTATTAAGAGCCCTACCATTAGCCCTATACTCTACACATTTATTGTTCCTGCCAAAGTGCATTACCTCACACTTTTCCACATTAAACTCCATTAAACTCCATATCATCGACAATTTAGACACTTCCCAGGGACTCCCAAGGCTCATGATCCCTATTTTAAATCAGGTTTCTATACCCTTCCATTCCCATTCTGTTCAAATGCCCATCTAATTGGAAGTGGGTTCCATACCTCCACCACCCTCTGTGTGAAAAAACTCCCTCTAGCATCCAAATTATACCTTAACCCCCTCACCCTAAGCCTCATGCTATTTGAGTCCATCCTAGGAAAAAGCTTAACCCGTTTACTCTATCTATACCCCTCATAATCTTGTACACCTCTATTAGATCTCCTCTCAGTCTACGTCTTTCTAAGGAAAACAGCTCCAATTTGCCTAACGTCTCCTTGTAACTCAGACCTTCCATACCAGGCAGCATCCTGGTAAATCTCCTTTGCTCTCTCTCCAGAGTCTCCATGTCCTTCCGGTAGTAAGGTGACCAGAACTGGATGCAGTATTCCAAATGAGGTCTAACCAGCGTTTTATACAACTGCAACATTAAAGGCCAGCTCTTGTACTCTATACCCCTTCCTATAAAGGCTAGCATACTATATGCTTTCTTCACAACCTTCTCCACCTCCTCCAGAGATTTGTGCACCTGCACCCCCAGGTCCCTCTGCGTTTCTATACTCTTAATAGGTCTACCCATTATCATATACCTCCCCCCTACATTCTTTCTCCTGAAATGCATCACCTCACATTTATCAGGATTGAATTCCATCTGCCATCTATCTGCCCAAGCTACCAGTCTATGTCCTGCTGCATTGCCTGACAATGCCCCTCACTATCCGCAAGTCGAGCCAACTTTGTATCGTCTGCAAACTTGCTGATCAGTCCATTTACTCCCTCTTCCAAATCATTCATATATATTACAAATAGAAGAGGTCTCAGTACCAAGCCCTACGGCACACCACCAGTGACCGACCTCCAGCTAGAAAAACACCCTTCCACTATTACTCTCTGTCTCCTATTACCAAGTCAGTTACTTATCCATCTAATTACCTGTCCTTGTATCCCATGAGCCTTGACCTTTTCAACTAACCTCCCATGAGGGACTTTGTCAAACGCCTTACTGAAATCCATATAGATGATATCAAGGGCTCACCCTTCGTTTTCATCATTTCATCATTTTCATCACCTCCTCAAAAAATTCTACCAGATTTGTAAGGCACAACCTCCCTTTAACAAATCCATGCTTCGTGTCCCTAATCAGATCGCAACACTCCAAGTGCATACACATCCTATCTCTAAGGATCCCCTCCAACAGCTTCCCTACCACTGACGTCAAACTCACTGGCCTATAATTTCCAGGGTTATCCCTACTACCCTTTTTAAATGACGGTACAACATTAGCTATTCTCCAGTCCTCTGGGACCTCACCTGTGTCCAAAGAAGAGACAAAAACTTGCATCAGAGGCCCAGCCATTTCACCTCGCACCTCCCTAAGCAGCCTGGGATAAATGCCATCAGGCTCCGGAGATTTATCAGTTTTAGTGCTACCCAGAAGCTCTAACACTTCCTCCCTTGGTATGGATATTTCCCTTAACTGGTCCACAGCTCCCTCAGAGACAGGAGCTGCCAACAAGCCCCTCTCCTTTGTGAATACCGACTCAAAGTATTCATTCAGGATCTCTGCCATTCCCTTGGACTTTAAGCACAGTTCCCCTCCTCTGTCCCTAAGAGATCTGACTTTTCCTCTAACCACTCTTTTATTCCTAACATAGGAGTAAAAAGCCTTTGGATTTTCCTTAATCCTATCCACGAAAACCATTTCATGCCCCCTTTTTGCCCTTCTAACTCCCCGTTTGAGCTCTCTCATGGTGATTGTTTAGTAGGAAGCCTGTTGTTTATAAATTGAAATTTTCCCTAATTTTTAATGAAAGGAATTTTTGAAGGTTTTGTTTTGGCACAGGATCATGTGATGTGATTAATGAGAAGAGCTTGGTTTGTAGCAGGAAAGCAGCTTTCTGTCTCAGTTTAGAATTACTCGCTGACTGGTGCTGTTTAAAAGACCGAAATCTGCGTTCTCTGCCAAGTGTCTCTCTGTAAAATGTTTGAGTTTTCCCAAGCCTGTTAATATATCTGCATTTGCTAATTGTATTTAAAGTGGATTTAAGTCTATGGGATGACTTGGAAACAGAAACGAGAAGCAGGAGGAGGCCTTTAGGAGGCTATTCTCTTTGGAGTATTGGTGGAAAGCGGAGCACCTGGAGGATATCCATGCAAACACGAAGAGAACGTTCCTTTTGAATTCCTTCTTAAATTTAAAAAATAATCAAGTTGCATTTTGTTAGTAATTAAAACTGCATCTGTGAGACAGGGAGAAAGAAACAAGTAAGAATTCAACCTGGAGTCAATCAGAAATCACAAAAGATAATAGATAGCTATCTAGATTTAAAATTGAATTGAAATAACAAGCTTTTTTGAAAATGTTCTTTGCATTATTACTTCTCATTATTTGAACACTATGCAAAATGGTGCAATAGTGGCACTGCTGCCGCAGTGTCAAGGAACTGGGTTTGTTGTTGGTGCCAGCTCAATGGGCTGAATGGCCTCCTTCTGCACTGTAGGAGTTCTCGTGTTTAACAAATTTATTGGATTTCTATGGGGATGTGACTAGTACAGTAGGTAGAGGGGAACCGGTGGATGTGGTGTTTTTAGATTTCCAGAAGGCATTTGATAAGGTGCCTCAAAAGGTTAGAGTGCACGGAGTTGGGGGTAAGGTATTAGCGTGGATAGAGGATTGGTTGAACACTGCATTTGCCTGACGAAGGCACATAGTGTCGAAAGCTTGCGAATTTACTATCAAATAAATTGGTTGGATTTAAAATTGGTGTTGTGAAACTTTACTGAGTTTACCCAGTCCAACACCGGCATCTCTACATCACGTCTAATAGGAAGCAGAGAGTTGGAATCAATAGGTGCTATTCTGGTTGGCAGTTGGTGACTAGTGGTGTGTCACAGGGATCACTGCTGGGGCCTCAACCGTTTACCATTTACAAAGACAATCTGGCTCAGTGTAGGGTAACAAAATTTGCAGATGACACGAAGAGGAGTGGAAAAGCAAATTGTGTGGAAGGCGCAGAAAGTCTGTAAAGAGATCTGGATAGACTGAGTGAGTGGGCAAGGACCTGGCATATGGAGTATAATGTCAGCAAATGTAAGGGTATCCACTTTGGTAGAAATAATTACTATTTAAATGGCAAAAAGCTACAGCATGCCACAGTGTAGAGGGACCTGGGCGTCCTTGTGCACGAATCGCAAAAACCCAGTCTGCAGGTGATCAAGAAAGTAAATGGAATGTTGGCCTTTATAGTGAGGGGGATAGAATATAAAAGCAGGGAGGTCTTGTTGCAACTGTACAGGGCACTCGTGAGGCCGCAACTGGAGTACTGTGTGCAGTTTTGGTCGCTGCATTTGCGAAAGGACATATTGGCCTTGGAGGGAGTGCAGAGAAGGTTCACCAGGCTGATACCGGAGATGAGGGGGTTAGCCTACGAAGAGAGATTGAATAGACTGGGCCTGTACTCGGAGTTTAGAAGGCTGAGGGAAGATCTTATAGAGACACATAACATAATGAAGGGCCAGATAGGGTAGAGGTAGAGAGATTTTTCCCGCTTAGAAAGGAAAACAGAACTAGAGAGCACAGCCTCAAAATAAGGGGGAGTGGGGGAGCAGTTTAGATCACAGTTGAGGAGGAACTTCTTCATTCAAAGAGTGGTGAGTCTCTGGAATTCTCTGCCCACTGAAGGGTGGAGCTACCTCATTGAATACATTTAAGTCAGAGGTAGATACGTATCTGATAAACAAGGAAATTAAGGGTTATGGGGAGAAAGCAGGAAAGTGGAACTAATCCACTTCAGATCAGCCATGATCTTATTGAATGGCAGGGCAGGCTCGAAGGACTAGATAGCCTACTCCTGCTCCTATTTCTTATGATTCTATGATCATCGATAAGAGGCTTATAATCACCATTCTTATTCCAGGGCCAATGATGTATTTTGGCCATTTCCTGTGCTGATCACCACACTCCTCACATAATCATTGTGAGGTCTTTAGGAGTTCATTTTCCATTCCTGCTGTGCTTCTAAGATGTGACTGGCCCCACATTTCAGTCATGCCTGATGATATAAGGAGGCCAGTTTTGGTATTTAAATGAAGACTGAGAAACTTCTCAGTCTTCAGAGTTCAACAATTTCACAGAAGGAATTTTACATTACCTGTTGCTAGCAGATTTTCCAAGTCCTGCTGGAGTCAGTGGACCTTTGAACAGCTCGCTGCATTTTCCATCCCTGTAGCAACAGGGCTGACATTTTCACGTTTAAATCTCATCCAATTTCTTTCATCCTTTCCTGAATGTTTTGCTGCTTCACAGCAAATAATTCTGCAGATCTCTCTCCCAGCTTAGGCTAATTGGGCATATGTAGCCATTGGATCTATTTCTATCCAACCCAATCTAGCCTGATCTGGGATTCATTGCCAATCTTCTCTGCCACCACGTTGTTTTTTTTATTTTGCAAGATTTGGTCTTTCTCTTGTTTACTCTCAGGCAGTAGCTGTGCCATTAGGATTAGGGTTATAGAGAGTCATAAGAGGTTTACAGCATAGAAACAAATTCTTCGGCCCGACTTGTCCTTGCCACCTTTTTTTTTTTTAAAAAAAGTCCCCTAACTAATCCCAAGTATGAGTATTTGGCCCATATCTCTCTATACTCAGTTACAAGTGGTGTACCTCAGGGGTCTGTTTTGGGGCCCCTGCTGTTTGTAATTTTTATAAATGATCTGGATGAGGGTATTGAAGGATGGATTAGTAAATTTGCAGATGACACTAAAGTCGGTGGAGTGGTAGATAGTGAAGAGGGGTGTTATAGTTTGCAGAGAGACTTGGACAAGTTGCAGAGCTGGGCCGAGAGGTGGCAAATGGAGTTTAATGTGGAAAAGTGTGAGGTAATGCACTTTGGCAGGAATAATAAATGTGTAGAGTATAGGGCTAATGGTAGGATTCTTAATAGTGTTGATGAACAGAGGGATCTTGGTGTATATGTGCATAGATCCCTGAAAGTAGGCAGTCAAGTCGATAAGGTTGTTAAGAAGGCATATGGAGTCTTAGCTTTTATTGGTAGGGGGATTGAATTTCGGAGCCGCAATGTCATGTTGCAACTGTACAAAACTCTAGTGCAGCTGCACTTGGAGTATTGTGTGCAGTTCTGGTCCCCACATTATAAGAAAGATGTGGAGGCATTGGAGAGGGTACAGAGGAGGTTTACCAGGATGTTGCCTGGTATGGAGGGCAGGTCTTATGAAGAGAGGCTGAGGGATTTGAGGTTGTTTTCGTTAGAAAGGAGGCGGCTAAGAGGGGACCTTATTGAAACATATAAGATGATTAGAGGTTTAGATAGGGTGGACAGTGATAGCCTTTTTCCTAGGATGGAGAAAGCTAGCACGAGGGGACACAGCTTTAAATTAAGGGGTGATAGTTATAGGATGGATATCAGAGGTAGGTTCTTTACCCAGAGGGTGGTTAGGGAGTGGAATGCCCTGCCTGCGGCAGTTGTAGATGCGCCAAGTTTGGTGGCGTTTAAGAGGTTAGTTGATAAGTTTATGGAAGAGAAGGGAATGGTTTAGTTTGGAGGGTCATTGCTTTTTTCATAATTGGTCAGCGCAACATCGAAGGCCAAAGGGCGTGTTCTGCGCTGTAATGTTCTACGTTCTACCCATGTAATTATCTAAATGCTTTTTAAAAGATAAAATTATACCCGCCTCTACTTCTACCTCTGGTAGCTTGTTCCAGTCATTCACTACCCTCTGAAAAAATTGCCCCTCTGAACACTTCTGTATCTCCCCCTCTCATCTTAAACCTATGCCTTCTAATTTTAGATTCCCTTACCTTTGGGAAAAGATATTGACTATCTACCTTGTCTATGTCCCTCATTATTTTATAGACCTCTGTAAGGCCACCGCTCTGCCTCTTATGCTCCAGAGAAAGAAGTCCCAGTCTATTCAGCCTCTAATGCAGATGCCATTCGCATCTGGATACTTCTGTTGTTTCTTTAATTGTTCCACTTCCACTCTCTTTTGTCCATGTCCACCAACTCTTGGCCAATAAATATCTCCCATCTTTTGGCCTATCACAGGTCTTCCTTTTCATTATTATTGCAACCCTGCCTTACTTCACTTGCTTAAAATATTTCTAACTTTTCCCAGTTTTGGTGACAGACATCAACCTTAAAATTAATTCTACTTTTCTAGCAATTAATGTTTAATCCCAATGAACTCTGAAAAACCCAACTGTAAACCTACCTCCAAGCCAAAAAAAAGTGTTTATGATGGTTCACTGTTTCCTGTTTCTCAGCTGGCATTGCATCAAGTCTGTCAGAGTCCCTTTTATTCCAAGGACTTTAAATTTGAGGATAAACCAATTATGTAGCATTCATCAAACATCTCCCTCTGGAAGTCCTGATCCAACTCATTAACCATATCATCCTGATGAGGATGATTGACAACACATGACTTCACTGTGTCAGGATGAAATACAAATCAGTTCCAGGTCATTATCCAGTTGCTCCAGCAGCAAATTGCACACATGGATTCCCAATCAGGCTTGATTGGGTTGGATCAGGAATAGATCTAATGACTACATATGCCTAATTAGCTTAAGAGTTGGAACTAGGAGAGAGATCTGCAGAATTATTCACTGTGAAGCAGCAAAACATTCAGGAAAGGAGGAAAAGAAATGGATGAGATTTAATCTAGAGATAGTGAATTAAGTTGGGAGACAACAGAATATGAACAAAGATAGTGGAATATGAGCAGGTAAGGTGAGATGTGTGCAAGGCACTGGAATGTGTAAAGTGATAGTGAGTTGTGTATAGAGACAATGGACTGTGTGGTGAGACCATGGAAAGCGTACAGAAATATTGGGATGTGCATGAAGACAGCAGGATGCAAAAATAAGAATGTACACAAGGAAGGGGGATGTGTGCAGGGACTGAGGGATGAGTGCAGGGATAGTGGAATAATGAGCCATCATATCCTTGAGTAGTGCAAGGCTATCAAAGATCTTTCTGCTGGGTACAGCACGGGGATTATTGACCTCTGAGCAGACTTGACCCTGTTGGAGATGACCTTGGCTAGAATTTTGTAGTCCACATCCAACACTGAAATGAGTCACCAATTTTTAATCCCATTCCCCCTTCTGCTTGTAGATACGTGCAGAGGCTGTGAATGTGTGCAGGGATTATGGGATGTGCGTCCAAGAATACTTTCTTGGCGATACATAGCCCCTTCCCGAGTTGGACTATCTTAGACCTGGTTCAGGGCAATGAGCCCGGACATGTGATTGATGTCTCAGTGGGGGATCATTTTGGAAAAAGTGATCACATTTCTATAAGCTTCAAACTCCTTGTAGAAGAAGATAGCAGTAGTCCTAGAGTAAAAGTACTAACCAAAAGGAAGACAATGATAACAGTATCAGTCAGGAACTAAGAAATGTAGATTGAGGGCAGCTGTTTGAAGGTAAACCCACATTCAATGTGTGGGAGTTCTTTCAAAGTCAGTTGTCCTTTTGGTCAGACCATTATCTCTAGATCAGCTGACAAAGGCCGTTAAGTCCTTTCAGAAGGGTAAAACTCCTGGGAGCGATGGCTGACCAGCTGAGTTTGACTCAATGTTGTGGGAGTTGATGGGCCTGGACCTGCAGGAAGTATATAAGTGTGTGCTTCTGAAAAGCAGCATGTCAGAATCCATGAGGAAAAAGCATCATCAGCCTCATCTACAAGCAGAAGGGGGAAAGGGAAATTAAAAATTGGTGACCCATTTCACTGTTGAATGTGGACTACAAAATTCTAGCCAAGGTCATCTCCAACTGGGTCAAGTCTGCTCTGAGATCAATAATCCCCGTGCTGTACCCAGCAGAAAGATCTTTGATAGCCTTGCGCTACGCAAGGATACAATTGCATCATCAGCCTATACCAGGAGAAGGCATTTGACAGAATATCACATGTGATGGAGGTGCTCTGCAATTGGATTCAGCTGCTCTACACAGACATCAGTAGTGCAGTTCCAATCAATAGATGGAAATCAGAGAGGTTTCACATCATATCTGGAGTCAGGCAGGGCTGCCTTCTCTCCTCTGCCCTCTTTGTGTGTTGCATTGAACCTTTTGCTGAGACTCTCAGAAGCGACCCAGGCATTAAAGAGGCTACTGTCCCAGGCAGCAGCGATATGCAAATCAAAGCCTGCATGTACATGGATAAAGTGGCTGCCTTCTGCTTGGACCCCTGGTCTGTTCACAGGCTGCTCCAAGTCTGTGAACAGTTCGAGGTGGCTGTGGGAGCCAAAGTCAACCGGGGTAAAAGTGAGGCCGTATTCTTTGGGAACTGGGCTGACAGATCTTTTGTCCTCTTCACCATCAGGGCAGACTACCTTAAGGTGCTGGGGGTATGGTTTGGAACAGTGGAGACATGTGCCAAAAACTGGGAAGAGAACATTGCCAAAGTAAGGCAGAAATTCAGCTTGTGGGAGCAATGCTCACTCTCTATCACCAGAAAAAGCCTGGTAATCCAGTGTGAGGTGCTGTCCATTTTGTCGTACAGCTGTCATGTCTGCGCTGTCCCCAAATCCTGCTCAGCAGCAGTGACCCACACCATCTTCAAGTCCATCTGGAGATCAAAGATGGATTGTGTCTGGAGGGAAGCTATGCACAAATCTCTAATGAATGGAGGGAAAAGTATTCCCAACACTGCCTGATGACAACCTTTGTATGTGTAAATCCTCAATACACTAACAGCAAGTGCCATTACTTTTTGAGGCGCTACCTGTGCTAAGTGTTGTGGAGGATGTATCTGGCCACATTGCCACAGGACACACCAAGTAGTTGGACTGTATTGCAGCACCTGTCCTTCATGGAAAAACTTTTCAGGAAACAGCTTTGACCACATGGCAATCAAGCAATGGTCAGCATCTTAGGATACTTTGTGAGGCAAGGGATGAGATTGTGGAGTCTTTAGCTTTGATCTTTGGGTCCTCACTGTCCATGAGGATTGTGTTAGAGGACTGAAGAGTGGCAAATGCTGTTCTACTCTTCAAGAAAGGAAATACCCAGGTAATTGTAGGCCAGTTATTTTTACTTTGGTGGTCGGTAGGTTAATGGAAAAAGTTCTGACGTATAGGATTTATGAACGTTTGAAAAGATGCAACTTAATCCAGGATAGTCAGCACGGATCCATAAGGGGTAAGTCGTCTCTCAAATTTGATTGAATTCTTTGAAGAGATAACTAAAGTATCCTAGAATGTATCCCATCTGGCCCATGAGACTTATCAACCCTTAGGTTTTTCAAAATTGCTAATACATCTTCCCTCAGAACATCCTCCAGTCCATCAGCCTGCATCTCTCTCACATACTCAAAAAATGGCCCCTTTTCTTAATGAACACTGAAGAAAAATATTCATTCAATGCCTCACCTATCTCTTCTGACTCCATGGACAAGTTCCCACTACTGTCCTTGACTGACCCTAACCTTACCCTGGGCATTCTTTTATTTCTCATATAAGAGTAAAAAGTCTTGGGGGTTTCCTTGATCCAACCCGTCAAAGATTCCTCATGTCCCCTCCTAGCTCTCCTAAGCCCTTTCTTTTTTTTGACTCCTTCCTTGCTATTTGTAACCCTCAAGTGACCTAACTGAACCTTGTTTTCTCATCCTTATATACCATTCCCTTTTCCTCTTGACAAGACATTCAACCTCCTTTGTAGATGAAGGTAGCGCAGTTGATGTCGTATACATGGATTTTAGTAAGGCGTTTGATAAGGTTCCCCATAGTAGGCTCATGAAGAAAGTAAGGAGACGTGGGATAGAAGGAAATTTGGCCGCCGATGGGATAAATAACTGGCTGTCTCATAGAAGACAGAAGGTGATGGAAAATTTTCAGACTGGAGCAGTGTACCACAGAAGTCAGTGCTGGGTCCTCTGCCATTTGTGATTTTTTTTTTAAATCAAAGACTTGGAAGAGGGTGCTGAAGGGTGCGTTAATAAATTTCCTGTAACACCAAGATTGGTGAAATAGTGGATGAGGTGGAGGGCTCTTGCAGGTTGCAGAGACATTGATAGCTTGCAGATCTGGGCTGAAAAGTGGCAGATGGCGTTTAACTGGGGCGAGAAGCATGGGGTGAAAAATGGAGGTGGCAAGAAACAGAGGGGGAGAAATGGAAGAGGCAAAATGGAGGAGGTGAGAAACGGGGCAAGAAACAAGGGAGCAGCACGGGATGAGAAACGGGGCGAGAAACAGAGGGTGAAAAACAGGAGGTGAGAAACAGTGGTAGGAACACGGGGTGGGGGGAAACAGAGTGGAAGAAACAGGGCGAGAAATAGGTGGGAGAAACAGCGACCCCGAAACAGCGGGGGCAAAAGCAGTAGGTGAAAAATAGAGGGTGAGGTAAAGGGCTCCAAAAACAGAGGGCCCAGAAACATTTGACATTATCCAAAGCTCTGCTGTCTTGTGTCATTACTCTCAGTTAACCATCGCCCTGCGCTTATTGACTCCAGAGTCTGTGATTTTTGAAGTTCCCATCCTTGTATTCAGACCCTGTATGGTACGAATTTAAGAGTATTCGTACCATATAGCCTTGCCTTTTCTATATCTCTGCAATTCCCTCCCTATTTCTTGTTCCTCCTTTAAAACCCCACCTCTGGACAAATATTTGTCTATCTCCTCTAATGTCATTTCACCAGGACCAGTGTCAAATTCCAGTGCTCCTGAGAAGCACTTACAGACATTTTATTAAGTTAAAGGCACTTGTAAATACAACTTGTTGATGTGATAAGGCTAACATCTAATGCTATGAAAGTGAATGGACTGCATGAAAAGATCAGCTGTACAAAATGTGTACTCGCTCAGGCAAACTTCACTTGAGTAGTCTTACTGAAAGGGATCAACTGAACCTCCAGTCTTCAAGTTAAGGGATGGCCAATTACGGCATCGGAAAAACTGGGCAGCTTTTGGAACCAAAATGAGACCCATTTTTCAGTTTACGTACACCTGAGGTGAGGGATGTTACTGCTGCAAAATGAACATTGTTTCTTTAGAAGGATTGATTCTCACCTGTACCATACCTGATTTATTAGAACAATGCCAGGGGTGGGTCACTTTGGTTTAGTAGAGACTAAAAAAGTTGTGAATTCCTTTCATTTGAAAAGGCTAAAGGGATATTCAATAAAGGCATCCAAAATGATTAATGGTTTGAAAAGTCGAGGAAAATTTCCATCAAAATGTTCAGGAAGCAGAGGACACAGATTTAAGATAATTGGTAAACCAGCTTCTCAACGCCAGGGACCTTGGTTCAATTCTCAGCTTGGGTCACTGCTTGTGTGGAGTTTGTACGTTCTCCTTGTGCCTGTGTGGGTTTCCTCCAGGTGCTCCAGTTTCCTCCCACAACCCAAAAGATGTGCTGGTGAGATGCACTGGCAATGCTAATTTCTTCCTCAGTGAACACAAACAGGCACCAGTGTGTGGTGACCAGGGAATTTTCACAGTAACTTCATTGCAAGCCTATTTCTAATTAATTTTAAAAGGGCTCGCATGGGTTTCCTCTGGGTGGTCCGGTTTCCAATCACAATCCAAGGATGTGACGTTAGGTGGATTGACTGTGCTAAATTGCCCCTTAGTACCAGGTGTAACTAGCTAGAGTAAATACATGGGGTCTGGGTGGAATGGACTCAATGGGCCAAATGGCCACCTTCTGTGCTGTAAGATTCTGATACTTAAAGGATGGGGAAACGGCTCCTACAGTAACTTTCAAAGCAAACTGGATAAAGAATTTGACAAGGAAACACCTCCCATACTTTGGTGGGGGACGGGGGTGGGTGGGGTGGGGGGGGACGACGGGGGTGTGGGGGGGGGGGGAACGGGGGACGGAGGGAAGAGGAATAACCTTCAGAAACATAACAGGTCAAATGGCCTCTTTTTGCAGTTTATTTTCTGCCGTAAAAATGTTACAAATAAACTTATTTTAAGAGAATTTGAATATCTGTGCTCATCGAATGCAAGTATACAGCCGACTCCTGTTAATTCAAATATTTTAGAAAACTTGAAATAAGGAAAATAAACAACAAAGCTAGAGTTTAATTCTGAAACAATTGAACCGCCCCATAACTCTAAATATTTAGGCTCTTTTGGACACCATGATGCAAGTTGTGTTATGATGTACACAAGAATAGCATACTATCATATCCAAACTTGTAGCTTTTTATAATTCCTGTTCATAATGGATTATATGTAATGTGTTCCCAACAAAAACCGAGGGGGCTTTACTTGTAATTTTATCCTTATCTAACACAGGTTCTGTAGTATCTTACCTGATGCCCCAGTTAACATTATCATTTAGTTCAAATTCAATGTTTTCCAGTCCACTCATTTACATGTATCCTCTAGTTACACATCTGAGCCCAAGTGTTCAGCAGCCAAAGATTTGCACTAATCTGGCATCTGTAGCATAAAACATTCCCTAGAATCTCACAGGAATGTAGATTGAGGTGTAAGGTTTAAGGAGCATCTTAAAGGCAGCAAATTTAGAGGGAATTCCAAAGCATAGGGTGCAGGCAAGTGAAAGCACAGCCTTTAAGTGCAGAAGAGGACAGAACTCAGTTTTAAGACTAAAGGATAACAGTTCAGTTCTCCCTGTGATGGTCAAGTTTCTACAACCCCTAATAATGTTAATCATTCTTTACGAACCTTTGGGTGGCACGGTGGCTAGCATAGCTGTCTCACAGTACCAGGGACCTGCGTTCGATTCCCAGTCTGGGTCTGTGTGATGTTTGTACATTCTCTGTCTGCACAGGTTTCCTCCTACAATCCCATAATGTGCAGGTTAGGTTGACTGGCTTTGCTAAATTACCCCTCACTGTCAGTGGGACCAGCTAGGATAAATGCATGGGGTTATGGGAATAGGGCCTGGGTGGGATTGTAGTCAATGCAGATGGGCCAAATGGCCCCTTCTGCGCTGTAGGGATTCTATGATTCTTTGGGATGCTCTAACCCAGAAAGGCATTGATACAAGGTTAATGAATATACTCAAGACAGACTGATAGGAAAGTGGAGATAATGCAGATCAACAAAGATCTACATGATGAAGCTTGAGGCATCAAATGGCCCACAACGGCTCCTCTTTTCAATATTTTTTTTTTGAAGTAACGAAAGCTAATGAAGTATTTAAAAACGAATTATATAATTTTGGACTCCTCAGTAAAATGAATGATAGACTGCACATTCACAGCTGCCAGACTGAATATTCTTACAATTGTGCAAGGTGTCTTTCAGAACTGAACTTCTAACTGGCAAAGACAAAAACGATCTTGGTCTGTTTTAAATACTGGGGGTTGGAGGGGGAGAGAGAGTCATGTCAATTAACTTCAAGCAACTCTGAATCAGATGGAGGGTTACAGGACAATTAACTTTCTAGCATTTGTTTGTATTTCAGATTTCCAGCATCAGACTGTGAAGTTTTTATTTGCAGGAAATATATTAAATAATCTTGGGGGTGGGTAAAAGGCCTATAGGAAAATATAGCATCAACCACAATTAAGTGAGGTTTAATAAAGAAATGAATTCCCAGAGGAACAAGTCATCAAAACAATGGCTAGGTGACAATTGTGTACTATAAAGTTACCAAGACATTTTGGAGGAGAATTTGCTTTATCCATCAGTAGAATTCAACCATATAGACTGCAGGCCTAAAAGGCAGGGAGTTCACTACGTATTTAGCTCTATTTTTGAGGCTTCTGTTATATTTCCTGTGAACAAGGTCACTCTGGAAATTTTGATTATTCTACCCACCCAACTGTTGGCTGAAATGATGTAATCCTTTTCCAGTGAAAAAGTCTCAGCATATTTCTGATGGTATGTAATTGGGCCTTTTCCAAGAGCTCACAACAGGAATGGAACTAAAATCAAGATAGAGCATGAAGGACAAACAAGGGTGATGGGACTTTTTGGAAGTCAAATCAGCAGAACTTTGGATGAGCTGAACTTTGGGTTAGCACTTCTGCCTCACAACACCAAGAACCGGGGTTCAATTCCCAACTTGCATCACTGTCTGTGTGGCATTTGTACGTTCTCCCTGTCTTTATAGATTTCCTCCGTGTTCCAGTCTCCTCCCACAGTCCAAGACATGCTGGTTAGTGTCACTGGCCATGCTAGATTCTTCCTTAGTATACTCGAACAGGCACCAGAGTGTGGCGACTAAGGCATTCTCAAACTTCACTGCAGTGTTAAACCTACTTGTCACACTAATAAAGAAACTTTAAACTAGTTTCTGAAATGCAGTAGATGGAATAGCTACGCCTGGAGTTAAAGCATGGGCAAGCTCAACACAGAATCCCTATAGTGCAGGAGGACATTCAGCCTGCACCAACATTAGCAGAGATGGAGTGGGGCAGCTGCAGAAGCAGATATTTCCGAAGTAGATTGTTCCTCCTCAGATGTGACGCCCAGCTGCAAAGCAATTAATTGAAGTCTGAGTCCATGGTGAGTAAAGGGGATTGAATCAATGGTTGGGGTGTGGAATAAACACCATAGCTTCATACATGTAGAATTTGACGTTTATAGGTGTTACTAGGAAAGCAGCATACATATAATTTTAGTGGATCTTCAATAGCCCATAGGATCTCCAGACAACCAGGATATGAAGAGAAACCTTTGTGGGGATTATTCGACAAGTGGATAGGCAAATACTGCAAGCCACATATAATTGTTTATTTATGAAGAATTGTGGGTTGATGGCTAAGATACCAGCTTTGGGGAATACAGGGATGTTAGTTTTAAATAGGAGTAAATTATGAATTTTGTTAGGTTCCAATTGCTGGCCCTTTTCAGGCTGCTAATATAATGCATAAACTATCACACTATATAAAGTACTACAGATTGTAAACACACTCTTGGGTTTGGTTTAATGTCTAGGCAAGATTAATGCGATAAAACCATCTGTCTGCAAGGGCACTGGGTGGCTAATTTCATTTCTACCCATTTGTATAAGTATATTTATTAGTGTAACAAGTAGGCTTACATTAACAATGCAATGAAAGTCTCCTAGTTGCCACACTCCGATGCCTCTTTGGGTTTACTAAAGGAGAATTTAGCATGACCGATGCACTTAACCAGCTCAACTTTCATCTTTCGACTGTGGGAGGAAATCGAATCACCCGGAGGAAACCCATGCAGATACCGAGAGAACATGCAGACTCGACAGAGTACCCCAAACCAGGAATCGAACCTGGGTCCCTAGCCCTGAGAGGCAGCAATGCTAACCTCTGTCGTGTGCTACCCTATGACTGCTGCAAAATTAATTTGCCCTCTACCCTGATGTGCATTCTCTCTGAAGTAATATCAACTAAAGATTCATTTTAAGACTGTGCGTCAGCATGCATGGCGTTGATCTTCAACAGTTCAAACTCTAGCATGGACACTGCACATGTGCAGACACAAAGCATACAGCATTTTATTTTTTATAGAATTTATTTGAGGACGCAGACAAATAATTACAGGTGGTGATCCATGGATAACTTAGTCTGTCAGCGAACAAAAAGGAAAAAGAAATGTTAGAAGTCTGCACTTTTACATCAATGGTATGCAAGTTAAAGACTGCATCTTTAAAAACAATCTGAATCATTTTCAACATTTAAATGCATATTTTAAAAAAGTTATAGGTAACAGCTACACTTCCAGAGAAATTATTCTTAAGCATAGCAGTTTTCTATTTGAAATAAATTATTACTCACATTTCAAGGAACCTTCAAAGTCTTTCCCATGTTACTGTGGCAAACAAAATAAATCAAAATTAGCCCATCTGCAATAGCTCTACTAGTTTTTATTTTAAAAAGTAATTTCATAGCAAAACATGAGAGCATCTAATCATAATCGAAGACTTTTTCACATTGCTACAGGGAGGTGATGTGCTGGGCTAGATATCATTGTACTATTTAAAGAGAAGGATTGAGAGGAAATCAGAGGATATAGTACCTAGAAAGCTTGTATACCTCCCAGCTACAAATCAAAACACTACTTGGATGCCACTGAGTGCTTCCAACTATCAAAAATCTTTTTGTTCAAGAAATTAATTCACCTCCAACAATATTCCAAATCTTCCATTTCCAGACATTCTAGCTTTCATTTCACTCATTGTGGACAGCAACCATTACAAAAATGCCAGCTTACCATGCGATCTTTTCGCAAGACAGGTGAGTGTAATTTACCAATTAACCAGTACAAAAGAATTAATTAACCTCAAGGGAAGGAGAACAGCAGCAGAAGAGTCACAAACATTAATCTAAATTACAAACCTTATGAGTTCTCATTTATTGTCCATTCCAAATAACGTGAAGTAGGTTGACGTAAAATTAGTCATTGAAATAATGTACTGGACACATTTGGGCAGTGAAAATTTTATAGTACCAAGCAACTTTATCTTAAAAGAATTTTCAGACTGAAATATGTTGATTTTGCTGCTTATGCTTGCACAATGTGGTGACAATAAGACAATCTCAACGATCAAGACAATGTTAGATTTTAAGAGAGGAATAAAAGCTGTTGCATCCTGCAGCAGATTGATTCGCTATACTTCAGTTAAATCAAGTTTAGAAATAAGACTGAAATATTGCGTACTAAATGAAAAGAATATAATGCACAGGTGACAAGGAAGTGAAGAAATTAAAATCTTGAACTTGACTTCAACCAAACATCAATTCAACACGCACCACAAATAAACTACGGCTTTTATACAAATCCCAAAATATTCCTTCTGCACTTACTAATTTATTATGAAGTGAAGTTATGACATTGAGACGAATTTCATCATGTGGCCCAACATTTAACCATTCGTCAGAACATGTCCCCTTTTCCACTTGCTCTGCCATTTTTTGTTTGGCTCACATCTAACCACTGTTGCCCCTTGTGATGCCCTGCCCTTATATTGTGGCAGGTCTATGAAGCATATCCATTTTTATTCATTTTAGTGCGGAATGGTGGACAGGGGTCTTTTTATGTGGTTTGGTGGGGTGGGGAAAGGGGAGAAACTTACTGAGATAAAGATGGGACAGCTGCTCCTCTCTTGCACACCTGATAGAGGTGACGGATACTTGAACATCAAGCCAATTTTTCTAACTCCCTTTCATCCCACCTATTCACTCCTTTCACATTGGATTATAAGTCAATGCTTTATTTTTACTTAATGTTTAGTTTTATAGTTGAAAGGTGTCATTGTGCGCATCTTGCTGAAATATCGTGGGCAGTTAAAGGCCTACTAAGGTTCAGTGACTGGCTCGGAAAGGTTCAATCCCTTTAAGCTTACAAAGTTTAGGTGAACCACTATACTGACCAGCAGATGGTGCATGCACACATTTCAAGAATTCATTTAAAGAATGAATCAACAGCATGTGAACCAAGTGACAATACACTCAGCATAACGTCTGTAGCATTCTATCTGCGATAGAATAGCTACGAATTTTACATCCACCTTCAACGATAAGACCACACCAGCAGTTTCTCTCATCAGTGTTTAGATAATACTCAAAATGTACTTGAGGTTTGCTTTATCTGAAAGATGACTACAGGTGCAAGTACAGCTCTTCAAATCAATGAAACATTAACTTTCCTTCAGTTAGAGGGGAGAAGTTTTAGATAATGAAATATCAATTTACCTTTATTCAGAGGGGGATGAGGGAGAATTAGACAATAAGGATAATTGTGTATTCAATATTCCAAACAGGACATCTATTGTTTCTTGCAACACAATTGGTATTAAACTAAAACACAAGCTGACATTACTGACAATTGTCAATCTGTGATTTCCCTACACAGTTGAACAGATTTATTTCAGACTTCCAGCACCCAGTCTTTCACCTTCCATTCAACCGCATCTTACGTTTCATCCACAGACATGATAAAATTGATGCAACAGAAAAATTGGAAACACCTTGATTTGATTGCAAAGCTGTACTAGATTTACATGAAACATTGCAAACATGCAGAACACCAAGCGGGTGAACAGTAAGCAATATAATGCAAATTTAAATGGCATGCATTCTACATCAGCACATTCATGCTTGGAATCCAGTACCTGCCATTAGTGTTTCATTTGTGAAGGACAATATCCACAACAACAAAAAAGGCAAAACAAAGTTACTGACTGATTGAGGAAAAGGAATGAATCAGACAATGAACTCTGAAAACTTGGTTATTTGGTAACTGGAGGATTATACACCAAACCCACAAATACCTACTAGCTACTTTACACCACAATGTCACAAGCATTTAAAACATGTAGCTTGCTGGTGAATTCTTGTTTAGTTGAATGAAAACAAGAACACAGTCAAAGCTAGGGATGCTCAGTGTCTTCAGAACTCAGAGACAATAGGTATCAAATCCACAGTGATGGCAGAGGTGGTGGCCATTTAACGTGAGCCCATACAGAGAAAAAACAAAGCTGGGATAGGAGAGAAACTTAAAACAAAATCCTCGAACATCAAAGTTTAAACTTTCATTCACATTGCAATGAAGTTACTGTAAAAAACCCTCGTTGCCACACTCAGACATCCATTTGGGTACACTGAGGGAGAATTTAGCATACACAATCCATTTAACCCACACATCTTTGAACTCGGAGGAAACAGAAGCATCTGGAGGAAACCACGGGGAGAATGTGCAGACTCCACACAGACAGTGACTCAAGCTGGGAATCGAACCTGGTTCACAGCGCTGTGAGCCAGCAGTGCTAACCACTGTGCCACCCTCACGAGGTCCGCCCGCTCACAAAGACTGGGAACTTCAATTCCTTTGGCCGCTACACTCAAAAAGGACTAGCGAGCAGTCTTTACCAGTGCTCCTAGTCCAAAATTCAATAGCAATGTTAAGTTCGTGGATGGAAGCAACTTGAGCTTGGCAGACTGAATGATAGGGGCTTGCAGGCAAGTCTTCAGACACCTCTATGCCAAGTACATTAATAAGTAGCACCTCTAGTGCAAAATTATTACATTGTGAGGTTTTGAGAAATGTGCTATTTTAAAAACATGTTAGGGGGTGAGCATAAGTGGGAAAAATGACATTTCTATCAAATGCCATGTCACAACTATAAACACATGTATTTATAATTGAGATTCAGTTGCACTGTCAGAAAAGCCAAGCTTATTAGTAAACTGTTGACTAAAGCACCTACACACAAAAACAATATCAATTACCTTCTATGGTCCGGAAGGAAAAAAAGATTGCAGACACGAACAAAAAAAGGACAAAAACTGAAACATGAAGCTCTCAAATGGAAAGCAGAAAGTATAATGTAATTGTGAAACAGAACTCAAAGCACAAACTCATTTTCTTGGGCAACAGTTTTCATACCTTTTTGCTGGCACCAACACTTGCTTTAGCTGTGCCCCGGACTTTCTTCATTCTGTTCTTGCGTTCCTTTCGCTGTTTCCTGGAAACTTTCTTTCTCTCCAGCAGACCATGCTTAAAAACACAATGGGCACAAACTTGTTAATATGGAGCCAAGCACTCAGAAACACCACCGAAGCAAGGCTACCTGCCTTCTTACCCGTGCCAGTCTGTGCTTGGGTTCATTCTTCTTTGCGTAATCCAAGGAATCGTAGATCATGGCAAACCCCGTTGTTTTGCCGCCACCAAACTGTGTCCTGAAGCCAAAAACAAATATGACATCTGGCGTTGTTTTGTACATTTTTGCCAACTTTTCCCTAATTTCTATCTTGGGAACTGTGGCTTTGCCAGGATGGAGGACATCGACAACCTAGAATAAAAAGTGAAGATTTGAATGAGCATGATACTGAAATTCATTCCATAAACTTCAAAAAAATAAAGCTAGGGTCTGACGGAAAGATCTAGGGGCACAAGACACTGCACCAAAAAACACTGCCAATGTCAGAAAGTGCGTTCTCTACTCCCTCACTCACCCCTTCCCAATTCCCAATGAGCTCTCGTTAGATTTACCACCAGGAATTACTCAGCACGAGAATCTATAAGGCAACATCAAACTAAACTATTGTTACATCTTACCAAAACATACACACATCAGATGTATGGCATTATTTTTCCAGGCTTCAGGGACAAAGTTGCTAAAAATCAGAGAAAACTCCAGAATAGATATGATGATACAATCAGGCAGTGATTTGTGTCACTATCAAAGCTCCGGCATTAATTTTTGGCATGGAGATGCCTATGTTGGACTGGGGTGGGCACAATAAGAAGTCTCACAACAGCAGGTTAAAGTCCAATAGGTTTATTTGGTATTATGAGTTTTTGAAATCCTGTTCCTTCATCGGGTCAGTTAATTTTTGGATAATGTTTACTGGTCATACTCCTCAATCAGCACATATTGCCACCTACCTCAACCATTCCCCTGGGTATTTTGAAAATGTAAAACAAATCAGCCATAAACCATCTAAACTCAAAGCAATACAGCCCTTCTTTGTGTAATCCATCATAACAAAATCCTCAGAATCCAGGCATTAATCTCGTAAATCCAAGCTACATTCCCTGCAAGGCCAATACATCCTTCTTTAAGGTGTGTTTTCCAAACTGCTCACAGTATTCTAAATGTGATCTGATTAGGCCATGTAGAGCTGAAACATAACTTTTACTCCCTCGTAATCTAGTTCTCCAGATATCACGGTCACTATTCTCTTCACCTTTTTTAATATTTTCCTTACCCTTTTGTGACTTTTGAACAATGTGTACCTGGATCTCCAAATCTCTTTGGCACTTCACCGTTCCCAGTGCATCATTATTCATACCTTTTAGGTCAAGTAGATAACCTCACATTCATCTATATCGAAATCTATTTGCCAAATCTTTGCTCATTCACTTAACCTATCAGGAACTCTAATGTTATGCTCCCATCTACACTGTCATGTTAAACCTGCACATAAAGGGCTGAATGCTGCAGCAGTCTGCCAACACTAATGAAAAACAGTAATCAGATATTTTACTCAAGGAGTTCTAAAGTTGCTCGCTAAGAAGATTGAATTCTTGAAGACTCGGTGCCGACTAGCAAACCTGAACTATTTACCAATGGTTAGAATTATCCTCAAACTCTCAAATACAATTTTATAAACTTTGCAGACATTCTTTTTAAATGGAGAAACTTAGGTGAAAGGTCATGACCACGTTTTTACATGAGGAGGAAGCAATGTTCAGTCACGAAATATTGCTGAAACAACAGCATATTTTTGTTCTTTAAATATTGGAGAGTGAAGAAAAAGAGACTTTGATGAAATAAAAGTCAAAAAAGGGACAGTTGAGGAGTCTCAGTTTCAATAAGTGCATAGCAAAGCAGGGGAAAATGTAAGGCTACAAACTTGCCATTCTGAAGAAACAGAAGGTGCCAATACAAGAAATTTGTCCTTGATTTGACGCAAATGTGAGGGCAAAAACTGATATCAGGTGAGCTTTCTTTTTCAAATCTCAGAAATAAAACATGCAAAAGAGAGAATAGCAACACATCTCTACTTACCATTTGCTTGCGTTGGAGCAAGCGGTTGGTCATGAACTTTCTTGTTCTGATGGTCACAGTGTCGTTCTAAAAAGTAAAAACAGCAAACATTTAAAGACACAATGCGGTACTGAGGGAATGCCACACTATTGGAGGCATCACCGTTTGGATGTAATGTTAAACCAAGGCCCTGCCTGCCCCTTGATTTGATTAATTATTGTCACATGCAATTGCATACAGTGAAAAATATTGTTTCTTGCTCGCTATATAGACAAAACATAACATACATAGAGAAGGACAGAATACAGAATGTAGTGCTACAGTCATAGCTAGGACGTAGAAAAAGATCAACTTAGTCTGAGATAAGTTCATTCAGAAGTCTGATGGCAGCAGGAAGTAGCTGTTTGAGTTGGTTGGTACGTGTCTTCCAACTTTTGTATCTTTCTCCCGATGTAAGAGGTGGAAGAGAGAATGGTGGGACTGCGTGGTGTTCCTGATAATGCTGGCCGCTTTGCCGAGGCAGCAGGAAGTGTAGACAGAGTCAATGGGTGGGAAACAGGTTTGAGTGATGGACCGGACCACATTCACAACTCTTTGCAGTTTCTTGTAGTCTTGAACAAAGCAGGAGCCATAACCAAGCTGCAATACAACTGAAAGAATGCTTTCCATGTGTATCTGTAAAAATTGGTGAGTCGTAACTGACATGCCAAATTTCCTTAGTCTCTTCAAATTAGAGGCATTGGTGGACTTTCTTAACTATAGTATCCACATGGAGCAATCAGGACAGCTTGCAGATGATCTGGACACCTAAAAACTTCAAGTTCTCAATCACTTCTACTTTGCCCCTGTTGATGTAGATGCAGGGGCTTCCTAAAGTTGATGACTATCTCCCCCAGGTGAATGTTAAAGATCCTATGGTATTATTTCGAGGAGCAGTGGAGTTCTCCCTGTCACCTGACCGTTAAATACCCCTCAGCTACAATCAGTGAGAGAGAGAGAGATTAACTAGCTTTGTATTTCACTGTTATTCATGGGACCATATTGTGCGCCAAATGACTGCTACAATTCCTGCATTAAAACGCTGACCAACCTCTAATTTGTTGTAAAATACTTTGGAATATCTAAAGATTATATAGAGCACAATCTAAGTGCATACCTTCCTGCTACTTAAGATTATACAATAAAACTGGGACAATTAAAGCAATTCAATATTGGGTTGCCTTCCAAGGTTACCTTCCACTAGAAAGCTGTGATTCAACTCTTCTGTTGGACTATTTGATATCGAGTAAAGACAAGTGGGAACATTCTCCAACTGAAAAGATGATAACCATGCTTTAAAACTTCTGGCCTGTACAATCCCCCTCTTTCCCCCTAACTAAATCTCTTTTCTAGTCTTCTAGGCCAGTCAGAACCAGAGTACATCTTTTGACACAAACTTTGAATCAAACACCCTTTCCTAATCATCACCAAGGCCATTTCTGCCAGTTTGTCCACCTCCATCCCTATCTCACCCTTGCTGCTTAAATGTTTCAATCAGCTTGAAGCTCCATTTCTTCAATGCCCTCCTTTTAGATTCCAACCCACGGAGTCCTCAAATTCAGCTGCTCTTCCGCCATCCACATTCTGCTTCGCCCTTTACGTTAGCAACCTCCTCTATGCCATGTCTCAGTCACAGAATCTGTACAGTGCAGAAAGGGGCCATTCTGTCATTCAGCCTGCAACTCAGACCCTGTCCCTGTAACTCCATATTCCAGAGGAAAACTACACCAATAGAGAACATGCAATCTCCACATAGCAACCTGAGGCTGGAATTGAACCTGGGTCCCTGACGCTGAGTCTGAAAGCAAGGCAGCGCTGTCAGTCACACTGGCCCCATTCTCTGCAAATCATCGTCTAAATCAATGTTCGACAAGCCTCTCCCACCATTCGAAAGTCTGTGCATCCTTATAACCAGGCAACAGTCATTCCCCGCTCCCTCCCAATATTACCACTCCCCATACATTCATAAAAGATGGCACTGTTGCGATATCCATAAAAATTGCATAGGCTTTGTTTTCCTGTCAGGAAACAAACTCAGAATGAGTGCCCTTTGCAGATGAGGACTTACTTTGCAGTCGCCAACAGCCTCTGAAGTCAATATTGCTGCATCCTCAAGTTACTTTACATTAACATAAAAATTGGGAGCAGTCAATGGACAACATGAATCCCAGTCTAATGAGGAAGGCTTGCATCAGGGTTTAGGAAGGACAGACAAAACAATAAAGATAGTGGAGATGTATTGAACATAGAGCATCACAGGAAGCTAAGCAAATTGGGCATCTTTCACCAACTTTTACTAGTCAGCCATAGAAACATTCTTTCTGGTTGTATCACAGCTTGGTATGGCTCCTGCTCTGACCAAGGCAGCGAGAAACTACAAAGGGTCAGTCCATCACATAAACCTCCCATCCATTGACAATCTACATCTCCTTCTGCCTCAGAAAAGCAATCAGCATAAACAAAGTCCATGTACATTTCGGACATATTCTCTTCCAACTTATTCTGTCAGGAAAAAGATACAAATGTCTGAAGTCACGTACCAACTGATCCAAGAACACCTTCTTTCCTGCTGCCATTACACTTTTGAAGGGACGTACCCTATAGTAAGCAGATCTTTCTCTACACCCTAGCTGCGACTGTAACACTACATTCTGCATCCTCTTCTTTCTTTCTCTGTGAACTGTATGTCTTCTCCAAATTATATGCAAGAACCAATACTTTTCAGCGTGTGCTAACACATGTGACAATAATAAATCATATCAACATGGGCAGAGCTAAGAAACACGTTAGTGGAGGTTGTATACAGAGGGAGATGTGCATGTTTACCAGCTCATATATTAACAGCTCTATTAACAGCTCCATTAACAAGTTGTCTTAGAATCATTACAGTGCAAGAAAGTGGTTATTTGGGTCTGACAACCTTAACTAAGTCCTCCCTCTGTAACCTCACATAATTACCATGACAAATCCCACCCTCCCCTCCCCAACCTGGGACACTAAGGGGCAACTTAAAATGGTCAGTCCACCTCACCTACGCATTTTTGAAGTTCTACCAAGTTCTGCTGGTTTGGAGCTGCAATATAAATATAAACTATCCCTGGTGCTATGGGTATCTCCCTCGCCGCTTCATGTTTAAAAAGCTGAGCCCTGGATTGGGCCCAGCAGTGAGAGGGGGGCGGAAACCAGGCCCAGAGCGCAAGCGGCGCCTTTCCGACTCCATCCCTCACTCCGGTAAAAATACCGACCAGTTAAAAACACGCCGCAGCACCCAAGAGACGCTGGGCTGGCTATCCAGACAGAAGCCGGGGGCGGATGGCCGAGGATGGCGGTGATTCTGGATGGATTAGCCAGGCTCTGCACTCACCATCGCGACGGCTTTCTCGCTGCAGGGCTCGGAAAAGGAACTAGGACCCCACGTCTGTCAATCATATGCCCTCGGGAGGGCCAGCGCAGCTGCCTGATTGGAAACATCAATTTGCCTCAAAAAGGGTTCCCATAGAGTTAAAAATAACCACACGTGCATTGCAGGAAATACATGTCTATTTTTCCCCTTTGTTGCGCAGTGTGTATTTTCAGTGCAGAACCTCACAGTATAAGAGGAGGTCCCTTCTGCCCATTGCATCTATGCTTGTCCACTCTGTTCTGTCGCCAGAGCCCTGAATTTTGTTTTTGATTTCCTTTTCAAGTATACATTTAATTTTCTTGTTCAGAGTTGATTAAAGTATTCAGAGTGATGCTACAACAGGCTTAATCTGCACACAGTTTGTGCATGATTTTAAATCATTGCTGTGGTTCCCAATGATCAACCTATATAGACATTGAAATAGAGGTTGAAGTCCTCTTAGGTTAAGGCTTTGTGCAGCAAGCTTCTACACAGCTTGGGTTGCTTTTTATTTAGTATGTAATGGGAACCTCAATCCATGAATAAGTCGTCTCACAACACCAGGTTAATCCCAGAATTTTATCTGTTTCAATAAAATCACCATTCATTTCTCTAAACTACTTTATAGATGGTGGCACAGTGGTTAGCAATGCTGCCTTACAGCACCAGGGACCCAGGTTTGATTCCCAGCTTGGGTCTTTGTGTGTGCGAAGTCTGCACATTCTCCCTGTATCTGCATGGGTTTCCTTTGGTTGCTTCTGTTTCCTTCCACAGTCTGAAAGACGTGCTGGTTAGGTGCTTTGGCTATGCTAAATTCTCCCTCAGTGTACCTTAAAAGGCATCTGAGTGTGACAAATAAGGGATTTTAACAATAACTTCATGTAAGCCTACGTGTGAAACTGTAAAATGAACTTTAAACCATACAGTCACTGCTTGTCCAGCCTTTCCTCTTAAGATAACCCATTCATACCAGAAATCAGTGGGATGAATTGGATCTCTCCACTGGATCTATTTTTAAAAAATGTATTCATAGGATGGGGCATCATTGGCTGGGAGAGTATTTATTGTCCATTCCTAACTACCCTTGAAAAGGTGGTGGCCAGCAAGTGCAGTCCATGTAGTTTTTTTTTTGTAGTCCATTTACTGTTTGGTTGGAAAGGAGTTCCAGAATTTCGACCCATTGACAGTGAAGGAATAGTGACATAGTTCCAAATCAGGATTGTTGTGACCTGGAGAGTGACTTGCAAATAATGGTGTTCCCATCCAAGGAGCCTTAGTGAGCGGTGCATCTTGTAGTTGGTACACTCTGTTGCCACTTAGTGTCAGTGATGGAGGGAATGAATGTTTCAAGGCACATAAGAACAAGAAAATGCTGCAAAAACTCTGCAGGTCTAGCAGCACCCACAGAGAAAGAAACATTTTGAGTCCGTATGACTCTTCTCCCTGTGAAAGAAATTGTAAAGACTCAAAACATCCACTTTTAACCTGCTCTGGTAGCCACAGTATTTATGTGGCTCGTACAGTTCTTTTTCTAATGAATGGAATTAAGCAGCAAGCATGATCCTGGACGCCAGACATACTTTCTTCCACCTCCTCCCATCAGGAAGAAAGATACGAATATCTGCAATCATGTACCAATTCAAGAACAGCTTCTTCCCTGCTACCATCAGACTTTTGAATGGACGTACCTTATATTAAATTATCTTTCTTAACACCCTAGCAATGACAGTAACACTACATTCTGCACCCTCTCCTTTCTTTCTCTATGAACAATATGCTTTGTCTGGAGAACAAGAAACGATACTTTTCACTGTATATTAGTACATGTGACAATAATAAATCAAATCAAGAATGTTGATAGCACGGGATTTAGCAATGATATAATTGAATGATATGGAGATGCCAGCATTGGACTAGGGTAAACACAGTAAGAAGTCTCACAACACCAGGTTAAAGTCCAATAGGTTGGACTTTAACCTGGTGTTGTGGGGCTTCTTACAATATAATTGAATATCAAGGGATACTGTTTAATTAATAAAATTAATTATTTGATGACACTAAACTATCAGACTATAGGGAAACAGATACTGGAGAGATGTAGAAATAACAGAGTTGTTGTGATGGGAGACTTCAATTTCCCAAACATCGACTGGAATATCCCAAGGGTAAGGGGTTTGGATGGGGAGGAGTTTGTTAGGCGTGTTCAGGAGGGTTTCCTGACACAGCACGTGGACAAGCCTATGAGAGGAGAGGCTGTACTGGACCTGGTACTAGCTAATGAACCAGGACAGGTGATGGATCTCTCGGTAGTAGAGCATCTTGGGGATGGAGATCATAATTCTATCTCCTTCACCCTTGCATTGGAAAAGGATAGGATCAGGCAGGCTAGGAAGGTGTTTGTCTGGAATAAGGGGAAATATGAACATCAGGCAGATGTTGGGGCAAATAAACTGGAAGGTGGTGTTCTTGGGGAAAAGCACAGAAGGAAGGTGGCAGATATTCAAGGAATGCTTGTCTGGAGCTTTGCACGACAACGTTCCAGTGAGACAAGGAGGTTTTGGTAGGACGTGGGAACCGTGGTGCACGAAGGCTGTGGTGAACCTAGTCAGGAAGAAAAGAAAGGTGTATAAAATGTTCAAAGAGCTAGGAGATGTTGGGGATCTAGAGAAGTATAAGGCTTATAGAAGAGAGCTTAAAAAGGAAATTAGGAGAGCCAGAAGGGGTCATGAGAAGGCCTTGGCTGGTAGGATTAAGGAGAATCCCAAGGCCTTCTACAAATATGTGAAAAGTAAAAGGATGGGAAGAGAAGGGATAGGACCTATAAAAGGTGAAGGGGGAAAAGTCTGTATGGAACCGGAAGAAATGGCAGAGGTGCTTAATGAGTACTTTGCCTCAGTATTCACGGTGGAAAGTGATCTGGGAGGATGCCCTACAAGTTTGCGGCAAACTGAAAAGATTGAGTATGTAGATATTAAGGAAGCGGATGTGTTAGAACTTTTAAATGCTATCAAGATAGACAAGTCTCCGGGACCAGATGGGATGTACCCCAGGTTATTGTGGGAGGTGAGGGATGTCATTGCAGAGCCCCTGGCGATGATCTTTGCGTCATCGATGGAGACGGGAGAGATTCCGGAGGATTGGAGGATTGCGGATGTGGTCCCTATTTTCAAGAAAGGGAACAGGGATAGTCCTGGAAATTACCGACCGGTGAGTCTGACCTCAGTGGTTGGTAAGCTGATGGAGAGGCTTCTGAAGGACAAGATTTACGAGCATTTGGAGAAGTTTAGGTTGATTAGAAATAGTCAACATGGTTTTGTAAAAGGCAGGTCGTGCCTTACGAGCTTAATTGAGTTCTTCGAAAATGTGACTGAACACATTGACGAAGGAAGAGCAGTGGACGTGGTGTACATGGACTTCAGCAAGGCATTTGACAAGGTCTCCCATTGCAAGACTTCTTGAGAAGGTGAGAGGCCATGGGATTCAAGGGGCTTTGGCCTTGTGGATCCAGAACTGGCTTGCCTGCAGAAGGCAGAGGGTGGTTGTGGATGGCTCTTTTTCTGCATGGAGATCGGTCACCAGTGGAGTGCCCCAGGGATCTGTTCTAGGACCCTTGCTATTTGTCATTTTCATAAATGACCTGGATGAGGAAGTGGAGGGATGGGTGAGTAAGTTCGCCGATGACACGAAGGTCGGTGGTGTTGTGGATGGTCTGGAGGGATATCAGAAGTTGCAGCATGACATCGACAGGATGCAAGACTGGGCGGAGAAGTGGCAGATGGACTTCAACGCGGATAAATGTGTTGTGGTCCATTTTGGCAGATCCAACGGGATGAATGAGTACACTATCAAAGATAGGAATCTTAGCTGTGTGGAAGAGCAGAGGGATCTTGGGGTCCGGGTCCATAAGACTCTCAAATTGGCCTCCCAGGTGGAGGATGTGGTTAAGAAAGCTTACGGTGTACTGGCCTTCTTTCATCGAGGGATTGAGTTCAGGAGTCAGGAGGTAATGCTGCAGCTTTATAGGACCCTTGTCAGACCACACTTGGAGTACTGTGCGCAGTTCTGGTCGCCTCACTATAGGAGGGACGTGGAAGCTATTGAAAGGGTGCAGAGGAGATTTACAAGGATGTTGCCTGGATTGGGAGGCATGCCTTATGAAGACAGGTTGAGGGAGCTGGGACTGTTCTTCCTGGAGAGACGAAGGTTGAGAGGCGACCTGATAGAGGTCTACAAGATGTTGAAAGGAATAGATAGGGTGGACTCTCAGAGACTATTTCCCAGGGCTGAAATGGTCGCGACAAGAGGGCACAGATTTAAGGTGCAGGGAAGCAAGTACAGAGGGAATGCTAGGGGAAAGTTTTTCACTCAGAGGGTGGTGAGTGAATGGAATCGGCTGCCGTCGGTGGTGGTCGAGGCGAACTTGCTGGGGTCTTTTAAAAGACTTCTGGATGAGTATATGGGATCCAATGGGATTGGGGGTTATAGATAGGTCTGTGGCTGGGTAGGTTTTGATGTGTTCGGCACAACTTGTGGGCCGAAGGGCCTGTTTGTGCTAGTGTTCTATGTTCTAAATGAGCAAAACCGCCAAAGGAGGCAGGCTGACTTCTTTTAAAGTTAAACAAATTTGTAACTTTTAAACATTTCATGTCAGATTCGCTGCGAGCAGGGTAGGCTGGCCTCTTTTAAAGGCAAACCAAATAAACAAACTCAAGTTAAATCAGGACAAAGTCAAAGGGACAGCTCCCCCAAAAGGAGAGGGAACAGGACAGGCTGGATGAAAGGTGAATATTGCCGGGGCTGAATCACTTCCTGGAATTCCCTCCAGCCCGGGGCAGCACCCCGCTCACCGCCGAAGACGTCATAGCGCGGGGTGGGGCCATCACTCAGGCTGTGACGTAGTGGACGGCGCGAGGCCCGCCGGGAGCTGTAGTCCAGACCGCCATTTTGCCTCGTTCGCCTCGGGCACCGCCCTGCTGGCGGGGAACTACAGGGCCGCCTGGCGCCTGGACATAGAGCGTGAGAGAGATAGACAGCGATCGGAGGCGACAATAGCAGTCAGGCTATGGATGTGACAGGTTAAAGATATTTATTGAAGGCGAAGTGGAGGGGAGGTAAGTATGATGGCGCTATGATTAACCCCCCTCCTCCTTCTGGAAAATTCCGCGAGATTTGCCCCTCCCCCCGGGCCGCCATCTTAGCTCCATTCTGGGGATGGGGGGGTGCCTGGTGACAGATACAACAAAGCATTAACCCTCTCCGTCACCTTAACCCCCTTCCGCCTTCCCTTTACTCTTTTTCTTCGTTTTAAAAGGTGCTGATTGAAGCGTGCCATCGTTTATTTTACCCTCATTCAATACCCCCCCTTCCCCACCACACTGTCATGAGTACAGTGCCTGACTGCGAGCCCATGAAGAAAAGACTGAAGCTGGAAGCTGCCCTTTCAGCGCTACATCAGCAGCCCTCCTCCTCCACCAACACCACCTCCATCACCTCTTCCAGAATCTATCAGCCACAGGAGAGAAGCACTGGCTCATTAACCCGCAGGAAAGGTCTGTAATGAGGCAACTGCCTAGCTCCCAACCCCCCCAACATTCATTGCTTGCCAAACACAGCTTCTCCAGTCCTGTTCCCACCTTCCCCTGTAGAAACTTCCATTTAGGAATGCAGTAGGGGCAACATTGCTGCCTCATGGCACCAGGGACCCGGGTTCCATTTCCAGCTTGGGTCGCTTTCTTGTGTGGAGACTGCACGTTAAGTCATAGAAATTTGCAGCATGGAAACAGACCCTTTGGCCCAACTTGTCCACGCCACCCCTCTTTTTTAAACCACTGAATTAGTCCCAATTTCCCACATTTGGCCATGTTCTCCCCGCTCTGTGTGACTTTCCACTGAGTGCTCCAGTTTTTTCCCAAAGTCTGAAAGACGAGTGTTGGCTGTGCTAACTTCTCCCCCAGAGTATCTGAACAGATGCCAGAGTGTAGCGTCTAGAGGATTTTCATAGTAAGTTCATTGCAGTGTTAATGTAAGCCTACTTGTGACACTAATAAATGAACTTTAACAATATTAAAACAATATTCATTTCCAGCCACCACCATCTTATCTGTGTCACTCGTGTTAAGTTTAAGAAGTTATGCAGTTCTCCAAAAGTTATGAACTCTTCATAGAATTCCTACAGTGTAGAAGAGGCCATTTGGCCCATCAACTCTGTACTGACTCTGTAAATATAGGCCCTTCTTCTCCACCCTATCCCTGTAATCCCTCACATTTACCATGGCTGATCTCATCTAACTGATGCTAAGGGATAATTTAGCATGGCCAATCCATCTTTGGAGTGTGGGAGGAAACCCATGGAGAATGTGTAAACTACACACAGACGATCACCCAAGGCTGGAATTGAACCCACGTCCCTGGAACTGAGAAGCAGCAGTGCTAACCATTGTGTCACCCTGCTGGTCCCGTTGGGCCTGTTCCTCAATGATGTCCATGTTTCTGATGGCCCAACAGCCTTGTTTTCCACTTTGTTCTTTTTAAAGAAACAACGAACAAAAATGTTTAAAGAAAGTCAAATCTTTTGGTTTTTGGCCTTGGTTACTTGTAGCAATGTCTAGGTCGGCAATTTATATCCAGTTTCTGGATAATCCTGAAGGGCTGGCACACCTTATTGTTGAACGTAGCAGCCAAGTTGTTCCCATCAGTTAGCTTTCCAGATCTGGTTCTTAGCCAGTTTCTTATGCCATCCTTCATTTAGCCCTTTATTTGATTCGCTTCAGCTCCTTTTTAGCAGCAGTCTATTGAATCCTCTCAAAGATCCACTTGTCGGCATTTACTGCAGCAAGGAGGCAGATTTTTTTCACAAGTTACAAATTTGTGTGGGATGATCAGCTTTGATGTTACTGTTGTTTAAGCATTTTTTTTCTCTCTGAATATAAATGCTGTGCTCTGAATTTGTGTTGGTGCAAAGCTAATTCTTATCCAAAACTCTTATGATGTTTTCTTGCTCTGTGTGAATCTACAATGCTCTGCGTCAATCCCTTAAGAGGAAAAGTATTCTCAGCTCTGTGTTAAGTTGCAATTGAGAAAGCTGAATGAGAATAGTGTCGGTGGTTTTGTGTTGTAACTTAGACACTAGTTTTTCCCCCTTATTATTATGTTTTCCTTTGTTGGGAGTTGCTTGGCACTTCTCGATCATTGTGGTTGTGACTGGGAATTGTTACCTTCTTTGAAATTTCTTGAACGTATTGAAATGGAGCTCTTGAATTGTTTATGAATGAGATTTTGGTACTGTGGCTCAGTTATTGTCATTACCATTAAAAATGGACAGAATCAAGCCATTGTATCTCCAGAATAAGAATGAGATTGTTTCTCTCTACACAATTTGTTTACTCATAAATCAATCATTCATTTCTGTGTTTTTATATACTCATGAAAATCATCCTCACACATTTCATAACGTACATCTGAAGATATAATGACTTTCATATATGTATTTAAGAGGTCAGTGTATGTTTAGATTGCAGTGTGGCTGTGAAAGATATTTTGGTACAGTTATGTCCACACTGTAACAGTTTTCTGGACACAATCCCATTTAACATTTTAATTAAAACCCCTTTTTGTAATATTCAGTGAATTAGCCAACATCTTAGGGTTACTTACTCTCTAGTGTATTTTTCTTGCTAGCTTTTTCTTCTTTCTCATGCTGGTTATAGAGTTAAACAGTTGTTTTTTTGCTCCCTCGCGAAGTGTCAATTTGGGCAAGATAGACAGATTATTCCAGTACAGAAATATCATGGCTAAGGACATGCCTGTTGTCACTTGTCTTCCATTCACATGCATTTCCATCTTCCAGCAGATGTTGCTGGATAGAGATCATGCATACAAAGCTTGGTTATTTTTATATGTATTTGTTCATTGGAAGGTGAACATTGTTGATGAGCCCAGCCTTTATTGTTTCTCCCTAATTGCCTTTCCCTGAGAAGTGAGTTGTCATTGTGAACCACCGCAGTCAGTGTGGTATAGATAGACCCACGGAGCTGTTAGAAGGAGTTCCAGGCTTTTAGTGAAATCAGAACAAAGGAGTTACGTTATAATTCCAAGTCAGGATGATGTGTGGCATAAAGGGCAACTTGTTAGTTCCCATGATGTTCCCACATGTTACCCTTGTTCTTTCAGATAATGGAGGTCACAGTTTGCAAGGTCCTATTGAAGGAACTTTGGTGATATGCTGCAACAGCTCTTGTAGATGGTACACATTGCTGCCACTATGCACCAGTGGTGGAGGGAATGAACGTTTGAGTGTGGGGATAGGGTGCCAATTTGTAACAGATTTGTTGAATCCAGATGTTTTGACTAAGGCCAATAATGTAATGCAGATAAGGGATTAAACCTGGAAACTTCCTAATGTGTGTTATTACAACAAATATTACCAATGGTTTCTGAAGACGCATCATGCCTGGCACACTGTTACCTATTTGGATGACATGGCAGTAATTTTGTTTCAGTCTTTACTATGTTGCTTCACAAAAATGATCATTAAAACAAAGGTGGTGAATTTTATCAGGCTGTTCTGCTTTGGGGTGTAGAGTAGTTGAGCCTAAACCTGCCTTCATTTCAATCAGCACAACCATTTTCAGCACGACTTGCTGGATTGCATCAGGAACCAATACCATGTCTAAGTTTTAAGAGGAAGCCATGGTTTTAGTCTTCAGCGGGCTTACCAACTCAATAGTTTTACAATCTATGGTGTATTTTGCTTCTCCAGCCATTGGCAAAGTCTCCAAGCAGCCAAATGTTCATGTATTGCAGCTTTAAAGGATCAAAGAATAGACCATGTTGCACATGATTCATATTTACATAGAACATAGAACATTACAGCACAGAACAGGCCCTTCGGCCTTCGATGTTGTGCCGACCAAAATAAAAAGCAATGCCCCTCCAAACTAAACCATTCCCTTCTCTTCCATATACTTATCAATTAACCTCTTAAACGCCACCAAACTTGGCGCATCTACAACAGCTGCAGGCAGGGCATTCCACTCCCTAATCACTCTTTGAGTAAAGAGTGATTGAGTAAAGATTTGAACTGGCTGATGTAGAAACCATGTTGCTGTATCAACTGTGAACTGCGGGTATGTATCATAGGCACACTTGACAAAGTAGTTTCGTAATGAAGTGAAATTTCAGCATTGATCATGCATAGGTTTTGATCCATGGTCCATGTGGCACTACCTGCTGAACTGCTGACCTGACATTTTGCTTATACACTTCGTAGATTCATCTGAACCACAGCTTTGAGGTATTATTTTTTCTCACTATCCATTCATGGGATATGGACATTGCTGGCTTGGCCAGCACACATTGCTGTTAAGAAGGGGTGAGCTGTTTCCTTCAACCAATGTAGTCTATGTGATGCAGATAGATGCTGTTAGGGAGGGAGTTCTAGGATTTTGACCCAGCAACAGTACATGAATGGCAGTATATTTCCAAGTCAGGGTGGTGTGTGACTTGGAAAGGAACTTGCAGGTAGTGGTATTCCTATGTCTCTGCTGCCTTTGTTCTTCTTGATCATTGTTGCTGTTGAAGAAGCCTTGGTAAGTTGCAGTGCATCTTATAGATGGTACATATTGCTGCCACTGTGTCTCAGTTATGGACCGAGTGAATGTTGAAGATGTGGATGGTGCCAATCAAGTGGACTCTTTTGTCCTGGATGGTGTTGTGCTGCTTAAGTGTTGTTGGAGCTGTGCTCATCCAGGCAAGTGGTGAGTATTCCATCACACTCTTGACTTGTGCCTTGTCGATGGTAGACAGGTTTTGAGGAGTCAGGTGACTTACTTGCCACAGGATTCCTAGCTGGTGACCTGCTCTTGTAGCCATAATATTCATGTGGCTGGTTTCGTTCAGTTTCTGATGAATGGATATTGATTGATGAGGATTCAGCAGTGGTAATGCCAGTGAATGTCAAGGAGAAAATGGTTAGTTTCAACCATCACTTGGAAATATTTGTTTTCTGGCATTTGTGTGGCCTGAATGTTATAAACCCAAGCCTGAATATGGTCCAGTTCCTGTTGCATATGGATGTAGGCTGCTTCAATATCTGAGGATTTGTGAATGTGCTAAACGTGTTGCAAGCATTGTTGAACATCCCAACGTTTGAGCCTATCATGGTGGAAAGATCATTGATGAAGCAACTGTGGTAATTTCCTAAGACTGAGATGATTTCACCTTCAATAGCTATCTTTCTGTGAGCTAAGTATGATTCCATCAGTTGAGTTTTCCCCCTGATTGTCAGTTGATTCCAGTTTTGCTGGGGCTCTTCAATGCCATGTGGCCTTGATGTTATGGGCAGTCACACTCGCCTCACTTCTTAAACTCAATTCTTTTGTTCATATTTGGACCAAGACTGCAATGAGGTCAAGAATTGAGTGGCTCTGATGGAACCCAAACTGAGTGTCATTGAGCAGGTTATTTCTGAGTAAGTACCACTTAATTGTTCTGTCAAGAACACCTTCCATCACTTTACCAATGATTGAGGGTGGAGGTAATTCGTTGGGTTGGAGTTGCTTTGATTTTTTTCGACTGAATACAACAGTTCAATTTTCCATGATGACGGGTTGATGCCAGTGTTGTAACTGCATTAGAATAGCTCGGGTAGGAGCATGGATAATTCTGGAGCGCAAGTCTTCAGTATTATTTCCAGAATGTTATCAGAGACTATAGCCTTTGCAATATCAAGTGCTTTTAGCTACCACTTAATATCACACGAGTAAATTGAAATTGGCTGAAGACAGACAGCTGTGATACTGGAAATCTTTGGAAAAGGCTGGGATGGATCACTCAGCACTTGGGGTGGCAAATTGGTGCAAAGACTTCAGCCTTGCTTTTTGTGCTGATGTGCTGAGCTCCCCATCATTGAGATTGGGAGTAACTGTGGAACTTCCTCCTCCAGTTAGTTGCTCAATTATCCAACACCCTTCACAACTGTATATGGTACGACTGCAAAACTTACGTCTGATCCGTTGTTGTGACGTGCTCTGGCTGTGGCTATTGCAAGCTGCTTCTGCTGTTTGGTATGCAAGTAATCCCATGCTGTAGCTTCACCAGGTTGACAGTTCATTTTTGAGTAAGCTTGGTGCAACTTCATGGTTGCCTAGTCCTACTTGCTAGATCTATTTGAAATCTATCCCATTTAGCACAGGTGTAAAGTGTGTGAATATCTCTCTGAACAGAGGGAGTGAAAAGCACCAGTTTGTGTACAGATTTCCCTGTGAGGATACCCTCCCTCTCTCTATGTAAAGATTCCTTAAGAACTATGTTGTGGTTATTTCTACCATGGGTGTATCTGTGACAGGTAGATTGATGAGGACAAGGTGAAATGGGTTTTCAGCCTGCTGTTGATCTCATCACCTGCCAAACAGGTCTAGCGGCTATGCCTTTTAATACTCAGTGTGTAGTGGTTTCCAAGCCCATGTTTGACCTGCCAAAGCAACTTCACTCTCAAACTGGTCATAGCAGAGATTCCCAGAAGGACAGTGGAAACACTTTTGGGATGTCATGAAACATCCTTGAGATCAAACTTCTCATCCGTTAATGAGACATCCTGGTTTATGAGCAATGAAAATGGAAGATCCTCATTTGGGAACGCATTAAACACACGAAGAAATTTTTGTTGAGGATGTGTAGAAGCGAAGCCAAGGCATAAGAGGGAGCACACAAACCTCCAAATCAATCTATCTGTCCAAATCTTAAGTAATTACGTGCCTCACATGGCAGAGTTTGCACATTAGACTGTCAGCCATTTCATAACCCATCAAACTGCAGAAACAAGTCAAGGCACTGGCTAAGAAGAAGAGGGACTTTTTCCTGAATCAACCACTAGTCAAATGAGTTGCTTAATTATTTATGCTTCAGAAGTAATTAATTGACCAAAGTGTTTTGTGGCATTTTAATGTAAATATTATTTTCTGTTTACTTCTAATATGTACAAACCAATACTCATTGAAAGTGCTGGAATTAAATGTTTATCCTTTGTAGGAGTGGTTGTAAATGAAATGTGAAACATCTGGTCATTAATTACAATTGATGTTTTAAATGGAAACATAGAGAATGTCTGTCTCGTAATGGTTTGATAATAAAATGACAACAAAATTGGGAAATGGTAAATAAATGGGCAAGTAAACCCCTAAATAGGTACAAGTGAACCAAATGACCTATTTCTGTGTTGTATATCCTATGTAAAGTCTGAGTAAGGAACTGCTTCAGCCTGCACAAATACCGTTGAGATGTAAACAAATGGAGTAGAAATGTTGGAGGAAATTCATAGGAACATGCACATGAAGAATAAGAAGGGACGATAAAGATGGGTTAAATAGTTGTTTTTATAATACATTAAATGGAATTGATATAAATTTGCATTTTAAAAATTTAAATATTGAAATTATAAATGTATGTATGAATTAATGTATGTTTTGATATTTTGCAGGGCAAAGAGAAAAATGGGAAGATTTAGCTCAAGGCAAATGTAAAAATTTAAAAATGGACCAAGTCAGGTATAATCCTCAATTTATAATGGGCTATAACTTCTGAACTCCTGTGTCTGTTTTGGAGGAGATATCTCAACTGCACAGGGGACTTCCACCCAGATGTTTCTCAATAAGGATTGCATGGCAAATGCTTGGGAAGTGCAAACTCCCACTGGGGCAATTGCCTTGCATTGGGAACCATTTGAAAATTGTGATCTGAAAGCACAAACTTCAGGTTGTTCCGCTTGTCAATAGTTACCCAGAAAATGTTAGAAGAATCAAAACCACTTCTAGATTTTGTGTAGCAATTGCACAGACTGACCCGTCCTCCACTCCACCGTGGGACAAGCCTCCAGACACCACCACCACAACACACACACTCCACATCTGTTCCAACCACAACCAACTCTCCATCACCTCCACCATACTCTGCTCAATGGGCTCCCCACCCGAAATTCTAATCACTTCCCAGACATCTATTTTCTCACTGGCTTGAAAGTGGCTCTACCTTTTAAACTCACCTGATTTACAGCTGTGGAAAAAATTGAGCATCACCTCATTCCGTCCAATTCAGAAGCACATTGCACAGTTCTCATCTGTCCTGAGTTAAGATTGAAAAATAATTCAAGGTGACTCTGTCACTCCACACAAGTTTAGGCCTGATATGTTTTATTTGTGTAGTAACTCCAGCTTGAATGCAGTCTTCATCTCCCAAGAGAGTGGGGCACGGAAGAATACTTATTTCTATGTATTTATTTATGTTGGTAACTACTGTTTGTTCTGTATTGCGCAGAATCCACAATCTACAAATTATGATGACTCACTTGATCTTTTCCTCCCCCAAATGATACCTTCTGATGACGATAGGGACAAGGACTTTTCAGAAACATTAAAACGGTGAACATGGGAGAGCATTTGAGGGTAGAAAATAGATTTGAAATAAGTTGACAAACTTGTGATTTGAACTGAACCAGTGGTAGCCCTGTGGTTATGCTACTAGGTTAACAACCAGTGGTGTTGTGTTCCAATACTGTCAAGGGTTGGGGCAGCATAATGGTTAGCATTGCTGCATCACAGCATGAGGGACCTGGGTTTGACTCCTGGCTTGGATCACAGTCTGAATGGAGGTTGCATGTTCTCCTTGTGTTTGCATTGATTTCCTCCGGGTGCACTGGTTTTCGTCCCACAGTCCAAAGATGTGCAGGTTGACCAGCCAAGCTAAGTTGCCACTTAGAGTTGGGGTAAATATGTGGGGTTATGAGGATAAGAACTAGATGGAATTTGTGGCCAATGCAGACTCAATGGGTTGAATGGCCTCCTCCATTATAGGGATTCTATGATTGTAAAATGAAAGAAATCTCAATCTGTAGTTGATATGAAATAAAATGATGATGATGAAGAAAGCTGTTACATATTGCTTTACTAGTGTCATTGGTGTGAGATCAATCCTACACCATCTGCCATTGATTGTAAATGCCCTCAAGCTAATGAGGGACAGACTAACGAAGTTAATCATGATTAAAGGGAGTTAAGGATTGGAATGAAACTTTGTAAACCACAGTATTAGTGTCAGCTTGGAATGCCCAAGGTTAGTGTGACATTCTTGACTGGGGTTCATTTTGGTTTTCTCCAAAACAGTTGTCCATTCTCAAATCCAGCTCTTTTTGGAAAATTCTAGGATTATTGAGGACTATCCACAGATTAAGCTATTGCTTTGCAGAAGATGTACTAGTGTTTAGGTTTTGGGGGTGTGTGGGGAAAGATACAAACAGCTGGTTTACTTTTAACAGAGGGTGATCAATTTATCAAGTTTGCATTGATATGTATTCTATTTAAATCATTCTTCCAGCTAAATGAAGTCTTATTTTACAGCACTGAACAAATGCAGCAAGTCAAAGGTGCAAAATTGGAAGGACCTTCGGATGAAGATGGGAAGATGGACGTACAGATAGAACAGTATGTGCAGCAGAGCAGTATGATGAATATGTCAGTAAATGAGTCCAAAAGCAGTAAATCAACAGGAGACTTTGAGGCCGAAGAGAAAACTAAAAAACAGAAAGTGAGAAATCCCTTCAATTCAGAAGCTGAGAGGTTTGAACAGACTGCCAAAAATGTAGACAGATGTGCCTCTGATAGAGATAATCAAAAAGTACCAAGTACCAAAGTGGAAAGTTCTATTTCTGAAGAAAACAATAAGAGTATAACTCCACATAAAAAAAAGTGCAAGACACTTGAGGACTGGTTAATAAAACCTTCTTGCACAAAAGGAGCAAAGAATATTGCAGTCAGTCGAGCTGGTGAGATAACCTCTCTTAAACAGGACCATAACATTATTGACCTTGAGGCCACAAAGTCAATTGAGGATCCATTTGATGAGATGTACATTGTCCCAGAGAGTCCACTCTCTGATTCTAGCTGTGAGCAGTATTTGCCATGCCCAAGTGGAACTGGAAACCAGGACAGTGGAAAGAAAGTCACAGGAATAAGGCCTTCTATTAAGAAAGAGACTGAGTCTGTCTTACCTATGCAGGTAGATATCTCAGGTAGTAGTTCCTATGAATCAGAGACTGAACATCCTTGTTTATCAGCCAAAGTTTTAGAAGGTTTGGACAACACCCCCCTTACCCAGAAGACTTACTGTTTTGATACTTATTCTGATAATAAAAAAGTTGAAGAAATGGAGGAAGTTAGAAAGGTCCTACCTTACCAGCGTGGTGATCTATTCGTAAAAACACAACCTAATGCATTTTGTAGTTTAAATGATATTACACATGAAGCACTAAAGACTGCGCAAAAAACAAATCCATCGAGTTCGTCCTCACAGCTGGGAAATCAAAAGGGACCCCCAAAGATGAGAAAAATCACTGATCATTTTGAGTACTTGGACAGGAAGCCACAAAAGAATAACAGGTATTGTTCTTATAATTTTTTTACGTTCTGGGGTCAATGTGTAAATAGAAAATCTCAGTGGGGACTGAGAGACTGAACAGTGCCTTCACCAGTGTGTAAGTCCTGCAATAGCTTGACAAGTGTCCAGTCAGTTACTTAGCCACATGGTCAAAAATGGTTTATATTTCCAGTCTAAATTAATAATTAAACTCTGCTAAGGTGATAATGGGGATGTTACAATTCATCTCTGCTTGTCAGAGTGGAAAAATCAGCCAGAGTTCCCATTCCTGTTTGTTCAACCAATATTTGTTAAGATTTCCCATGCAGCCACCTTCTAGGACAAATTTTAACTCGGTTGTGATTTCCCGTTTGTTGGAATTGTAGAATTGAGCATAAACAATGGTCTTTGAGGGAAACTATTGCAGAAAGACTTTAGGACTGTTTAGCATTGCTGCCTCACAACACAAGGGACCCACGTTCAATTCCTTGCTTGTCTGTGTAGAGTCTGCACATTCTTCCTGTGTCTGCGTGGGTTTCCTTCGGGTGCTCTGGTTTCCTCCCACATCCAAAATATGTGCTGGTTAGGTGCATTAGCCATGCTAAATTCTCCCTTGGTCTAACCAAAAGATACCAGATTTTCACAGTAACTTCATGTAAGCCTGCTTGTTACTCTGATAAGCTTAAAAGAAGTCAAGCTCAATAAACCAGAAGAATAAATGGCTTTAACAAAAAGGTATGCAAGTTCCCTAATTGGTTACATATGTTTTCTTCAGCTAAGTGGGATCGTTTGTGTGTGTATGACAGAGATCATGTAGTTGTGACTAGTTAATTTAGTATAGATCACATTTTGTCATGTTAGGCCGCTCATAACTGTAGTGTTCTCTTTTACTGGCCATATTTCAATGTATATCACCATGGTTGTGTTAAATAATTGATGTGATTGTATAGTGATTTAAATATCAATGACAAGGTTGCTATGTGCAATTGAAGTCGAGTCATTGACTGTAAGGTAAAGGTTAACAGAAATTTGAGGAGTTTTTTAATCTGGCCAATCTGAAGACTGAGTAGAGCCATTCTCATTCCTGTAATATGGGCTTGAATAGAACATCATAAGAGTAGTAGTGTGAGCTCAAGTTTGGGTGGATTTTCTTTTACTCCTCATGGATATAAGCTCGCTGTGCAGCATTACTTATAGGCAGTCCTTAAAATCAGTCTTGAATAATATGGGTAGCAGGAACTTGGATCTGTTACTATAAACTTCAGGACAAAATTTAATAAACTTGCTCCGGAATATGCTATAATCAGAAGATTGTAAGATGTTGGATCTTAAACCTTTCATTCATAAAAAAACAATTGTTTTCCAGTATAGGACTTGTTAATGACACTAAAACCTAGCCAGTGTTGAGTTGACCAAGCTGCTATTGTGCTAGTGCTAGTTTGGTATCTATCTTTTCTTAAACTTTTATGAAGTATCTTGTAATGTTTATCAGCCTAAGTACAAACCTGTTGAAACTAGCAACATCATACATAGCAACGCCTGTAGCAAAATCAATAAAAGACCATCAAGTAGATTGGTATGAGTTGATTGAAGAAGAAATTTAGCTTAAAACTTTGGTTTCTTAAAGGTTAATCCAAACTATTCTCCTGTTTTGTGAATGTGTGTGTGCACACACATTTTCATGCTGTTACTTGTTAGTCAGTAAATCAGTACTTTGGATAGTGAATCTTAGCTGGGGCTATTTTTACTGGTGAATTCGGCTGGTATTGTAAGGAAGACAGTGTTGCCCTCCAAAAAAACATAAGAGGAACAGGACTGGAATATGCAGCATCGCAAACTTAACAAATATCTTTTGACTTCTCAAATTTACTTATGACTAAGCATCCACAGCTCTCTGGTAGAAAGTTTCACAGTCCTTTCAGTGGAGAACTTTCTTCTCATCTCAGTCCAAAATGATGGACCCCTTCAGAGGCTGGGATCTCTCCTTTTAAAGAGATGATGCAAATTATAGATTAAATCCAATTTTTCAGAGTTGTTTGGTCTAATAGAGCATAGTTAGTTATTGACATCACCTAGATTATTTCCAGTTTATTTCATTCTAAGTTTATTAAATCACACTACATGTTTGTAACTATGAAGGTAAATAACTTAGAACAAATGGGAGATTTTTTAAAAGTGTTATTTGCATTATAGTGCAGTATTTAGTTTGCAGTTTTTCATTATTATACTTCTTTGAAAGAAAATAAGGCAGCACAGTGGTTAACACTGCTGCCTCAGAGTGCCTGGGACTCAGGTTCAATTCGTGGCTTAGGTCACTGCCTATATAGTTTTCCTCGTGTCTGTGTGGATTTCCTCTCTCAGTCTGAAGGATGTGCCAGTTAGGTGCATTAGCCATGCTAAATTCTCCACCGTACCCGAATGGGCCTGGAATGTGGTAATTAGGGGGATTTTCACAATAACTTCATTGCAATGTTAATGTAAACCTACCTGTCACACTAATAACCTTTGCTACTTATTTCCTATGTATGCCTCGTAATGTAATGTAATTAGCATTCTACATGGTTTTATGTTCTCCCCATTTAAACTTTAAGAGTAATATAACTTAATTATGTTAAAATGTGGAAAATTATGATTCAAAAATCTACAAGTGAAACAGTAAGAGTGCATACACTAAAACTTATCTACTGACCTCTTGTTGTTTGATTGGGCTTGCTTTACAAACAGGATGTAGAGATGCTGGCGTTGGACTGGGGTAAACTCAGTAAAGTTTTGCAACACCAATTTAAAATCCAACCAATTTATTTGATAGTAAATCCACGAGCTTTCGACACTATGTTGTGCCTTCGTCAGGCAAATGCAGTATTCTGATCTGCAGAGGCACTCATATCCACACAGACAGTTACATACTGCTGATTAGAATGCGAATCCTTACATCTAACCTGCTATTCAAGTGTTAAAGTGGCTAACAATGTGTGTGAAGGGAATCCTGAGCATTGGTTAGAGAATTGTGTATTTTCTCCAGACAGCACAGTAAGTGAGGTTTTTTGCTAACCCAGGCAAGTTACGGGGGTTACAGATAGTGTGACATGAAGCCAAGATCCCTGTTAAGACCGTCCTCATGTGTGCGGAACTTGGCTATCAGTCTCTGCTCAGCAACTCTGCGCTGTCGTGTGTCACGAAGGCCCCCTTGAAGAACATTTACCTGCAGGTCGGAGGCCGAATGCCCATGACTGCTGAAGTGTTCGCCCACAGGAAGGGAACTGTTTTGCCTGGTGATTGTTGAGAGATGCTCATTCATCCGCTGTCGTAGTGTCTGCATGGTCTCCCCAATGTACCATGCTTCGGGACATCCTTTCTTGCAACGTATTAAGTAGACAACGTTGGCCGAGTTGCAAGAGTATGTACCGTGTACCTGGTGAATGGTATCCTCACGTTTGATTATGTCGTCCATGTCTATGATCTGGCATGTCTTGCAGAGGTTGCTGTGGCAGGGTTGTGTGGTATTGTGGTCACCGTTCTCCTGAAGGTTGGGTAGTTTGCTGCGAACAATGATCTGTTTAAGGTTGTGCGGTTGTCTGAAAGCAAGAAGTGGGGGGGTGGGGATGGCCCTAGCGAGATGTTCATCGTCATCAATGATATGTTGAAGACTCCGGAGAAGATGTCGTAGCTTCTCCGCTCCGGGGAAGTACTGGACAACAAAGGGTACTCTGTCCACCTTGTCCCGTGTTCGTCTTCTGAGGAGGTCAGTGCGGTTTATCGCTGTGGCACGTTGGAACTGTCAATTGATGAGTCAAGCACCATATCCTGTTCTCATGAGGGCATCCTTCAGTGTCTGGAGGTGTCTGTCACGATCCTCCTCATCTGAGCAAATTCTGTGTATACGTAGGGCTTGTCCATAGGGAATGGCTTCTTTAACGTGTCTAGGGTGGAAGCTGGAGAAGTGGAGCATTGTGAGGTTGTCTGTCGGTTTTCGGTACAGTGAGGTGACCGTCCTTGATGGAGATGCGTGTGTCCAAGAATGCAACTGATTCTGGAGAATAGTCCATGGTGAGTCTGATGGTGGGATGGAACTTGTTGATATCATCATACAGTTGTTTCAATGATTGTTCACCATGAGTCCAAAGGAAAAAGATGTCATCAATGTATCTAGTATATAACCTTGGTTGAAGATCTCGTGTAGTGAAGAAGTCTTGTTCGAACCTGTGCATGAAGATGTTGGCATACTGAGGTGCAAATTTGGTCCCCATGGCTGTTCCATGTGTCTGGATGAAAAGCTGATTGTTGAAGGTGAAGACATTGTGGTCCAAGATGAAGCGGATGAGTTGTAAAATTGCATCCGGAAACTGGCAGTTGTTGGCATTGAGTACTGAGGCAGTTGCAGCAATACCATCGTCGTGGGGGATGTTGGTGTAGAGTGCCGAGACATCCATTGTGACCAGGAGTGTCCCTGGTTCAACTGCTTCATGCGTGCTGAGTTTCTGTAGGAAGTCCGTAGTGTCAAGACAAAAGCTGGGGGTTCTTTGTACAATGGGTTTCAGGATGCCCTCGATATAGCCACAGTGTGCCACAGCGATAAACTGCACTGACCTCCTCAGAAGACGAACACAGGACAAGGTGGACAGAGTACCCTTTGTTGTCCAGTACTTCCCCAGAGCAGAGAAGCTACGACATCTTCTCCGGAGTCTTCAACATGTCATTGATGACGATGAACATCTCGCTAGGGCCATCCCCACCCCCCCACTTCTTGCTTTCAGACAACCGCACAACCTTAAACAGATCATTGTTCGCAGCAAACTACCCAACCTTCAGGAGAACAGTGACCACAATACCACACAACCCTGCCACAGCAACCTCTGCAAGACATGCCAGATCATAGACATGGACGACATAATCAAACGTGAGGATACCATTCACCAGGTACACGGTACATACTCTTGCAACTCGGCCAACGTTGTCTACCTAATACGTTGCAAGAAAGGATGTCCCGAAGCATGGTACATTGGGAGACCATGCAGACACTACGACAGCGGATGAATGAGCATCGCTCAACAATCACCAGGCAAAACAGTTCCCTTCCTGTGGGCGAACACTTCAGCAGTCATGGGCATTCGGCCTCCGACCTGCGGGTAAATGTTCTTCAAGGGGGCCTTCGTGACACACGACAGCGCAGAGTTGCTGAGCAGAGACTGATAGCCAAGTTCCGCACACATGAGGACGGTCTTAACAGGGATCTTGGCTTCATGTCACACTATCTGTAACCCCCGTAACTTGCCTGGATTAGCAAAAAACCTCACTTACTGTGCTGTCTGGAGAAAATACACAATTCTCTAACCAATGCTCAGGATTTCCTTCACACACATTGTTAGCCACTTTAACACTTGAATAGCAGGTTAGATGTAAGGATTCGCATTCTAATCAGCAGTATGTAACTGTCTGTGTGGATATGAGTGCCTCTGCAGATCAGAATACTGCATTTGCCTGACGAAGGCACAACATAGTGTCGAAAGCTCGTGGATTTACTATCAAATAAATTGGTTGGATTTTAAATTGGTGTTGCAAAACTTTACTGAGTTTACAAACAGGAAGCAGAAAGCAAACAGTGGGAGGTTGTTCCTGTGTTTGTGTGTGGAGCTGATTTGCTGAGCTGATTTGCTAAGCTGATTGAAGGGAGTTAGTGACATGCATGTGTAAAAGCCTGCTCCTGCAGTGCAGCTTGGTGAAATGCCCTGTCAATTAGCTGAATTTTACTTAAACTGGAAATTGGACAACTGAGTGAAAGTGCTTTTAATGCAGAATGTTATTTTTGTTGCTGTACTGTGGCTGTTGTGTATTTTGTGATCATGAAGGTTTGTAGAAGATACTGCAAAACTGGGGTGTTAGTTTGGTTGATGCAGTGTGTACTGTAGTTCTGTAATATTCACTGGTTTATCTGGTGGTTAAGAAGAGTTCTGTAAACCTGCCTGTCATGTATTGTGTAGAAGCTACAAAAATTATGTTCCTAATTTTGCACAGTGCCATTGCTTAAGTAACAGGGTTTGGAAGAGTTTTCCTGAAGATAATTGTGCTGTGGATGTAGAAAGATTTTATATTTTGCTGCTTTAACTGCATCAAATATCTTAAATGGAACTTAATGAAAAATTGCACCAAGAAAAAATGGTACATGTAGAATAAGTGTGCAGTGCTTTTATTCTTACCTTCCAGTTTGACCAAGATCCTGAGAAGTAAAACCATTTCTAGTTAAACACTGAAAAACATTTGTGTGGAAGTGTGAATCGACAGCAACTGTAAAATGATTGGACTGATTAAGGATTTTCTACATATGTAGATTCGATTTTGCCTTTCTCTCCCCAGGAGCTAGAAATGAAAGTGAAAGTAACATGACAGTGTTCTGTTTTACTTCACAGCATGATTTGTTGTGTTATTATCCGAATAGGGTGAAGTATGAAAATTTACAGGACTGGATCTGCTTTGGACCTGTTTGTGATAGATGAGAATGTAGGAGCACATTAGCAGACAACATGTTCTGCTGTTTTAGTTTAGCTGCACTCAATTTAATCTCTCCTTATTTTTAAAGTGCTGCCACTTGTTATCTGGGCAAGTGCTGTTACCACCCAAATGGCACAGCAAGGCCCTACAAACAAACAAGTTGTATAGCTAATTAGATTAGTTCTAAGATGTTGTACATGGGGAAGGATGTGAAATGTACTATGCAGATTTATTGTGTTTACTTGGGTTGATGGGATTCCTGTACTGAACTCACACTTGCATCTCCCATGCTTATCATGGGCAGCTGTGATGTCAAGTAATAGCACTAAGTTGTGAGTACCATAGGATCCAAATATAAAGATGTTGCTTATAATGAATTAATAATATCAGCTATATCAGACAAATTGTGTTAACACTAGCATGTCCACTTTAGGTGATGGAGGTTGTATTATTGTACAACTGTGATGAAAGGGTCACCCAGACTCAAAATGTTGGATCTGTTCTCTCTGCACAAGTGCTGTCCGACTGGCTGAGAGTTTCCAGCATTCTCTATGTTTTTGTACTATTGTAATTCAAGTTGTGTCTAAGCTATTGGAGCACAAACGGTTGTGCTATAATATGCTCATGGGGGAGGTTTGCCAGGGATGATTGGTGTGGGGGAGAAGGAGGCCCCAGATACTTCTCTGGTTGGGGCAGTGGTTGTTATTTATTAGTAGGAGAGTCTAAGACCTGAAGGCCATGGCCTCAGTAAGGGAACTACCCTTTAAAATTGAAATGAGGAGGGTTCCTTCAGCCAGAGGGTTTGGTGAATCTGTGGAATTCATTGCCAGAGAAGGCTGTTGGGGGGCCAGGTCATTGAGTGTATTTAACACAGAGATAAATAGGTTCTTGTTTGGTAAGTGGATCAAAGGTTATGAATAACAGATAGGAGAAAGGGGTTGAGAAACTCATCAGCCATGATTGAATGGTGGAGCAGAGGCGATGGGCCGAGCAGCCTAATTCTGCTCCTATTATCTCATGGACTAACTTTTAAATGATAATACGCTTTGTTCAGAAGTTTAAATGTTATATGTGAACTTCTGTTTTTGTTTAAGCACAGATTACAGTGTAATTTTAGTTTTGCATACCTCTCCAGTATCTTCAGAAACGATAGAGCTGTTTGATAAAATTTCAAAAGGTTGGCCTGGAGTCAGCCTAATTAGAAAGGAAAAAATGTGTGTTATGTTTAATATGAAGCTGTTTGCCAGCAGCTTATCTTGATGCTTCCAATATGTGGTAGTACAGCGAAGAAGAACTTTAGACATTGCATTAACTATGCTTTATGAATAACTTACAAAGCCTCCTAAAATGTGGTCTAAGGTACTTTTCCTTTGAACATAACTTATCTAAGTTTCAAATTTCAAACAGGAAGATATGTTCCTTTTTAGTTTTCTGGAATGTTGCCTTTTAGTTTTTGAGAGAGGTGAGCAGAACGCACTAATTCAACCACTTAAGGTAATTTGTGAAAACACATCATCTTTAATCTTCAGTGAGTTATTGTTAAAATATTAACATGCCCCTACCCAATATGGACTGCAGCATTTCGGCAAAGTGACTCACCATTTTTTTCAAGAGCAAGTAGGGATGGAGAATAAATGCTGGACTTTCTAGCACTGTGCACATCCCACAAATGGATTTTCAAAAGTTTAAATAGTACCGCTTATCTTAAAATATTTATCTCAGTGCCATGTCAATTACTATTGAATGTTCCTTGCTGAAAAGTGTACATGTATGGATTTTGAGTAAGATTGCACTCAATATTATCCATACTTGAATAGCCTGCCATTCCCATTGTTTAGATTTATGTGAACATTGACCACTTGAGAAGGTCCCCAAGACATTGAACACCCACAAACCTGTACCGTAGGAGAAGTCTGTATCTTCAAGTGTAATGGGGATAAAGGTGGCATGCAAAATGCAAGAAACTAGCTTTCTGATTCCTGGAATTAATTTAATTCTAAATTGAAGTTATAAATCTCAGTTTAAATTGGCATGAACAAACCTGTGTTTTTCGAGTCCGTATGAGTCTTCAGAATTAAAGAGAGGGAGAAATGTGGTGAATTATACATTGTGTGAGAGGCGGGTGGAGCAAAATAGAAGGTCAGTGATCAGTGAGAGCTAGGAGAGATTGCAACAAAAATATGTTGGGCGTAAAATAGAAGTGTTAATGGCAGTGTGAAGGTAGATGCTGATAGTGGAATAAAAATAAGATGGCAGAACGTGTTAATAGGAGAAGAAAGGTCAGTGATTTGATTTATTATTGTGAAGTATTAGGATACAATGAAAGTAGTGTTTCTTATATACTGTATAGACAAAATATACCATTCATAGAGCACATGGGAGAAGGGAAGGATAGGGTGCAGAATATAATTATAGATGAAGACAAAGATCAGCTTACTATATGAGAGCTCAGTAAAAGCAAAGCTTAAGAATGAGGGATGGCCCAGTTTTTGGGTGGAGGAGGGGAGAGTTGCTTTTAAAAATTGGGAATGTAATTTGAAAGTTTATAACTTGAATTGGGTTTCATAACCAAGCCAAATAAGACACTTTAAGTGAACATTAAATGCTTGCCATGGCCATCGCAAGTTATAACCCTAAAAGGAATGGATGTGTCACCAATGCTCACTCTTGTTAAGTTTGGTCAGCTGTTGATGTGATATAGGTTCTGCGTCAATATTTCCCACTGTTACGATGGAAAGACGAGACACTCGTCACATCAAACAGCGCTGGTGTGTGTGACAGAGCTGCAGCATGCTGACATTTGACATGGCTGACTTTTATTGTGTTTAACCCTAACTTTAGAATTCATCCTTCAGGGATTGATTATCAGATTTAATCTGAACATCTGGCAGCTTTTTTATCACACATTTGGAAACAATTTTGATTTTAGCTCTCCAGTAAAGCTTTTACTAATTTCATACTATAAATACCATTCTTCCTGGATAGTGTGTTAGGCTTTGTGTCAGTGAGAAGTAGCAGTACACAGGCTAGCTCTTTTTAATAAAAGTGGCTTGTTAATGTATTTGGGTATCATAAGGTTACAGTTTTTCGGGGATAGTCTATGTTTGCCCTTAGGGAAGTAATTGCATTGAACTGAGTATGTTGTCTAATTGACAGACAGCAAAGTACTACATCTGCAGAAGTGCTGCAGTAATGTGTGTCCCCAGCAATGGAAGGGACAGGAATCAGGAGCAATCACCTGCTTCTGGGTTGTTCATCTGGTGCCGTCAAAAATGGAAACGTCTGTAAGTGAATGTTTCTTGAGTTTTGTTTTCTCAACATCCCCAAATCACTTATTGTTTTGTGTGCATGTTCTGCAATCAGTTGATCTTAAAACATTGTACAGTTGGCATAGTAGTTGGGAATGGTTATCAGCAACTGCGCAGCTTGCAACCTGGGCAAGATTGTGCTGAGCTCATCATTTTTTGACCAAAGTTATGAGAACTTTGAAAGAAATCAGAGGAATAAAAATGAAACTGCAATTTATTCACTGTGTGCAGTGTCTTTTGGCTGGATATCATACCTAATTGCGGTTGACCACCCCTTCCCTTGGAAGGCCACTTGACAGTGGTGTTCCTGCAAGGAAGTGGAGATCCCCCAATTTAATCTGTGATTTTACCATTTGGAGATTTTTTTGGGGCGGCTTGTTGTTTTGTAAGCAATACTTCCACAGCAGAAAAGAGAATGATAGGCATAGAAAGCAAATTCATGTTGCAGAATTTTCACTCGTATCGGGCAGTAGTATCTTTAGTTGATCATGGCATAAATGGTTCATTTTCTATGACCTCTGATACATGCATCCTATTTATACAGTGTAAATCAATGGTTTGGTCACTTTTGTGTATTTTGCTATTGATTTGGGTATGCCTAACGCATATATTTAACAGGAGGCAAGGAGAGAATCTATAATATGGTATCACACAACGTGAGTGAAAATTAGTTTAACAGCACTACCTCGTGCCAGATTTTTAAAACATTAAACTGGATTCAATAGGCAGTGTGGCTGCCATTTGTGTTACCGCCTATTGCTCAAGAAGGCAACTCATCACCACCTTCTCAAGGGCAATTAGGGATGGGCAGTAAATGTTGGCTAAGCCAGCAATACGCATCCCAAGAATGAATTAAAATAAGGCTATTCTATTATTCTAAAATGACATTACAGTATATTTCTTTAAAAATGACGTTACTAATGTTTTTATACATTTTTCTAGCTGAAGCTGATGTGGAAGCGTAAATTATTAGTTTTTATTATAATTGTGTTTTATCAGACAAGGTAATGACAATAGCATCAGAATAAATGCTTTCCCCAAAGGTAATATTTTAATGTACTTTTGAATCAATTACACAACAGAATTTTGATGGATAAGATTTATTTTTTTCCCCATCTGAAATATTCAGCTAAAAAGCAAAGTTTTAAAGCTTTTTTTATTTGGTTTGAAAGATAAATCTGAACAGTGACTCATATGAACAGATCTTTGCTCACCTGGAGAGTTACTGCATGAAACCAAAAAAAAATCAAGTTAGAAAAAAACAATCTTGTAACTATTTTAAGTGTTATGTTTTGGATTTTTTGAATTTACTTTATCCTCTGAAGCTAAGAGAACATTGCACTCATTGAACTACAAATTAGTTGTTGAATTTTCAATGTGAGTTGCGGTATTATGCTAAAAAATATTTGACTTCTAGAAGAGGGAACCCTGACATGGAAGACAAAAGACCCAACCGGGAAAGGTGCCCTGTGGATGTCAAATGGCTTGGAACTCCAATCAATGAGATGCAAAGGATGCCAGAATGCAGCGGTGTTTTGCCAACTTTAAGAGTATCTAGCAATCACTCAGTGACCATCCGAGTAAGTCAATAAAATCTCCTTCCAAGCATGAAAACATGAGTGCCCAATTTATCTATTCACTGTACGACTATTTATTAAGCATTGTTACAGGAAATGTTGGCTACACATTACCTTAGTCAACTGAACCATCAGGAAAGTATTCAGATCATAGAATCCATAGTGTAGAAGGAGCCAATCAAGTCTGCAACATCCATAAACTCACCCAGGTCCTATCCCCATAACCCCATGCATTTACCACAGATAGTCCCCCTGACATTAAGGTTAACATTAACCATGGCCAATCCACCTAACTTGCACATCTTTGGACTCTGGGAGGAAACCAGAGCACTTGGAGGAAACCCACATAGACATGGGAAGAACATGCATACTGCATGTTCCTAAGCCAGGAATTGAACCCAGTTCCTGGCACTGAGGCAGCAATGCTAACCTCTGTGCCATGATGCTGCCTGCGAAATGTCTTTGTAAAACACACTTATTACAGAGTTCTGTGCTTTCGGACCAAATTCAGAAATAAATAGCATCCATTCTGTAATTTCATTCCAGATCAGATCTAACTTGTGTAGCAGGCAAACAAGATCATCTGACTGAGCTAGGTTGAAATCCAGTGGTATCACTTTTTGATTTTCACATTCCCATTTATAAATGTAGTAAAGCACTCCAATCGACTAGAAACTGCAGCAAGAAACTTGCCAATTTTTTAGTGTACTACTTTCCCCAATTTATTTTAGGGATGTCAAACCAACGGCAATTTCTTTTTGATATGTTTGATGTGGAAAAACTGCCTTGCCCGCTTCTCCTCTCATGCAATTGTTGCTACTTTGTGCTTACGTTGCAGACAGACTTGTTGAAAAGCAGTGAAGTTCCTCAACCCGATCCCATGCATTTTAAAGACATTTGGGATGACAAGCATGTGAAAATGCCTTGCTCTGAACAAAATCTTTTTCCTGTTGAAAATGAGGTAAAGAACTCCTGCACTGTAATTAAATATTATCATACATTTTCTTATAGTTGCTGCTCAACTGAGTAGAATTGGATTACAGTTTACCACACACAAGAATCTGGGCCAGATTTCCAAATCTTTTCATTTTTATGCAGTTTGCAGTTCCCTGAATTGGAAAACAGTTAATTTAATAAGTTTGGACATGTAAAATACCTATTCACCCTAGCTGATTATCTAGATATGAACCTACAAAATGTGTGGATAGATTTAACATGGCAATTTTGCAGTGATGCTGTTGAAATTGTATCAATACTTCAGGACTTGGTTGTCATTGCACTAGTCATCTTGCCGCTTGTTCTGCTATGGCCGTTCAGAATGTGATTAGCCAGCAAGGTGCATCCTTCAAATGCAGCAAGTGGCAAGGTATCATCCAATTACCACATTGCCAAGTTGGAATTTATTTTTGCAAAGTGTTGTGCCTGATGGTTTAGCTGGGAGCTGTTGAAAATTACCTAATAAAAACCAGATGGACCATAGTGATGAGTAGCTTTGGGCTCCACTATTTGTATCTAGTTGGGCATCAAGCACTTGTGGGTTTGTATAGTCTTCTGATTTTCTGAATTTCAGCTATTTTCCAAGGTGACTTTGTTTATTGCAACACCATCAATAGGCCATATATGACCTATGTAACCTCAACAAATGAAATGCTTTCTCATGTAAAACAACAAACTTGTAAATGGATTATCTGAATGAGAAGAGAAAGGAACCTGGATTTGTCATTCGGTGATGTGAAGATGCTGGCATTGGACTGGGATAAACACAGTAAAATGGCTCACAGCACCAGGTTAAAGTCCAACCAGTTCATTTGATAATAAACCCATAAGTTTTCAGAAACATGGTTCCTTTGTCAGGTGTGTGGAAGGAAGGTTCTGGGAGAATTGAATATCTGCTTAGGGGATGAGGTGAAGTGATTTTTTTTGAGGTTGTGTAGTAAGTAAAAAGGAAAAGTTCTGTTCTGTAGTTTGAAGTATATACACAATAGTGTTTGGTCAATAAAGCTTTTATCTTTGTTCCATTGTAAGTCTTAAAAAGCGAAATCTTGTCATGTCATCCTTTCAGACATTCAAATTTCAAAGCTCAGTTTTCTTAAAAAGTTACTGGTCTCTGCAGTGATAGTAACAAGAGTGAAACAATTTCCACTGATGAATAAGTCGATAATCAGAGATCATGATTTTAAGATAACTGACGAAACAACTGGGCGAAATGCAGTGAAATTACTTCACATAAGAGTGTTGAGATCTGGAATACAGTACCTGTTAAAGTTGTGGAATCAGATTCTGTATTAACACGGAAACGTAGAAGATAAGAGCAGGAGGAGGCCATTTTGCCCTTTGAGCCTGCTCCACCATTCATCACAATCATGGCTGATTGTCCAATTCAGTAGCCTAATTCTGCTTTCTCGACATAACATTTGATCTTATTCGCCTCTAGCCACATCTTGAATACATTCAACTCTCCATGATTAACTTTCCAAAGGCGAATAGAAATGCACTGGTTTGCAGGGCTCTGGAGAAAATGCCTGGGACAGGATTGAATTGGATAGTTCTTTCAGAAGAAAAAATTGTTGTGTGATGCAAGTGCAGCAGCGACTGCATTTTCATGAGATCTGGTGATGCTCATTTTTTTGATCCCTTATTTTATGCTACTGTACACGCCATAATTTTTCGATCTTGATGTGTAGAATCTGTCTATGTTCTTGGAAGATCCTCACTAAATTTTGGTGATTTGGAGCCAAGTCAAAAAACTTGACCAGAGACCAATCACAATGGCAGTTTTCTGTTTCAGCAATGCCTTGAGCATTGAAATGATGGCTTCCATTGAGTGAAGTTGTGATTGATGGTCTCAGTTCCCTGGCACAGACTATTGGTGCTGACGTTATTTAACTGTGCAATATCCTAAAGAAAATGGATGAAGCAGAGAAGAAACTCTTGTCAGTTAAAAGGGCTGTTTTCACAGTGCAAGCTCGCCTTCCGTGCTTGAAAGTCTTGCTGCATGGTGTGTCGAGCATCCTGAGCGGCTTGGGGAGATGGAGCCAGGGAAGAAATATCTGTGCACAGTCTCACGAGGGAAGTCAGGAATGAGTTTCCGACCAAATTTGAGAACTGACTACTACTCTTTCACAATCTCAGTTCGAAGATTGGGTGTTTCAAGTTCTATGGATCCAGTCTTCAAGGCTGTTGCTTGGTCAAAAATTCCGGTCTTACAATGTCTTATCCTCGGTGTTCATCACCTGCCAAGGCCTAGGTTTCTCTTTACCAAGGCTTCGAGACTGTGACGTGATGGAGATGCAGTGGTTTCAGTGAAATTCTAGATGGATACTGTATATTGCTCAACGATCCTGTCATGGCTTTGGCCTTTTCAGGCTCCTTGGATGGTTACATTATCCTGCAGTTCATCATTACCCTTGAACTTTGTTCCCTTGTGGTTTATACTGCTGATTTTGCAATATTGGGCAGGATTCTGCAACCTTGCTCGGGCAAGGCTCGTAAAATCCCACCGGAGGTAATAGGAGAATTCCGTTCCACAATCCTTGCCTGCCCCGATTCTAGGATAGGCAAGGTGGTAAAATTCTGGCCACTATCTTTTATTCTGGCAAGTGTCTATGAGCACAGAGGTGTTGTTGCCTATTGTCTTGTATTCTTTGTTAATGTTTGAATGTATCTTTTGTAATTTCATCTCTTAATTGATCTTGTTATGAGATGTATCACATTGATTAGGACAATTGTATGAGTGAGCATGGAAGCAAATTTTTACTGTTATCCTGGTGAATCCAGGGATATCCATTGGAATACATCCCACAATGTTACTTCTCCTTTTCTGAGGAGTATGTTGTGTAGATTATATGGTATTAGAGCTGTGCAATTTTTATCTATCTTTTTGCCTTATTCTGACACATTAAATTCTCAGGCTGTGCCAAATATCATAGAATCCCTTCCAGTGCAGAAAGAGACCATTTATACCATCAAGTCAGCACAGACTCTCTGAAAGAACATCCCACCCAACCGCGTAACCCTGTAACCTCATGTGTTTAACCCACAAATTCACCTCGTCACGTTTGTGGACACTAAGGAGCGATTTAGCATGGCCAATCTACCTAACCTGAGCATCTTTGGGCTGTGGGAGGCAAGTGGAGGAAATGCACAGATACAGAAAGAATGTGCAAATTCCACACAGACAGTGACCCAAGTCGGGAATTAAACCAGGCTCCCTCGAACTGAGAGACAGCAGCGCTTTAATCAACTTGAAAGATTCACTGTGCCACCATGCAGCCTGATGTCCTTTATGACAATTATGGTTCAAATGAGCAAGTGGTTTAATGTGGAGATTGTGGGTATGATGTTATGAGTCCTCACAGGGTGTGAGGAAAACCCCTCTAGAATTTGAGGGTTATGTATTTTTTGTATTTCAGTTACTTTGGGGTTATAGAATCTGATAATTCCTGTTCGGAGAAATTAGGGGGAAAGATTGTATTGTTGACACTTCCAAAGTGGCTAGGGACAGGTGAAGCATCCTTTTATGCATGTCGAATTATGACTCAAAGATCTTTGCAGGTTTTGCGGCCATTTTACCTGTGTTAATATCCTGTCCTTCTGAGTATTGGTTAAGCAATGGCAGTAGCTACTTTAAAGATTTACTTTCCTTAAGTACTGTATCTCTGTCTTTGTTTTATCATGTGAGCTTGGTTGTGCATCATTGACGCAATTGTGGCTACATCCTGTTATCCTGATATTCCCCCATCGTTCAATGTGTCCATTTGTTACTTGTCTGATGAGTGGCACTGGAATCAGAACCAACAGTGTAGGTTTTTTCCTGTCTGTTCCCACATGTATTTGAGAATGAGCTTGCAGTACTGTATCAACCTTTGAGATTTTGTCACAAAAAGTGAACAAACCTTAATAAAAATATACATTTTAAAAACCCAGTGCAGACTCAATGAGCTAAATAAACTCACCTATGTTGTAAGATTCTCTGGTTATGTCATTTCAGGTTGTTTTAGAATTGCAGTTCTTAGCTTTAATCACCAGGTGTCACTTTAAGACCGAAGGATACAGTTGACTGGATCTTCTAGATCAGTGTGTGCAAGCATGCCTCCTGATGCATGAGACAGCACGGTGGCACAGTTATTAGCGTTTCTATTTCAACGCCTGGGACCCGGGTTCAATTCTCTGTGTAGGAATCATTTTGATTCCCAGGTTGGGAAACATTTTCTAGTGGGAGAAGAGTCAGTGAAACAGATTTAAGGTAATTGGAGTAAGAACCACAGGCCAGAAGAATATTTTTTAAAGGGAGTTCTGATGCACTTTTTGAAAAAATAATGGAAGAAGATTTAGTAATAACTCTCAGTAGGTAATGAATGAATACTTGAAGAAAAAAACAAGGTTATGAAGGACATAGGGAAATGGGACTAATTAGAAAGCTCTTTCGAAGAGCCAACACAGGCATGATGGGCTGAATGGTCTCTTGTGCTGTAATATTCTATGATTAGTGACCCGTAATGTAGTTATGAGAGGTACGGTTTATAATGTTCCTCCTGAGATACCCTCAAAGGAACTTGGACCTATATCTTAGGCATGATGCAGAGGGGGATTAGCCTGAACTCAGCAGAGGCATGGCTAATCACAGGACACCATAGTAATAAAGAGACAACTGAAAAATAAAAGACTATATCTTAGTGGTTAGTTTAATGTTAATTGTTAGAACAGAAGTGTCTGTTACTCTGACATTTTGTGTTGACTCAGTAAAGTTTTACAACACCAATTTTAAATCCAACCAATTTATTTGATAGTAAATCCGTGAGCTTTCAACACTATGTGCCTTCGTCAGGCAAATGCAGTGTTCTGATCTGCAGAGGCACTCATATCCACACAGACAGTTACAGATTGCTGATTAGAATGTGAATCCTTACATCTAACCTGCTATTCAGGTGTTAAAGTGGCTAACAATGTGTGTGAAGGAAATCCTGAGCATTGGTTAGAGAATTGTGTATTTTCTCCAGACAGCACAGTAAGTGAGGTTTTTTTGCTAATCCAGGCAAGTTACGGGGGTTACAGATAGTGTGACATGAAGCCAAGATCCCTGTTAAGACCATCCTCATGTGTGCGGAACTTGGCTATCAGTCTCTGCTCAGCAACTCTGTGCTGTCGTGTGTCACGAAGGCCCCCTTGAAGAACACTTACCCACAGGTTGGATGCCGAATACCCATGACTGGTGAAGTGTTCGCCCACAGGAAGGGAACTGTTTTTCTCCGGAGTCTTCAACATGTCATTGATGAAGATGAACATCTCGCTAGGGCCATCCCCACCCCCCCCACTTCTTGCTTTCAGACAACCGCACAACCTTAAACAGATCATTGTTCGCAGCAAACTACCCAACCTTCAGGAGAACGGCGACCACAATACCACACAACCCTGCCACAACAACCTCTGCAAGACATGCCAGATCATAGACATGGACGACATAATCAAACGTGAGGATACCATTCACCAGGTACACGGTACATACTCTTGCAACTCGGCCAACGTTGTCTACCTCATACGTTGCAAGAAAGGATGTCCCGAAGCATGGTATATTGGGGAGACCATGCAGACACTACGACAGCGGATGAATGAGCATCGCTCAACCATCACCAGGCAAAACAGTTCCCTTCCTGTGGGCGAACACTTCAGCAGTCATGGGCATTCGGCCTCCGACCTGCGGGTAAACGTTCTTCAAGGGGCCTTCGTGACACACGACAGCGCAGAGTTGCTGAGCAGAGACTGATAGCCAAGTTCCGCACACATGAGGACGGTCTTAACAGGGATCTTGGCTTCATGACACACTATCTGTAACCCCCGTAACTTGCCTGGGTTAGCAAAAACCTCACTTACTGTGCTGTCTGGAGAAAATACACAATTCTCTAACCAATGCTCAGGATTTCCTTCACACACATTGTTAGCCACTTTAACACCTGAATAGCAGGTTAGATGTAAGGATTCACATTCTAATCAGCAATCTGTAACTGTCTGTGTGGATATGAGTGCCTCTGCAGATCAGAACACTGCATTTGCCTGACGAAGGCACATAGTGTTGAAAGCTCGCGGATTTACTATCAAATAAACTGGTTGGATTTAAAATTGGTGTTGTAAAACTTTACTGAGTTTACCCCAGTCCAACGCCGGCATCTCTACATTTTGTGTTGAAACAGTGAAGTTTATATTTACTGTTGTTGAGTTCTTCATTTATTGATTGTAACGTTCAATACATTTGTACTTCATGCTGATATAGGGAGAGGAGAGAAGAATGAAGGGGAGAAGCAAGAATGAGTGGGTGAAAAGGGAGAGGGGGAGCAGAGGGAAATGAGCAGGTGAGAGCATGGGGAAGTGGCAATAGGAAGTGGGTTAGAAATGGCAGATACTTCAGTGTGAAAGTGGAGTAAGGGTGCCAGCAGATTAACTTTACCTGCGTTTTGGTGAAATGGGGGTGGTGTGGCTGCCATAGCATGCCTTTCTGCCTCTTGTTTCAAGTAATCGTGAATATTTAAAACAAAATATGGCATTGTTATTTTTTCTGCTTCATACACAGTTTCCTTGTACTTATTTCAGTTCTGCCTACAGCTTCTCCAACCACTGCTTGATGACTGCTTTTGTGCAAATGTTAAATATATTGGGACAGAAGCTATTCTTTTGAGTTGATACTTTATTGCATAAAAATAGTTTGCAAGGAATATTAGCATGTTGATTGTCCACTTGCCTTGACCCCTGAAATACAGTTCACAGTTGGAACATGCATCATGAAATTCTGGCTTGAACAGTGGGCTCAATGGTTGTAATAGAGAATGTTTTTGTAGATTAAAGTTTATTTATTAGTCACAAGTAGGCTTCCATTCACACTGCACCGAAGTTATTGGGAAAATCCCCTTGCCATCACTTGTTCAGGTGCACTGAGGGAGAATTTAGCATAGCCAGTTCACTTAACTAGCATATCTTTGGACTGTGGGAGGAAACCCATGCAGACATGGGGAGAATGTGCAAACTCCACACAGACAGTCACCCAAGCCAGGAATCGAACTCAGATCCCAGACGCAGTGAGGCAGCAGTGCTAACCTCATTGCAAATTTAGTTGGGATTTATCACTTTATGGCACTCCTGTATTTGACTTTTTTTATCCTTTCACTGCACTTGAGCCTCACTCACAAGACCAGTATTTGTTGTCATCCATTCCAAATTGCATTTGAGAAGGTGGTGGTGACCTGCCTTCTTAACTGCCTCTTATTCTATCTGGTGTGGGCACATTTGGTACTGTCAGTAAGAGAGTCCTAGTTATTTGATCCGTGTAATGGTGATATAATTTCAGGTCAAATGCTCAATGACTTGGAGGGGAACTTGTAGGTGCTAGTGTTCATGGCCTACCGTTGTCCTAGATAGTGGAGTTCCCAGGTTTGTAAGGTGTTGCTGCAGTGTAGCTTGTATATGGTACACCCTGCTGCTGACACACTCTGTGTGCCAGTGAGTGAATGTTTAAGGAGGTGGCAAGGATGCTGATCAACAAGCTGTTTTGTCCTGGATGGTGTTGAGCTTTTTGAGTGTTGTTGGAACTGTACACATCCAGGCAAGTGGAGAGCAATTCCATAATAGTCCTGACTTGTAGATGGTGTATTGGCTTTGGGGAATTGGGAAATGAGTCTGTAGAATTCCCAGCTTTTAATCTTCTCTGGTGGCTGTACTATTTATATGATTGGTTCAGTCCAGTTCTGACTCTAGTCAGTGATGTCACTGGTAGATGATTTGGCAATGGTGTTGCCATGGAATTCGAATGTATTGTTGAACATTCAGCAGATTTGGTTCTGAAGACCATTTAAAAATATGTACCAATGATTATTTTATGAAATGTTTGTATTTTCAATGAAGTATTTAATTTGAGAGGTTGCACTTTAAAATTATTTTTTTGATTTGTTGTGTAAGCTATACTGTACTGCTTATGAACATAAACAACACAATAATATTGTTCTACTTTTACGTTTCAGTATGGAAGCAAGAGTGTGAGCAGTCGTTGGGAGTTGATTCGATCCGCACTGTCAAGAAAGTTTACTAACTCGGAGGATGTGAAGGTGCAATGTGAAACTAAGTTAAATCTGCAATTATGGGCTGTGGTTGATTTCACTAAGAATTTATTTGAAAAATATTGCTAGAAATCAGTTCTTTCTGAGTATGTTTGCATGTTGAGTGAAATGATTCTCTATTGCCATCAGTTGGGTAAGCATTAAGATCTCTGGAGAAGCTGGCATTTTTACTCTTTTGGGATATTTTGCAAATTTTAAGGCAATTAGGCAGCAAATGGATTTAACAGCATGATTGGACAGTTGAGATGTTGCAGTAGGTTAAATCTGGCATTTTAGCAGTTACTAGCTTAACAGTATGGGCATCATTGTATTGTTGGTTTATTCATAATAGTGATGAAGGAATAAAGAAGCACTCTAGCGTTATATTAAGGGAATGATTAAACTTTTCACATGAATGCAATCAATGCATTCTAACAGTTATACAGTAATCACTGTCCTTAAAGAGCTGTAGGGACTGACAGGGCATGGAAATGGGATTAAGTGAATAGTTTTTTCAGATAGCCACAATTCCTATCTCTATTCTGTGAAATCGTTGACAAATTATTAATCATCTGCAATGAGAGACCTTTCCAGTGTTAGTTTAAAATAACACCCTCCTAATGCTTCACATATTTTTGAGGTTGTGCCATACTACCAAAAAATTACATTCTGCATCTTTTTTACATCAAACTGTCATACCTCTGAGATTCCATTGCAGCAAGTTGCGAAATTGTCTAATATGTCATGTGAGGCACATATGAAGTCAAAATTTTTTCTTGTTCGGAAAGTTGGTGAGGGAAACTGTTAATCCTAAGTGTCATTTATAACAAAGTATCTTAGAGATAATACAAAGCACAGACAAATCATTCATTAATATATTCTGTCCAGTTTTGGGAGCCCTAGTTTTAAGAAGGTATGAAAATCATGGAGACAGCACTAACAAAGATGAACCCTTACCACTTGCGTGGATGGATACAATTATAACAGTGCTCACCATCAACTAGGACAGAACAGTTTACTTGATTGGAGCACAAGACACAATGTACCGTCCTCCATCTTACCAAACCAGAAAATTGTGGCTGCATCAGCAATTTACCCAGCGTAGTTCAGAGCTATGACAATATCCTGGAATTCCCCTTTTTTCCCCCATTATTGTCACCTTATAAACTGTAGAGGTTCTCGAAGAAAACCTCAGGGCATGTTGTTTTGGGACAAATACTATAGCTTTGCCAGTGTTAACTATATCCCAAAAAACAAACAGAATAATACAGGGACTAAGAAACATTAGGAGGTGAGACAGGAGGAGCTGGGGCTCTTTTTATACTGCAAGGAAGATTGAGTAATGATGAGTAGTGGGGTTGAAATTGAGAAATGGTTTTGACAAGAGAAAAGTTGTGTTAGTGAGCCTGTAAAGGAATTAAACTTACAGCTATCACCAGTATAAGAAATGAAGTCCCAGCAATTTTTTTAAAATATAGAAATGGAATGTCTAATCAGAAGCACTGAGAACAGTTTCCAGACAGGAAGTGGCTAATTATTAAAAAAAAACAAAATCATTGAAAGCGCAAAGTAAAAGTGTGAGGAGTGGCATGAGACGATTAGCTCATGCACAGTATTGCCTTTGATGTGATGGCCATGTTTTTATGTCAGCAAAGAGAACAATTGTTGATGGACTAATATAATACCAGAAGAGAAAATGCTGGAAAATCTCAGCAGGTCTGGCAGCACCTGTGAGGAGAGAAAAGAGCTGATGTTTCGAGTCCAGATGACCTTTTGTCAAAGCTAAAAGGCACAGCGAGTGCGAGATATTTACACTGTGGAGTGAGGGAATGAAAGATGAGTCATAGATACAGAAAGAAGGGAAAGACTGCTATTGGCTGTCCATGGAGAGAATAGAAGCGGTGAATAGCCGAATGGCAGTGAAGTTGAAATTGGAGGGTAAACTGAGAGAGATGAAGGGGTGTGTGTGTGTGTGTGGCATCCGGGGTGGGGGATGAGTGGGAGAGAGGGTGAAGTTGAGAAAAAGGAACAGGGAGAAAGGACGGAGAAAGAGTGGGAAAAAAATTTTTAAAAAAGGTAGAGAAAATGAAATGAAATAAAACAAAGGGGTTGAGGTGGGATAGAACTAATCAATGTTGTTGATGGACTGTTGCCTGTAGTGGGTATCATAAATTCATCTGCTGCCACATCCATTACAGCAGGATGCTGATCATGATTTCCTTTATTTTTTTTTCATTGCCCAAGTTGGCAATTTTAAGGATAACTTGTGCTCCTCCTGCCTCTTTGACTGAGGTCAAGGAATAATACTGGGATTATTCTTAATATTCATAGCTTTGTAATAAATCTTAAGAGAGTAAATGGGAATTTTAGAAAAAACTAAAACCAAGTAATCTTTAAGTTCACTGTGACTTAAAGAAAAATGGAAGAAAATTATTTTTGTGGTGTTCCACGGTACTTGAGACAGGTCATGGGAGTGCATGTGGTCAACTTGCATTTAGTTGCAATCAAAAGCTTTAGGCTGTCATTTTTAAAAATAAAAACTTTGGATTTTGTGTTTTTCTTCTGGATTTACTTTTTTTATTCAGAGTTGCTCCTAATTTTTCTGGAATATGCTGTGGCTTCAAACCATTGTACTTGAGGGCTCAATCATTTTCAGCCGTTACTGCTTTGCTGGCCTATCATTCACTGAACTGCTCAAACTTGCCGAGTTTTATAAGTTTACCTCATGAAGCCATGACCAGCCCGTGACGCAGTACTGTTCCTGGCTGGTGCCACAAAACTCTAGTAAGGCATTTAATGGCATTGGTGGCATTTATCACCAATGAGTTAGAGAATGGATTGTTTAAATGAAACAGATAAAATAACCATCACTTAAATTGTTTTCTTTTAAGGATGCAATACTGAAGTATAATGCAGGATATGCTAAGAAATGGGACTTTACTATCCTGAAAAACCTTTGTACTGAGGTAAGAATGTGAATCTATACTCTGCAGTTTGGAAATCAATCTTGCACATTTATAAATGGCAATATTGGACCAATATAACATTGAATTATGAAAATCACATAAAATCATACTTTTGCTTTGTTTTAAAGTAATTCAATGATATTCTTCAGTATCTGGTGATAACATTTGCTAAACGTAACTAGAGTACTTTATTTTTATCAAGTATATTAGTAATTTCAATTGCTGCATTGGTTTTGGCAGAGAGTGCAAATACTATTCAGACTCTGCACAATGTTTTTATTTTCTTCTTAAAAATTAGCAGTAAACCTTCAGGAATGCACTACTTTTGGAAATTGTATTACAAGGGCTACTCATTTAATATGGTTGGATGGTGGTGAATTCCCGATGGAAATGGTGATGGGGAAGAAACAGGAATGAAATAATCTGCCCTGTTTCTGCTTGCATTTTAAGAGATCAGATATAGGTTGCACGCAGTTTCGAATGCCACCAGCCTCTAATCAGGAAGATGAAGGGGATTGTTTTAGCAAACTGATGTTTCTTAAGTATGAGGTCTTTTCTCTCCTTAAAGCTTTTCCTAGGAATATTTATTAGATGCAGCCAGAAGAAATTGTGAAACATTGATCTTTCGCACAGTTGAATCTTCTGTCTGAATTTATAAAGGAACAGTACGTCAAGAACAAAAATAGTAAGAAGTGAAGATGCCGGCATTGGGCTGGGATAGGTACAGTAAGAAGTCTCACATGTGAGTTGTACTCACAAAGTCCAACAGGTTTGTTTGGTAGCATGAGCTTTCAGAGCATTGCCCATTCATCAGTTGACTCATCTGATGAAGGGATAATGCTCCAAAAGATTGTGCTACCAAATAAACCTGTTTGATTTTAACCTGGTGTTGTGAAACTTCTTACTGAATAGCTAAGCCTGAGAATGTCATGTTATAAAATTTACTTAGTTCAAATTATACATTTTTTTTGAAGCACAATGCTCACTTTGTTGAATTACGTTATTCACTTTATTAGATAATCCAAATATTTTTTAGTGCAGGAGAACTTTGATTTATCAGTAGACAGCACCTTGCATTGGTTTGGAGTTTTACACGCCATTCATGAAAGGTGTGAATTAAGTTTTGTTGTATTCAGTTTTGTTCCTCCACGTCACCTTATATTTTTAAACCAAATCCTGTCCAGACACAAACACACAGTTATATTTTGAATTTCAGATAGTTCACCAATATAGCTCAGACAAAGATACTTTATGGATACTGTGTAGTTAAAAGGGGGAAATACTCATTCTAAACAAACGTATTTTCTGATATTGTCTCTCTTGTGTATCCTATTATCTGTTGCTGGAGATCTGAATGTGGTTTCAGGCCTTTATGCTTCTCACTTCTGTGCCTTGCAACTTGACTGTCCTATTCACTTTCATTCCTCTCATTTGTCACGTCCTTCTTGCTATCGCTGCATTGTGGATGTGAATCACAGTAGTTTATAATATGTGTGGTTTATGGCTATCCTTGAGGTAACTAAGTGCAAACTTGGCAATGCAACTAATGGATTTTTAAGTTCTGTGTTTGAGCAAATGTAATATTGTTCCATATTGACACATTATTTCCGTGAATTCTACACTGAATACAGTTGCTATTCACTTTTGATAGTACAACAAAATTAATCCAACATTAGTTACTTTCCCATCATTTTACATCTATCGAGCTCCATTGTACTTGTACAGAAATTCAATGCAGGAAGAGGTCAGACAACAGAAGGTGCACAAACCCCAGAGAGTGGGATCTCTACTGACTGTCATTAAAGTTGTCAAGACCCCCATAAAATGCAGATGGTCCATTAACATTTTAGAATTTCACTATGCAAATTTCACATGCTGCTTTAATTTCCTCTGTGTATTTTTTTAAAAAAACTCTCTAGATCCTTTAGGAGGTATTTTGATGGAAGATTCTACAGTTTGAGACACTTGACTACAGTTTTATATGACTATGGCTGCACGATATCAAGAAAGTGTCTGTCTGAAATTTAAAATGATCAGTCAGTTACATGGTTCAAAGTAATACCTCCCATATAATTATTTAGTACACCTGCAATTTCTTTGGTTTTATCGTAATCTGACTGAAGGATAAGATTGCTGACTTCTCCTTTTTGCAGGTGTCTGATATATTTTGTGTTTTTTAAAAAAAAAAGCTGTAAATGCCCGAAATCAGAAAATTCTTCAGATATGCAGTAAGTTCATAGTCTGTTTCAGTGTCTGCCCTTCAGAATGGAAAGCTGAACATTAAGCAGCCAATGAATCATGCCAAGAGTATGCTATAAATTTGCATAGAAGTTAAATCACAAACAGATCAATCGGCCCAACTGGTCTATGCTAATGTTTATGCACTGCACGAGTTTCCTCCTACCCTCTTCATCACTAACTCCTTTAGTTGGCCCTTTAATATATTTTTCTACAATGCTTATCTAACTTAAATGCATCTATTATGTTAAATCCATTTGAAGTGTGAAATTCTAATACTTTTCTTGATAGGTTTATTTGCAGAGTGCTGCATTATAACTGTCAGTTTTCTCCTTGCTACCCTGGTGTCTCAACACTTTCTCTTTACAAATGCTCGAGCTACTCAAAAAATTTTCTTCGTCTGTGTAGCTTAACATAATTACCGCATCATCAAGATAATAATTTTATTCATTTGTGGGGTTTGGGCATCACTGGCTAGGCCAGAACTTATTGCCCATCCCAGATTGCCCTTGAAGTGGTGGTGGTGGTGGTGATGGGCTGCCTTCCTGAACCAATGCAGTCTATGTGGTGGAGCTACACACACAGTGCTGAAGGGGAGGAAGTCCTAGGATTTTGACCCGGCAACAGTAAAAGAATGGCAATATATTTCCAAGTCAGGCTGGTGAGTGATTACTCCCAGTTGCCTGTCAACTTTTTCATTAAAATCGAAAACTTTTTTTTAAGTATTAAAAGAGGAGGGGGAGATATAAATGTTAGCAATTTTAATGCCAGCATTAAGCATCTTTTTGAAAACTAGGTGCTCTTAAAATTACAGCAGCACATTGCTTTCGTTGCTGCCTTCAAAGTATATCTCGGCACACTTCACTACCTTTAAGTAAAAATGATGATGGCTCTTAGTATGAATTTGCCAGATGTTCTAATACCAGTCTTCACATTATCATCCATAATATTTTTAACCTTTGTCAGAATGAAAAAATGGTAAACAGGGAGGAAACAAATGATTTTCTCTAAATTTGTGTGCTTAATATCGATAGATACAAAGTGATGTTAAAGTTTTACGTTGGCATGTAAGCCCATCCCTTTGTGAGCTACCAGTACTCTATTTTCTAGCTCTTAGTTATATTAGAATGCTGAATTACAATGTGCAAGCCTTCAATTTAAATTTGCTGTAATTATTGTATACCATAGTGAGGAGGTTAATAAATCAATAATGGAGATCGATGTACTTGTATTATCAATATTAATATTTTGAAATACTACTGAAAAATATTTGAATACAAAATAATAGATTGCTGTTAGATTTGACTTCTGGGTGTATTGAAATATATTAATGTTATTTTCGTCGACGTCGTCATTTCCAGGACTGCATCCCTCCTCAGCCACTTCAATAATGTTGGTTATTTGGAAGAGGGTGGCACAGTGGTTAGTACTGCTGTCTCCCAGCTCCAAGGACCTGGGTTTGATTCCCAGCTTGGGTCACTGTCTGTGCAGAATTTGCACGTTCTCTCTGTGAATACGTGTGTTTCCTCTGGGTGGCCTGGTTTCCTCCCATAGTCCAAAAATGTGCAGGTTTGATGGATTGGCCATGCTGAATTTCCCCTTAATGTCGCAGGATATGCAGATAAGAGGGATTAGCACAGTAAGTTGTGGGAATAGGGCCTGGGCTAGGATTGTTATCGTTGCAGCCTCAGTGGACTAAATAGCCGCCTTCTGCACTGCAGGATTTCTATGATTCTATGAGTCATCTAAAATCTGTTCCAATTTTCTTTCATTTGTGAATGAATACAGACTATCAGCCCTTTATTTGCTGGGGATACTGTTTTACTCAACTTTGTGGTGTTTTTTTTTTGTTGAATGATGTTAAGTTTCCCCTCAGGCTAAAGAAAATATTTGTTGAAGTTCATGCTTTTTATTTTGAATACTGCTTCCCTTTTAGCTTTTGAAGCTGGCTGTCCATGTGCAAATTGTGTCTCAGGAACAAACAGTATCTCCCTTAAGTAAAAGCAGAAAGTGCTGAAAATGCTTTGCCAGTCAGGCAGCATCATGGGGAAAGAAGCAACATTCTGGGTGTTGAGTTTTCATCAGATTGTACATCTTGGAATGTACAGCCCAGGGTTAGAAATTACTCTATTTTGCAGGAAATTTTTGTAATGGAATATGCATAATTTTCAGTGTCGTCTATCAATTAAAACACGCAAATAGGCTGAGACCTGACTTTAAGGCTTTAAAATTGCTTTCAAATATTTCATGAAACATTGATCTTTCGCACAGTTGAATCTTCTGTCTGAATTTATAAAGGAGCAGTACGTCAAGAATAAAAATAGTAAGATGTGAAGATGCCGGCATTGGGCTGGGATAGGTACAGTAAGAAGTCTCACATGTGAGTTGTACTCACAAAGTCCAACAGGTTTGTTTGGTAGCATGAGCTTTCAGAGCATTGCCCATTCATCAGTTGACTCATCTGATGAAGGGATAATGCTCCAAAAGATTGTGCTACCAAATAAACCTGTTTGATTTTAACCTGGTGTTGTGAAACTTCTTACTGAATAGCTAAGCCTGAGAATGTCATGTTATAAAATTTACTTAGTTCAAATTATACATTTTTTTTGAAGCACAATGCTCACTTTGTTGAATTACGTTATTCACTTTATTAGATAATCCAAATATTTTTTAGTGCAGGAGAACTTTGATTTATCAGTAGACAGCACCTTGCATTGGTTTGGAGTTTCACACGCCATTCATAAAACTTAAATGTGCTAAGTTCAAGAAAGGAAAAAAAAACTTGCATTTATATAACATTGTTCAGAAGTTCAGAATGCCTCAAAGAGGTTTATAGCCCATGAAGCACTTTTGAAATCTCTCAATCTTTACAATGCAGAAGGTGACCATCTAGCCCATCGAGTCTGCACTGAAACAGCACTCCACCTAGTCCCGGTCCGCAGTCTTAGTCCTGAGAGTAACTGGCATTTGCATCAAGACAGCATTTGTCCAAGTGTGAAATTGAGGAGCCCCAGCAAAATTGAAGTCAATGGAAATCTTGCAGAAAACTGTCTACCAGTTGGGGGTCATGCCTAGCACAATGGTTGTTGAAGGCTAGTCAACATTTTTACCAATACCATAAGAGAAAGATGTAACTGTGACAAATGGATTGGTGAGGATAAGATAAAACAATGTTTTTTCTTTCTCTTGTTTGTTGATTCTCCATTTGCTAAGCCAAGTTTGAAGCTGTGCCCTTCAGGACGCAACTAGCTGTCAGGAGTGGTACTGCCAAACCAATTGTGGTGATGGATTTTGAAAATGCCTTGTCCTCAGTTTTTCTTCTAAGTGGTGCTCAGCGTGGTGAAGTATTGAACTGAGGGAAGGTGGAATGCGGTAATCAGCAGGAGCTTTCATTATCTATATTGACTTCATGCCTTGAACTTTTGAGTCCAGAATCAATGTTGACGAGTCTCTGGGCCACTCCCTTCCAACTGTGCACCACCGTGTCTTGGGCATTAGCTGAAAGGTGTAATCCTGCCACTCCATATGGCTTCTTCTTGATTGGTCTATGGGCAACTCGCTGAATTTTGACACTATTCCCCAGATGTTAATGAAGAGAGCTTTGTAGGATTGACTGGCCTGGTGGTTGTGTTTTGCTGTGTTTGAATCTGATGCTGAGTTTGATGCCAGGAGCTCAATACTCATTTACTTTAGCTGTTTTATGGCCTGGCAAACTGCTTGTCTCCTTGAATTCCTACATAGTGAGGGTAGTTTATATTAAACATATTATTTACAGTTGATGACATCAGATGAAAATAAATTAAGTCGCTGGAAATAATTGCCACATCTCCATTCTTAAAAAAATTATATTTTAAAATGTTTTCAATGCATAAACATAATGAGAATTGCTAAGAAAGTACCTTAAAGATCAAACCTCTTGATGTCTTATAAATGTTAATGTCAGGGATGACTTAAATACATTGCTTTATGTTTGGAAAATACATAGACCAGACTTACTTGGTCAGCATTTTGAATTTATTAAAGTTGAGTAGTGAGAGCCTTTTTAAATTTACAAATAGGTAAATATGAAACCGAGACAATGTTCATTGCTGTTCTGATGTGATTTGTTGATGCTGAACCGTAATCGTGGAATTCCTAGAAGGAAGCCATTCAGCCCATCGAGTCTGCACTGACCACAATCCCACCTAGGCCCTATTCCCATATGACATATATTTGCCCTGCTAATCCCCCTATCAACCTAATGCACATATCTTTGGACTGTGGGAGGAAACTGGAGCACCAGGAGAAAACCCATGCAGACACTGGGAGAACGTGCCAACTCTACACAGGCAGTGACCCGAGGCCGGAATGGAACCCAGGTCCCTGGTGCTGTGAGGCAGCAGCGTTAACCACTGTGCTGCCCATGTTATGTTGCATGATTTCCTTTATCTATGTCAGCCATAAAGTAATGTTTGTGCGATGAAAGAAATGGCATAAGCTGCAAGCGAGCTTACAATGTTGATTCTTCTGAGAAGTCTGCCAATCAGTAAGTATAAATTTAATGTTCTTTAAAGATCTTAGTGACTGACAGCTAATTAGGCAAGGTGCCGACATGGAGCATGAAATGAACAGCTGTTACTGAGGTACTGCATTGAAAAGTGTGATGGATATCTCGCAAAATAGATGCCAGTGAGAAATTTCAGACGCTGCTGGTTTAATAATAAAACTGGAGTGGTTTAATAATAAAACTGGAGTGGTTTAATGCAGACATTATAAGAGACCCGGTAATGTATTTGAATCAGTTATTTTCTTCAACTGGTGTTTTTTTTGTAAGCAAAATGTATACTCGTACGAAAAGCTGAAGCCAGTACATTTAGCAGTATGATAGTGACTGGGGATGTGATTGCTCAGGTAGAACAAAGAGTTCTCATGGAGCAATCAAACTCCCTGTCAAGGCAGTTGCTTGCTCATATTATTACAAGCCAGCAATCTGGAACTTTTGCATTTAAAAGAAAATCTACACTGAACAGAAACCTGGAAAAGGTAAGTACATTTCAGTTTTTATGAATCACTGACCAGTTTCTACTTGTTTTCTTTTGACTTTATTTTCTTCTCATTTTTGCACAGTTACTTTTTTCAGCTTTTTAAAGTCAGGTTAAAGTTTATTTATGAGTCACAGCTCAGGCTATATTAACACTACTATGAAATTACTGTGAAATTTCCCCACAGTAATTGTTCATGCCAATGCACCTAACCAGTATTTTTCAGCAGAAACCGAAGCACCTGGAGGAAACCCTTGCAGACACAGTGAGAATGTGCAAACTCCACATACACAGTGACCCAAGCCAGGAATCAAGCCCGGGTCCTTAACGCAGTGAGATAGCAGTGCTAACCAGCATGTCACCCCGTTAGTTTGTAGCTTTCGCAGTAGTTTGTAGTCTTGTTAAGATTGTAGGATGGGTTCATCTGCAGAGGATGGAATTATGTTAATGATAACTATGGACATACTCAATAGGGTGGTGATGTCAGATGTTTCCTTATGTAAAATGATTAAATATTTATTTACCTCACAGAGGCTTACAGACTGAGTGAGAAGTGTAAATATAAAAAGTTGTGCTAGAGTTTGTGGATCACATTTATTTTCCGAGTTAGACAAGAAACAAGCATATTTTACAGAAGTACCGGTAAAAGGCCTTCAATTTAACAAAAGATATTCCAGATAAACCTAACAAACACATTCAGTAATGCACTTCAAGCACCAACTTGCAATTTATTTAGCAGGTAGTTTATATCTGCCGCCATCGATAACTATTTAAATTATTTAGTACATGCGTAAAAGTAGTGAAATACTGTCATTTTTGTGCCCCAGTTGAATTAATATAAATGAGTATAAAATTCCATCTGTGGTCATACATCATCTGCAGATTTTCTGACCTGATTGGAGTTTAAAAGCTGGAATAGTCGCTTCTTGAAAAATACTATTGTGATCGATGCACATAATCCCCAAAGCTCGCTTTTTTCCACAATTCTTTGCTCGTGTATGGTCGTGAGGGAATGTAGTTCAACATGAGTGTTCACTTTGTGATGTGCAAATCTCAAGGTATGAACATATTTACCATCTTCCAAAAACTAGCTTGCGTGAAGTGGGGAAGGTTTTTGTAATACCCAATCTGTTAAAATATAGGCCTTATCTAGATGATGCTGTTAGCAGTTGGGATAGATTCCCTGTCTTTAAGATGTCAGTAGAGCCTCCCTGTGTGTTTATTGGTATTCTTTGGGATTAAATTGTTTCACACATTTGATCTTAAAATCTGACTAGTGTTGTGCCTGCTAGTGGAGCAAAGAGTAATAGTGCTTTGAAACTGCATCGGTGTAGCCAAGTACCAGCATGTTTCATTGTAACTTTATTTCAAATGCTGACTTGAAAATATGTGCAATGATGTTGGCGTGGGGAGCGGGGGTGGGGGGCAGGAGTGCATTGAAAGTGGAAAGCAGAGGGGAGGTTTCTCAATGCCAGCTGTATTCTGTCTGAATGAAAGGAGTAGCTGAAAACCATTAATCAATCTGGGGTACCAAGTGAGTTAACATTTTCCAAGAAAACACTTCTGAAGTTACTATGCCTGGAAATCAAAACCCAAATTTATAAATAAATGTATTCTGGCAAAACAGAAAACATGGAATAGTCAATTTGCAACTTTAAGTTATAATGTAAGTGAGGATGAGAAAGACCATTTGATTGTCCAACGAAGTCTACAGTCTAAAATGGCGCAGCCATTGCCGCCTTCTAAAAACAATTTCTGTCTTTTGCATTTACTATATTTAGATGTATGCTATTTCATTCTTTGCATGAAGAAAGGCTTGCTGCCATTGCTTTTCAAATTGACTTTCATTCCTTTGAGACTATGACATTCTCATTCTGCCAATATTTAATTTGAAATGATGTTTTGGATTGGGCTTCACTACATCCTGTCACTATCTATATAGGGCTTTTAAAGTCACTTTTTGACACTGATTTCTAAACTTGGATTATTTAATTTTTTTAAATTAAAATAACATTAAGAAAGAACAGTTCAACTATAAATTAACATGAATTCAACGTTTTTAACATATTTTGAATTGTTTATTTCTCTTATCCACCTCCCCTTTATTTTCCCTCTGTTACATCGCTTCATGAAGGCCCAAAGAACTGTGCAAGTAACATCTGCTTTAAATTCAGTCAGTGCGTGCGGAATGGATCATCATTAATTTAGCTTCTTGCTATTCATTACAAGGGGGTCAATAACTGGAAAATTCAGCTTTCACTGTGTATTGAGTGTTTGGCTCATACTGATTTTCAGTCTCTGATCCCTGGAGGAGGACCCTCACTTGATCCTAAATGCCATGCTATGACTTTCTGAAATAAAAGCAGGGAAGTGCTGGCATTAGTCACCAGATCTGACAGCACCTTTAGAGAGAGAAAGAGAGACAGTAAATAGTTAAAGTCTGCGATCTTTCACCAGAATTTTCTGACATCAGCTGCGAAAAAGTTTTTGTTTCTTTGAGGACCAGCATGTTGGATGGACCTCCAGGAAGATGTAAAAGTGCACATGAAAAACATTTGAAGCACTTTCCATTTAGCTGTTTGGTAGTGATGCAATTTAAATATTTCTGAGAAAAAAATGCTATCAAAGCTTTTCACCTTTTGTTTAATTCAAAAAGTGTGAGCACCAAAAAGTTTAAAGTTTATTTATTTATTAGTGTCACAAGTAAGGCTTACATTAATACTGCAATGAAGTTACTGTGAAAATCCCCTAGTCGCCACAGTCAGGTGCCTGTTCAGGTCAACACATCTAACCAGAATCAAACATTCTCTCTGGCAACATTTTGACCAGTCAGAGTTGACTTGCCAACCAATCAGCACTCTTTCCTCGTACTGTATAAATTGTTGCTCCCTTTTAATTTCTTTATTTTTGCGTCTGTCCTGATAAGTACAAGACAAAAAGCTTACATGGCATTGTGTCTTTACAGTGTTACACTTTATATTTATTTCAAAATGGGGAATGGAGAATTCTTCTTGTGATAGGTATCAGCAATGAGTAAACTTTTCTTCGAACCTTCATGATTGCATTAGATTTTTTTATTGTCAATTCAGTGAACTTGCTGTATGCATATAGGTCTTGTTGGATGATAAACTAACTTAAATGGATTCAAAATTGTTTGCAGTTTGACTCACTAGCTTTCAGCCTTTGTTCTCACATTTGTAGAATTCAATTCAGACAAGCAGTTTGAATAATAAAAGCCTGGAATATTTGGGATTTATTGGCTGATTGGATTGCCCGCATTGTAATTCAAAGTAGCATTCATATCTGCCAACAGATGGCACTGTTAAATCATTTTGCATATTGTTGCCTTTAAAACGTAAGAGTGTGCATTTATATATGATCCTTCATTCCTCAAGATGTCTCATAGTCCTTCAGTGACAACTAATTGCTTTTGAAGTGTAGCCACAGATTTTAGTGACTAACCTTTACATAATGATCAATTTCATTTGACAATGCATATGGATGATGTTTCAAAAATAAACGTGCATCAAAATATTTATAAATAATGGGCATGAAGTCTAAAATTTACTAAATTGTGATCAGTCTATTTCCCACATAATTAAGGTATTTCTGGCACCCAGAATATTGGCACTTTTGAACCCCTTACCAGGAACTTAGGGGATAAACTCAGCTGACACATTCTTGTGCAATCCAAGAGAAGTGTTGATCATTTAAGAATCAAATCGAACCTGGCTGCTTTTTCAAGTGATGATTTACAGTCTTGTTGCAATGTTTGAAAAAGGGAATTGAGCTTTTTGGCCACTTCTCCCTTGACTAACATTACCAAAATCGAATAAATTTCTTTTTGCCTTACTGCTGAGTGGGGAGTTACTTATAATGGCTACACAATACACAAGTTAGTATTTTGATTCGATTTATTATTGTCACGTGTACAGTGAAAAATATTGTTTATTGTACTCTATGCAGACAAAGCACACCATTCATGGAGAAGGAAACAAGAGAGTACAGAATGTAGAGTTACAGTTATCTTTAGAATGTAGAGAAAGATCAACTTAGTGTGAGGCAAGTCTTGCAGCAGCAGGGAAGAAGCTGTCCTTGAGTCGGTAGTATGTGACCTTAGACTTTTGTATCTTTCTCCTGATAGAAGAAGGTAGAAGAGAATGCCCATGGTATGTGGAGTCCTTAATTGTGCTGGCTGCTTTGCTGAGGCAGTGGGAAGTGTAGACAGAGCCAATGGTTGGGAGCTGGTTTGCATGATGGATTGGGCTACCTTTTGTAGTTTCTTGCAGTCTTGGGCTGAGCAGGAGCCATGCTAAATTATTGTAATGGTTATTTTGAAGTATTTTAAGATATTTTGATGTTATAGGATGCTTATTCAACTGTAATGCTCTAATAATTGTTTTCTGTTTTAATACACTTTGTTTTGACATGCGCTAAACTGCTTTAGATTCTGACTTGGATTTGTCATTTAGCAGTACTGGAGTGAACGTTCTTCTTACTTAAAACTTAATTGGACTGAACCTGATTCTTTTGTACAGTAAAGAGAGCTTCAAGCTAATTAAATCAGTAGGAAGTAATAGCTTAAAACCCTGTCTTATCAATGGAAATTGAATAATGGATTTCCACAAAGGGTTTATTAACTTTTGAGTCATCATGCATTGACTAAGATGATAGAGGAAGTGACATTGTGCTTAAAGTCTGCTTTAAAAAAATTACACTGTTTGAGCTATCCATGTATATCCTAATTTTAACAGCAATAATCCTGTATTCATTTACTAGCAACAACCAATGTGTTATTTTAGCTCTGAAACCAACGCAACTGGAAAGACTGTCCTGTCAATTTATTTTTATAAATTGCCTCTTAACATTGTGATCTTAGCCAGCATTGAGTGAACAAACATTGATGTAGCTAGGGAGCTGCTAGTTGGGTCTTTGCAAAAGGAAACTCTCAAAAATACCCTCGGTTGTTTCCATTTGTGTACTTAATGGTTCTCAAAGCAAAAAGGAGTTCAGTTCCTTGACGAACTCCTTAGACTTTGATTTAAACTAAACATGGAATTTTGACCAAGTTCTTATTCCTTGACCCTCTGTAAAAAAAAAAAGCACAAATGTAAGAATTCAAAGAGGTGAGACCCTGAGCCCACATGTGTCCAAGAAACAGACACCACTCTGCACCACCTGATGTGTGAAGTTTAATATGGAAGCCTCGAAGTGTCACTGCATGGGGTAATAAAGTCAAGTCACAGTGGGCCAACTAGTACGTAGACACAAATGGATACTGAAGTTGATTTGCTTTTTGGATTGAGACGTTGCAGTGTTGTAAAATCCACTGTACGGACACGAGAACTGGACCCTAAATAAGGCTGGTGAGAAGAGGATTACAGCTTTTGAAATGTGGTTCTGGTGAAGGATCCTTGGAATCAGCTGGACAGAGTGAACAATCAATGCCATTTGTCTGCAGAAAAAATGGGACTCCCAACATCTTGTGGAATTTTAGCTGAAGTGAAGAAATGGAAGTTGAGAGAGTGCAACCACTGGAAAAAGCAGAGAAGGGCATTCTAGTGCTGGTGAAACATCAGGAAATAACAGTAGCACAGTGGTTAGCACTGTTGCTTCACAGTGACGGAGACCTGGATTTGATTCCCAGCTTGGGTTACATGGTAGAGTTTGCACTTTCTCTCTGTGTCTGCAAGGATTTCATCTAAATGCTCTGGTTTCCTTCCACAGTCTGAAAGATGTGTTGGTTAGGTGCATTGGCCATGCTAAATTCTCCCTCGGTATATCCAAACAGGAGTGTGGTGACTAGGGGAATTTCACAGTAACTTCATTGCAGTGTAAATGTAAGCCTTACTTGTGACTAATGAATAAACTTTAAGGTTAGAGAAGGACTGGTTGGATGGCCAACATCTGAAACTGAACAGAGAGAGGAATGACATCTGCATGTATGAGTATTTCAATGAATGATAAAATTATAGAATCATTCATTCATGCTTGGGCTATTTTCTCCAGAAAAGGGAAGACTAAAGTGTGCCCTGCTAAAAGATACAAGATAATGAACATATTTGAGATGATAAATGTGGGGAGGAAATTCTCATGTATGGGGAAGATGATAACTGCAGATTGTAAGCATGCTAGTCACTAATAAATTCAGTAGGAAATACAGGAGAACCTGTCTTGCCTGGGGTGGTTAGAATATGCAACTTGCGACTTGTGGAGCAGTGGGACTAAATAGAATATTCAAGGGGAAACTAGAGAAACAAATGACAAAAAAAGGAATAGGCAAATAGATGATGAAGAATGGGTATGAGGACAGGAGCAACGTGGCCTCTTTCGCTGTAGGTATCTTATAATTCAGGCAGTAAACATATTTGAATTCTTGTGTAGTGTTCTGTTGCTTTGAATAATAGATCTGAGTTCATTAATTAAAATAATTAACAGCACAATGAAGCGTTTGGGCTCAATAAGAAGTCCAACAGGTTTATTAGTATTATGAGCTTTCCTTCATCAGGTGATCTTTTGGGCTGTTACAGGTATTTTTCCAACCTTGATTTTGAACTGTAGAATGCTTTGGCATTTGCCATCATCATTGGCCTTCAGTTGGATAATGGTGGAGAAGAAGTGTGTACCAGGTGACTGTTATGTTATTTGAGTCGTCATTTTCTTTCCATTGCCTATAATATATAGGAGACATCTGTGCAGAGGTTCATGACATGTTTGGATGTTGGAGCTGTGTGAGAATCACATCGCTGCAGTATGACTGAATTTCTGAATGCCTGGGTGTTTCCCGTAAGTTTCAGTTCATGCTTTTATAATTCTAGACCAATACAAGGATGCATTTCGTTAACCCCACACAGTGATTTTGATCACTGCTTTAACATTAAAAAAATCACCACCTGAACAAGTATGTGCCTTGCTTCTTTGTCACTGGCACCTGTGTGAGTGACAAAGTCACTCACTGGCAAGTCATAGTCCAGTTTGTTGCATATTATGTTGCACAGCTATTGGTATGGCAACAGCAACTGCAGTATAACCAGAAGCAGAGGCATATTATTCCATTTTATCAAGTGGATTATTTCATAATTTGGTTGGAAGACTTATTCAGTTGTTCTGTCAGTTTTTTTTTTATTTAACAGTTTTAAGATGACAATGTTTAGCTGCAGTTATTAGGTCAGGGCTGCTACAGTTACAGAAGGCAACTGCTGGTGCTTAGAACAAGCTCACATCTTTTTCTTCTCTCATTGCAGTCAGTGACTTGAAGTTAACCTATTCTAATTAAACTCCTATTTTGTTAATTATAGACTGAATGAAAGAATGGTCATGGTGTTAGAATATCATAGAATGACACAATGCCATTCGACCCAATTAAGTCTGTTCTATTCACAGCCTATGCTTTATCATGATCTGTGCTTAACACATTTATTCTTACGATAACTGATTCTGCACAATTGCTCCCTAATTTCTTCTCTTCATTTCCTCCCATTAAAGTTAGTTGAAATAATCTTAATATTTAGTCATTCTTTCATTTGATCATCTTCACTTCTAATTGATTGAATTACATCAGCATCATTGTTTTAACTCTTGTTCTGAATTAACTGATGATGATGATCAGCTCATTATTCCTAATGTTGTATGGCACAGTGTTTTCAGCTTACATTGAGATTATTTATGTAATTTTCCAACCAGAATGGGAGGAGTGCTTAGTTTCTCGAGCCCCATTATTCCACAGGTTGCACCACTAGTTTAAAAATTTATGTCACTCACCAAAATGGCCAGTTATCTACTTTTGCCACCTTTACACCTAGGATAAAAGAGACTTCAACCGGACTTCTTTCATTAACCTCAAGGATTGATCTATTACAAAGCAAAATTTACAGATTGCAAGAATCGGTTAACGTACAGTTATAATCTACAAGTATAACTATTCATACCCAGCACGTGCGCGCACAAAAACAAGGACAAACAGTCTGCAGAGATCAACTTGAAGGATAGACTTTATAAAATAAAGGAAAAAGTTCAATAGTTTTGACACTGTGAAACTGGTCCCAGTAAATTCCTGAAGGTTCTCACCAACAGAACTGGAGGAGAATTTAGAACTGGATCAATTCTTCTTATCTTAGCTTTGCTGGTTTCTAAGTACAAGCAAGTTATGCTTAGGCCGCAGGTTGATAACCATTCATGGGGTGAGATTTTCCAGCTGCGCCAGCCTCAAAGCCAGAAAATTCCTCTTGAGGTCAATGGACTTTTGAATGATTTGTCTTTCACCCACTACGAATCCCATGGATGGCAGGACTTGAAGATTCCACTGATGTAATTTCAGCCAAGACCAGGTGTGAATGAGTTAGGGCTTCCTTTGATTTAATTTATTATTGTCACATATATAGTATACAGTGAAAAGTATTGTTCCTTGTGTGCTGTACAGACAAAGCATACTGTTCATAGAGAATGAAAGGAGGGAGTGGAGAAAGGAGGGATGTAGAGAAAGATCAGCTTAGTGTGAGGTAAGTCCATTCAAAAGTCTGATGGCAGTGTCAAAGAAGCTATTGTTGAGGTGATTGGTATGTGACCTCCAAAAGAAGATGGAAGTATGTCTGGGGAATGAGGGTCTTTTAATTATGCTGGCTGCTTTTTCAAGGCAGAGGGAAATGTAGACAGTGTCATTGGATGGGAGGTTGGTTTGAGTGATGGTCAGGGCTTCGTTCATGACTCTTTGTGATTTCTTGGCTTATTTCTCAAAACTGAGTTCAAAAACAATAGGTTGAAAACTTGAAGCCTGTCACCTGATTTCTAGTATTTAATAAGGCCTTTGCCTTCGAACCAGTTTTTTCGCAATAATCAAAATAATTACAGTTCAAGCAAACAAGCAGCTGAAGCCTCCTCCTTTTAAGGGCCTTGCTAATGAGGTAGCTGAACATGTGATTTCTTAGATTGTCAGCTCACAAGTCTTATCTATCTCCATGAGGCTTTCTTCATAATTTGAGATACCGTTTTATATTGCACTGCTATTCTTTAAATTCTCGTTGTGTTGAAGTTTCAAAAGGTTTCAGCAATGCAAATGTATCTTCACCAATGATCAATTCACTGTGACAATAACTTGTAATTCATACTCCCTTGATGTATGCACTAAAAAATGTGATTCACTCCTATTAATGTTGAGGCAACATTTTAACCAAATGCAGCATTAAGGGGCCTCAGCAAAGCAGTGACCCAATTCACCTGTACCTTATGCGTAGGAACATGGCATTCCAAAAGCAAAATACTGTGGATGCAAGAAATCTGATATAAAGAAAGTACTAGAAATAGTCAACTGGTCTGGCTGCATCTGTGGAAGAAAAAACAGAGTTAATATTTCAGGTCAGTAACTTTGCTTCAGAGCTATTACAATATACATTATCACAAGTTAATTATGACAGCTTGTAACATTAATATACCGTAAATTTTTTTAAAATCTTGTCCTCTGCAGCTCTCCCAGCCTCAGCTTGTGTCATTGTTGCCGAGTTGTCTGTAGACATCCTTCTATTTCTAATTTAACAGGGTTTGTTTATTTTTATATTTTGGAATCTTTTATGACCCTGTATTGTTAGGAAGAATGTCAAGTGTTTTGGACAGTTCTTTTTCCTTCCTAGTGAATTTAAGGTTTCATTTTCTGTTGTTAGTTTCAGAAGGGGCATCAAGCTGAGAAGATGTGTTTTTCTCTCTCTCTGTCTCCCTGGTTTTGGAAATTCTGCAATAGAAAATCTGCAATTGGTGACTTGGGAGTCTCTCCCTGATTAGAGAAGCTGTTCTGATTTCAAATTGTTCTGGGTATATCCAGAGAGCTGCTAACAGTTACTAGGCTGAGAAGGTCAGGGTTTCAGTTCTCCAACCAAAGGAGATCTAGTATCACATAAGCATTCATCTTTACTGTGTTAAACCTGTGGAGTGGGTTTTTGCCTATTGGAAGTTTTTGTTTCACTGGAGCATTTTAGATATATTTGTTAAGGGTTATACATTGTAGTGGATGTTTTGTTTTTGTTTGTAATTGGTGAAAGTTATTGTTAATTTACTTTCCATACGTGTTACCTATATTCTTAAAAAACTTTGTTTGATAAGAGGTCCTTGGTGGGTTATTTGAATCATGCCTGAAGTGAAACATATGCTTAACCCTCACAAATTTCAAAGCGCAAAACTTATGATCCAGGTGGGCTTCATAAAACACTTTGGAGTTTCTGACCTGAATTATAACATAGCCCTTAGACTTTGTTACAGGACTTTCACAGATCAACATATTCGTCATTTCCAGCTGCTCCTTTAGTATTCTTCCATAAGTGGGGAGTGGGGGCTGTTTGAAGTGGGGCTGTTTGTAGTCTTTGTTTGCCTATACTATTCATTTCTATTCAAAGGTGCTCTGATATCGCAGCAGTCCATACTAACCTACAGTTATGTTTAGATAGCAGAGAATTTGCATTGACAAGTGGTACATAACATTTACAAAATGTAAGTGCCAAGCAAATACCATCTCCAGCAAGAAAATAGCCAATCATTTTTCCTGACTTGCAACAGACATCATCTCTGAAACCATCCCATCAACATTATTCATGGGGTTGCTTATGCTCAGAATGTCAGCATCATGTCTACATGTTCAAAGAGGCTGGGTGGGGACTTTGTAATTAGTGACTCACCTCATGACTCCTCATAACCTCTCTAACATCGAGAAGACTCAAGTCAGCACGTGCCAGAATACTCATCACTTGTTTGAATGGGCTCAGCCGCAACAGTACTGAAGTTCAACATAGAGGAAAGCGATTCCCCTGATAGATATCACTATCACTGAACTAATATCTACTCTTCCATTGTGATTGAGCCAAGGCTGCAATATAAACGATTCAAAGTATGCACTGAAACAACTCACCAGCTGTGCTTCAACACCACTAGTTAGCCCCATGATTTCTACCATTGAAATGGATCATGTAGCAGTATAATCATTGCAGATTTTTCCTCTAAATCCCACAATTTGTAATATATATAAATGACTTGGAAGAGGGAGTAAGTGGAGTGATCAGCAAGTTTGCAGACGATACAAAGATGGCTGGATTTGCGGATAGTGAGGAGCATTGTCAGACGATGCAGCAGGACATAGGCTGGTAGCTTGGGCAGATAGATGGCAGATGGAATTCAATTCTGATAAATGTGAGGTGATGCATTTCAGGAGAAAGAATGTAGGGGGGAGGTATATGATAAAGGGTAGACCTATTAAGAGTATAGAAACACAGAGGGACCTGGGGTGCAGGTGAACAAGTCTCTGAAGGTGGCAGAGCAAGTGGAGAAGGTTGTGAAGAAAGCATATAGTATGCTAGCCTTTATAGGAAGGGGTATAGAGTACAAAAGCTGGCCTTTAATGTTGCAGTTGTATAAAACATTGGTTAGACCACATTTGGAATACTGCGTCCAGTTCTGGTCGCCTTATTACTGGAAGGACGTGGAGACTCTGGAGAGAGTGCAGAGGAGGTTTACCAGGATGCTGCCTGGTATGGAAGGTCTGAGTTACGAGGAGAGGTTAAGCAAATTGGGACTGTTTTCCTTAGAAAGACGTAGACTTAGAGGAGATCTAATAGAGGTGTACAAGATTATGAGGGGTATAGATAGAGTAAACAGGGTTAAGCTTTTTCCTAGGATGGACTCGAATAGCATGAGGGGTCACCGGCTTAGGGTGAGGGGGGTAAGGTATAATTTGGATGCTAGAGGGAGTTTTTTCACACAGAGGGTGGTAGGGGTATGGAATGCGCTACCAAGTAAAGTGGTGGAGGCAGGTACTCTGGAGTTATTTAAGAAATACTTAGATGGGCACATGAACAGAATGGGAATGGAGGGGTATAGAAAACTGATTTAAAATAGGGATCATGAGCCTTGGGAGTCCCTGGGAAGTGTGTAAATAGATGATGATATTGATGTACTTGTTTTTATCCTACAGGTGCTTTGGTCCACCTTGTTGTCTAACGAGGGGCATACACGCGATGGGTCGTGAGAGGGCTGCTCTTGGAGTTTTTTCGAGAGTATCCTAGTGCTTCACGTCGTTAGTGTACGCTTGACCTGGACCATTTGATGGGCAACACGACAGCTCAGTGACTATCGCTGTGCTGTGCAGATACATGGATTTGGGCCTGTGTCTGTGGGAGTTTGCGCATTCTCCCCGTGCTTGCGTGGGTTTTCTCCGGGTGCTCCGGTTTCCTCCCACATCCCAAAGATGTGCTCTTAGGCTAATTGGCAAAACAAATTCTCCCTAAATTGTCTCAAATTTGGTTTTTAATCCATAGATCTATAAACATAGACAGGGATCACAGATAGAGGTGGGAACATCGGGGTGACAGCGCGGGCTCATTGGGCTGAATGGCCTGTTTCCCGTGCTGTTTTGTTCTTTGTAACAGTTTGGTTTGGTCATTCCCTCAAATCTTGGGTTTTGTTCTGCGTGCATAAGCTTGCACTTAATTAAGGTAAAATCTATCCATTGCTTCTTAGCTCATTCACTTAATCATTCCCAATCCTTTTGAATAAATCAATTCCTCTGCATTTGTCATCAAGCTATATAGCTCAACTTCCTCAGCAAATGTTTTCATGTAACTATCCATTACTTTACTGAACAGTGTGAAAAGCCCGATATCTGGGACAGACTCTGAGAGCTTTGCCTTGCCACCAATCCTAACCAGTATGTTTCCTCTTTCAAGTTAGCGATCACATATGTTATGAAAAGCTGTTTGATACCATTGAACTGGAATTTGAAATGGATGGAGAATACTTAATACAGATAATGATTACGCAGAACCTAGTGTGAATGTTGAGAAAATGGTATCTTCAAATTTTATTTTTGTGGCTTTGAAACTTTAAGTTAAAACAAAATGTTTGAAAATTCAAAGTTGCATTAGGGAGAAAAAAAACAATTGCATTTCTTTCTTGTTGCCATTAGTTAATATTTCATATACGTATATAAAAAATAAAAATTAGACCGTTCTAATGGAAGGTCACAAATCTGAAATATTAACTGTTTTTCTGTCTCTCCACAGATCTTGCTAGATCTGCTGAGTATTTCCATAATTTTCTGCTATTGTTTTAGATTTCCAGCATCTGCAGTATTGTACTTTTGCATTAATATTTAATTATATTTCACAAGTTTTCATTGGATTTGGAAAGAAAAGTTCACAAGCAGAAAATGCCAAGCATATTTGGAATGTGGATGGCAGTGTTTTAATGGGATGATTTAATGTCATGTCATGTTTTTGCTGTTATATTTTGTGAAATGAAGTGTCTGGTTATGATTTTGATGCAAATATTGGATCCTTTATGGCTTTGTTTATAACTGCATAATTTGGTGCTATAATTAAATGTAGAAATCATGGCTGCACTTTTGTTCAGCTACCATTTTACAGTCTCTTCCAGTTTCTAATCAGAAAACATCAGCATAATTGAGGGGCAAGGTTGACAGTTGTGGACATCTTGCATAACATTAACACAGTTGAGTTTGTTACTCACAACTAAATAAAACAGAGGAGAATACAATAAATTATTTCATGCTGGGTCTGTCAGGGTTGAGCCTGGAGGTAAAGAAGGTCTGAAGAGGGGGGTTGAGATTGACAGTCCATCTAAATGACAGCTAGCTGTAATAAGAATTGCACTTCCTTGTTAACCATATTGCACCTGCTTTTGCCTTTAAAGATCTACTCATTAATGAATAAAATCTCATTTGTGTTGGTAAACAAAGTGAACATAAGTGATTGAAGGGACCAATCTCAACGTGCTGATCCTGTGCAGTGGAAACTATTTCTCCCAATTTGACCTTTAAATCATTGCAGCCAAGTGGAATTCTATTCAAAGTGACAACTAACAGGATATCTGATAAGAAAAAGACTGCGCCACGATTTCATCTGGCAGCCCCCCCCATCATTCTTTCAACCCCTCTCAAACTCTGTTCCTGTCCTCTCGTGCACAACATTTTCCTTCGCACCATCTTTTGACGCCCCTGTTTTGGTCACAGCTCCCTCTCTAAACCTCTCCACTTCTCTGTCACTTTCTTCTCCTTTAAAACTCTCCCTAAGATTTTTATTTTTTTATTTATTATTGTCACGTATTAGAATACAGTGAAAAGTATAGAAAGAGCAACAAAAAAAAGGATCTCATTAGGTATTGAGAGAGAGGCAGGAAGGCTTTGATTGCATTGTCTTCCATGTACCTTGCATTTTTAATGTAGAGAAAGCTGCTTTAGAGAAATGATGAAAAAACTTGCAGAAGCCGAAGCTGGTAGCATTTGAGGAGTGACCAAAAGCATTTTTTGGAGGTATGGATTTTGAGGTGTGCCTTAAAGGGAAAGGTGTAAGTAGGAAGTGAGGGAATTATAGTGCCTAATGCCTCAGACTTGAAAGCATGTTTCCAACAAAGAACAAAGGGAAGTATTGATGAACAAAAGATGAAGAGTCAATGGAATAAAGAGCTTCTGCTTGGCTTGACTTGGTTTGGGGGGTGGGTGGCGGCTGTTGTACTACAGTGGGGGGAGCAGTACAGACAAAGAAAAATTGAAATATAAAGTTGAAAACTTTTAAATTGAATTATTGGGCTGAAAAACATCAATGCTGGTCAGCAAAGATGGGGATGATGGGTGAGCAAAACTTGATGTGTGATTGAAAAGCAGCAGTTTTGGATAAGCCAAATTGTTATGGTGGGTAGGTTATGGCAAGTTAGTCAGGAGAGAGAATGATCAATATAAAAGCAAAGTACTGCAGATGCTGGAAATCTGAAATAAAAACAAAATGCTGGATGATCTCAGCAGCATTAGTGGAGAGAGAAAAACAGTTAGCATTTCAAGTTTTAGAATAATTAAATCTGCAGGTAATAGAGGCTTGGATGTGGATTTCAGTCATGATGTGGAGATGCCGGCGTTGGACTTAGGTAAACACAGTAAGAAGTCTCACAACACCAGGGTAAAGTCCCAATGGGGTTATTTGGTAGCAAATGCCACTAGTTTTCAGGGCTCTATCCCTTCGTCAGGTGAGTGGGGAGTTCTGATCACAAACAGGGCGTATAAAGGCACACACTCAGTTTATAGAATACTGATTGGAATGCGAGTCTTTACAGCTAATCAAGTCATAAAGGTGCAGATAATGTGAGTAGAGATAACATTAAGCATAGGTTAAAGAGATATGTATTGTCTCCAGACAGGACAGTAAGTGAGATGTTGCAAGCCCAGGCAAGTCATGGGGGTTACAAATTTATATGACATGAACCCAAGGTCCCAGTTGAGTCTCTCACATGAGAACATAAATCTTATGTGAGAACACTATCCACCAGGTACGTGGTACCTACTCTTGCAACTCGGCCAATGTTGTCTACCTGATATACTGCAGGAAAGGATGTCCCGAGACTTAGTACGTTGGGGAGACCATCAGACACTACGAGAACAGATGAATGAACACCGCTCGAGAATCACCAGGCAAGACTGTTCTCTTCCTGTTGGCGAACACTTCAGCGGTCATGAGCATTCGGCCTCTGATTTTTGGGTAAGCTTTCTCCAAGACGGCCTTCACGAACAAGACAGCGCAGAGTCGCTGAGCAGAGACTGATAGCCAAGTTCCGCACACATGAGGACGGCCTCAACCGGGATCTTGAGTTCACATCCCACTGTTTATAACCCCATGACTTGCCTAGGCTTGCAACATCTCACTTACTGAACTGGAGGCAATACATATCTCCTTAACCTATGCTTAATGCTATCTCCACTCACATTGTTTGCACCTTTAAGACTTCATTAGCTGTAATGACTCACATTCAAGGCAGTATTCTATAAACTGTGTGTGCTTTTATATGCTCTGTTTGTGATCAGAACTCCTCACTCACCTGCCGAAGGGGCAGAGTCCTGAAAGCTAGTGATGCTTACTACCAAATAAACCTGTTGGATTTTAAATTAGTGTTGTGAGACGTCTTACTGTGTGGATTTCAATGACAGAGGAGTTGAGGTGAGATGAGGGGTAGGTGGCCTTATGCAGTGAAATGCAATCAAAATGATATGGGTTTGGAGGCCCAGCTTGAAGCCTCAAACGGTGGTTTTGTGGTGAAATAAATACGATCTCATGTTAAGAGAGAAAGAATACATGTAAAATTTTTGTTTTGTTCAAGATTTTTTTTCTTTTGTTACCAATGACATTTGTCATCTTAAATGTAGGAAACCTGAGCAAGCTCCAACTGTGTGCTCTTGGTGACCTACAATCTCAGAATTTCCAAGCAGTGCATGCTGCAGTGCAAGACACCACAGGCATTCAGCATCAAAGCTGACTCAGGCATGATGCAAGGAGCGGTATCTGCTACTTTGTTTAAAAAGAGGACTTTCAGGAATAGTAAGTATGTGTGGAAATTGAAAAATAAAAAAGCTCAGTGGTAGATTCATTATTATTTTGAATTATGCTGGTTTCAAAAGCCAAAGCGCACACAAAATAAAGAAAAAGTTATCTTCGGTTGGCACACTGGTTAGCACTGATCCAAACAGGCGCTAAAGTGTGGAGAATAGGTGGGAATTTTGCAGTATCTTCTTTGCAGTGTTAATGTAAACCTTCCTTGTGACTAATAAATAATTTTTTTCTTGTGGAAGAGATTCTGTGACCAATTAATTTTACATCACACAGCTTCCTTTTTTGTATTTAAGAAGTGTAACACTAATTTTCGTATTTTGAAAATGGATAAACTGATGCTTGTTGGCTTTTACGCATCTATTGATTTTGAAATTCATGAACTCTGAGTTGTTTTGTACTTTAGTGTACACCCACAAATTACCGTAAAATTGAGCGCAATTTGGGAAGTTGAGAAATTTTCTTGCTTGAAGGTGGTGGGGGTTGAACTCACTGTGTGAAACATTGGTAAAGGCAGAATGTCTCATTGTATTTAAAATGCATTGGATATTCACTGGAAGTAGCGTAACTTCAAACCTACAAACAAAGAGCCCAACAGTGAGATTAGACTGAATAGCTCTTTTTCAGCTAAAACAGACATAGTGAGCCGAACAGTTTCCCTCTCAGCTGCAAATTTGTATTATTTGCTTTATCAAGGGAAATCCTCCCTACTGATGTACTGGACCATTTAAACTTCCAGGAAATGGGGAATATGTTATAGAGTCATAGAGGTTTATGTTTTACTGTAATATTCAGTCACAATGCAACAATGGGGTAATATTTCTATTGTGCAGTAGATATAGTGAAATTATAATAATGTACAATGATTTTGCTGCTTAAGTACACTGAAAAAACTTATAATCATCTTAGGACTTGTAAGTACACATTCAAATACGCTCTACGATGTGGCATTTGCTGAGCAAATCTTCAAACACAAAAGAAAGCTTCTGTGCCAGCTTATTTCCATCTCTTTTTAGTATGGTTAAAATCTACTAAAGCAAGTGCCAGACTTACTTCAGGTGAATTTTTCTTATGACAAATAATTACTTTTAATGAGCCTGCATGTGCTGTGCATAAACTCGTCAGAATTGTTAGGAACTCATTGAACTTATTAAATCCCTACAGGGCAGAAGGAGGCCATTTGAGTCTGCATTGACCACAATACCATCCAGGCCCTATCCCCGTAACCCCACACATTTACCCTGCTAATCCCCTGACACTACAGGATAATTTAGTATGGCCAGTCAATCTAACCCGTATATCTTTGGACTGTGGAGGGAAACTAGAGCACCTGGAGAAAACATGCAGACATGGGGAGAATGTGCAAATGCCGCACAGGCAGTGACTCAGGCCTGGAATTGAACCTGGGTCCCTAGCACTGTGAGGCAACAGTGTCAACCACCATGCCACACCAAATGGCTTTCTGTTGGAAAACTAAATGTATAAGTTGAACTTCAAATGAATTCTTTATGCAAGCACCTGTCAGCTAACTACTTATGATCAATCAGTTCTTGAAAACAGTAAGTGTATAAACGAGTAAATAGGATTTGATGGTTTCCTTTTTCTCTCTCGTTTTGAGAAGAGGTGTTTAGTATTGGTCTGCATTTTGATGACATTGAAGTACAGAATAGCCTTGTTAACAAAGAAATGCTGTCTTGTTAGTGATGTTTTTGGCTCTCAGTGGAGAGAGATGAGTGATAACTATTTTTTAAAATCCGCTTGTCAGTTTTGCTTCTCAGCAAAAGGAAAGAAGTTTTTCAATTAAAATTCATATGTCAGTTTGCAGTCCGAGATGAACTAAGGGTCAAGGACTGATGGACAAGTTTTTTTTCAGCAGAGCTGCTTTTTTGGAATAACATTTACTTTGGCATTCTTGATTACAAATTTGACTTGAAATATGTAGAACTTAACAGTTCAAAAGAGCGGCATTCATTCCATTGTCAGGGTCTGTCAAGGTAAATCAGCCATGTTGGTTTATTGGTATGGATAAGTAAAATACTGTAAATCTGCACCTTTGTGTACACTTGGGTATTAAAACTGCCTTTTCATTTGATTACTGTTTCTTCCTTGTGATGTATGGAAATGCCTATGGTCATGTGACAGCTCTGGGTTTATTTGATTTGATGTGTTGTCGAGGTTTGATTTAAACCTCTAAGCCTGCTGCCTCAGCGCCTTCTCATCTAGTCCCGTCAGAGGTACTCATTCATTACCCACACTAGAACAGTTTTATAGTGACAAGCAGTCATTAGTTATGACAGTATTTAGTCAAGCCTCTTTGTGGCAATATAAATGTTCACTTTACTAAATTGCTAGTCAAGGCTGTCTGCGCAGGAAGTTGCCATCCTCCAACTAAATCAAGCAATTTGCATTTCTCCTCTGCCTCCGTTTAATCAACATACTGTGAGCTAGCCGTAATGAAATTACTAAGTGATTGATTGCTCTGACATATCCTAGCCAATATCTCTGTAAATCAATACTTGTGCAGGTCAGAGCCCTGAATATCTTTGTTTCAGATTTAATACATAGATAGCCACTTTCCTTATTCTTTTGGCAGTAATCCAAGTATTACCACTTGCGAGAACTTGTACTGCAAGGCTTCTCTTTAGTTTGGTAGATTCTGTTAACTTTAAAAAGAAATAGCATCTATTCAACACTGAAGCAGATTTGTAATCATTCTGTTTCAAATGGTAATGTTGAACATCTTCCTGTCTGGACAGTACTCAAGATGCTGTCTTTTGCCGTTTGAAAACTAGAAATATGCATCCGATTTGGTCAAGTGTTTTAACGTTCAGTGAGCTTTATATTGATGAACTTATTTTCATTATCATACATTGGCTATCACACCTGTAAAGAGAAGAGATATTTAGTATTCAGGGATTTAATGATTATGCCGGATAGCGTATGTGTCACACAGCATATAGAAGCTCCTGACATGTATAGCTACTGGGTTCTGTACAAATTATTAGTCAAGACAACCTGGAGCTTTTGACCACAGGCTGAAAGCTGATTGCCTTTTTGTACGTGGCATTTTTCAGGAGCTGACAGTAGAATAGACGAATAGGCTAGCCATGGTCAAATATGTTTGTTTAGCTTTGGTTGCCCAGAACTCTATATCTTTACTTTCAGTATTGTCAGTCACTAAGAGCTTATCAAGAGTGACAAGATGTTGATTGGAAGAATTGGGGGAAAGTATAGTAATATTGAATGACAAAAAGATTAAATGGCACAATTTACTTAGACAAATATTGATCAAGTCTGGGGAAAACAAACTTTTTACCCTTTATTTACGGATTTATCCCGCCCCCCCCACCCCGCCCCCACCATGCATGCGCCCTCTTGTTATTAAATTGTTGACTCCAATTGTTCACATGTCCTTCTGAAATAAAGTCAAATTCATTTATTAGTCACAAGTAAGGCTTACATTAACATTGCAATAAAGTTACTGTGACATTCCCCTAGTTGCTGCAGTCTGCATGTGTTCGGATCAATGCATCTAATTAACATGTCTTTCAGAATGTGGGCAGGAAACTGAAGTATCTGGGGGAAACCCACACAGACACAGGGGAGAACATGCAAACTCCACACAGTCCCCTTCCCCCTGTGAAGCAGCAGTGCTAACCACTATGCTACTGTGCTGCCCAGTGAATAGTGAGAGAGTAATCTGGGTTGTTACTTCCAATTTCAAGCATCCATAACATTTCACTTCTGTATTGTTGTTTCCAATAATTTGTGTTGGCTCTTTGTGAAAATACATGTATTGTTCGTTCAGAGCTGCTTTGTGGCAGCAGAGGTGATCAGAAGCACAAGCCATCAGGGCTATACCATGCACTGATGCCACAGAGAGTGATAGCTATCTAATTTCCCTAATTCTGTCAGTATGGTTGGAGATGACTTGCTGTGGTTGTTTTGGGTCTTATTATGTTTTGTGTTTACTTGTCTGCACAAAAATATAGATTCCAAGATAAAGAGCTGAAATTACAATGTCTTTTAGTTGCTTTCATATTTCCTGCATTACAAATTAGCCTGAGCATGTCCGAAGGATTTATCATTGACATTGTCCTTTTCTTTACTGACATACTTTCCCTAGTGGCATTATCCGCAGCAATGACTCACCAGAAAAAAGACTTGCATTTATATAATGCTTTTTGCGACCACCAGATGTCTCAAAGTACTTTATGCCAAACGATGGCATAGTCACTATTGTAATATAGAAAAGGTGACAGCCAGTTTGCGCTCAGCATACTCCTGGAAACAGCAAAATAATAATGAGCAGATGACCTCTCTTTTAAGATATTTATTAAGAGTTAAATATTGGCCAGGATACTTGCTCTTCTTTGAAGTAGTGCCATGGAATCTTTGACCTGAATAGGGAAATGGGACTTTGGTTTAACACTTTGACTGAAAGACAGCACTTCCAACAATGTCTCCACTGGAGTGCCAGCTTTGATTTTTGTGCTCAAACCCCTGGAGTGAGATTTGAATTTAAAACCTTCCGATTCTGAGGTGTGTGCACTTCCAACTGTGTGACGGCTGGCATTACAAACTATCAACCATACTGATCATATCCCTGGGTCTATAAACTATCTATTTGATGTTGCAGGTGAGTCAGAATTTTTTCTGCCTGAACACTCAAGAGCTTTCAGTCCTCATCAACAACATAGCTCTCACTGATTCTATCCCCTCTCCCAACCGCTCTCTGGAGCTGAACCAGGCCATGTACCTGCCCTACCTCTGCCTGTTGATCTCTATACCTGATTTCTCCTATGTTTTTCTTATCCGTCTTCCAAACCATAAACTCCATACTGTTCAGAACTCTATATTTTTGTCTGGTTGCAATGTACCTCACACAGGTAGTGTCGTCACTGAACTATATTGGTTTCCTGCCCCTCAGTGAATTTGAAATGTTTGTGCTAGGGATGATCTGAATGGGGGGAGGGGGTTAGTAGTTACAAAGGAGGATGGTTGTGGGGGAGGATGAGTGGTGCCATGGATAATTAGTGGGGAGGCAGAGGCACCAGATATCTCCCCCTGCTTGGGGTAGTAGGGGTGTTTATTAATTGTTAGCAGGAGAAACAAAAATCTGAGGACACAGCCTTAGAGTAAAGGACTATAATGAATTATCCCTTTAGAACTGAGATGAGGAGGGATTTCTTCAGACAGAGGATTGCATGAAATGTGGAATTCATTGCCACAGAAGGCTAGAGACAGGTCATTGCTTGTATTTAAGACAGATGACTTGGTTCTTGTTTGGGAAGGGGATCAAAAGTTACAGAGAAAAGGTGGGAGAATAGGGTTTGAGAAACTTATCAGCTATTTTTGAATGGCAGAGCAGCTTTGATGGGCTGATGGCCGAATTCTATTCCTATAGCTTATGGTGTAATGGACTCTGTCTTCAAATCCTCCATGACCTTTCCTCGCCTTTCTTAAATTTTCTATTTTCATCTCTACTTTCCCAATGATGCATTAGATATTTCATTCACCATGACCTGGCTCACTGAAAGCTCTCCCTAACTTCTTCCCGGTTTTAAAAACATTTTTCCAGCAGCCTGTCAGTCATCACTCCAATTGTCTTGACATGGCCTAGTGTCTACTCCTTTTAGTTATATTTTTGTCTATGTTTCCTGTAAAGTGCCTTGGGAAATCTTTCTGCATTAAAGTCATTATATAAATTGTTCTATTGCTGTTGTTGTGGAACATTTTTCTCCTTTTTATAAACAAGTAGAAATCAAAAATGAAATAGTGTTTTCAGTGACAATATACTGAAAATGTACATTTTAATTCTTCAAAGATAATGGAAGGGAAAGCAACACATTGAATATTCTTCTTCAGAACCTTAAATTTCAACTTTGGTACCTATGCCATGCTGACGTTTGTAACGCATTGATACCTGAAGTACAGTAAACAGAATTGCTGGTGCAAGTTAGTAGTGCTTTGTACAGTTTGTATGAAGTTAATCTTTGAAGTTGGCTGCGAGAGAACTCTGCAGACAAACACAGTACTTCCCTTCTCAATGTCCTTCGGAAATGTTTAGAAATGAGTTTTAAAGTTTATTTATTAGTGTCAGAAGTAGGCTTACAGTAACACTGCAGTGAAGTTACTGTGAAAATCCCCTAGTCGCCAGACTCCGGCACCTGTTTGGAGAATTCAGCATGGCTAATGTACGTAACCAGCACATCTTTTGGACTATGATAGGAAACTCATGCAGACACGGGGAAGAACGTGCAGACTCCGCACAGACTCAAGCCAGGAATCGGACCCAAGTCCCTGGCTCTGAGGCAGCAGTGCTAACCACTGTGCCACCATGTCACCTAATAACTGTCCAGAGTTGTGTTTTTAATGTTGAGAATTTATTTGGAACTATAATGGATTATTAGTAGACCTCACCAATATTCATTTAACCCTAACAATAGGGTTTTTAATTATTTTGTCGACTGTGAAATCTTTTAATACATCAAATAAATTAGCTATAATGTAATTCCAAAGCAATCATTTTATTACATTATAATGAACTGCATGATGAATATATAATGCCTATAATTAAAAACTATCTTTATCATCTTTTTGCTCTGCAGGACATTGGTTCAATTGTTGCCACACAACTGAGTAAATTTTCATTTTTTTTTGTTAGGATTTGAACGATGTTGAAACACAGCACCTTCTGCAATCCCTTTTGCCTGAAATGGCTGAATTGGCTCTGCGATTGCCAACTCTTTGTACACAGGTAAGTAATAAGACTCAGCAAGGCTCGAAGTTTCATTCCTCGAAGGCTGAAGCAAACTTACATAAACAGAAAGTTTATAATAAGACTGTCATGCCTGAGTTACATTTTCTATAAACCATTATTGTTCTTCAAATTAAGAATATAATTAAAAAGAGCAGAGCACATCACGGGAGAACCTGGCTATTGAAAGCAAAAGAGACTTTTGCAGTGGTAAACACATCTTTTTAAGATTCTGCTCAAACTTTTTAATAGTCTTCAGGGAGACATTAACTTGGGTGGAAGTCTAGGGTTATGTTTATCAAGCATAGTGCATTTAAACCACCTCCTGCACTGTAGGGAATTCTATGATTCTAAACAACAAGCAGACCCCTGCGAATGGCATCGGACTACTAAAACCACTGTCATGTTTTGACTGATCAACTCTACTTAAGGCTGAGATACATTGTCTGTGGCAGATGAAAGGGAGCTTTCATCTGCATCCAACTTTGTTGTACCTGAGCTGGAAGTACTTAGTGCTCCCAGTGTATGTTTAAAATGGAGTGGACTATTGCCCAGCATACAGTGAGCATTAAAAAATCCCACCAAGATGATCATTTTAACTGAATGATTTCTGTGAATCATTAGGGAATAATAACTGACACAGGTCATGCAACTATATAGATAAATTTCTGACGTACCAGAGAACGTTTTGCGTTCCAGCAACTTATTTTGGCATGGCGCTATTGAAGTGTTCTAAATCTTGAATATTATTGAAGTTATCAATTGCTGTTGGTGAGTCAGAGAGATGTGGGTTCAGGCACCATTGCAAACTTGACTGGTGTTTCAGTAAGAGAGCTACCATAATGGAAAACCAAAATCCAACCTAGTTATTCAGATGGATAGGAGCGAGCTCTTTGTGCTATTCAGAGAAGAACAAAATATTCTCCAAATGTATAGGCAACATGCACGATTCACAAATTGCCAGCTGTGCTTGCCAGCATAGTTATGATTCAGAAGTAATTCTTTGGCTACAAAGTGCTTTGGAACACTGGAGCACACCATATAAATGCTGTGTATGTTACAGTATTTCCTTTAATATCACAATTGTTTTTTATTTGGCAAATTAAATGTTCAGTTTATATATTCAATTAAATAGATTATAAGCAGTTGACCTTTATGATGCATATATTATTTTATTAGTATCACAAATAGACTTACATTAACACTGTAATGTAGTGTTTATTATGAAAATCCTTTAGTCGCCACACTCCAGCACCTTTTCGGATACACTGAGGGAGAATTTAGCATGGCCAGTGCACCTAACCAGCACAGCTTTTGGACTGAGAGGAAACTGGAACATCTAGAGGAAACCCACACAGAATGTGCAGGCTCCACACTGATAGTGATTCAAGCCAGGAATCAAACCTGGCAATGCTATCCATTGTGCTATCGAGCTGACTTCAATTTCAATGTGTTTCAATTGTGTTTTAATACATGGCAAGGGTTACTCAAGATAAATGACTACACAAAATTTTGGTAGAATTTCATAACATAGGATCTCCAAGAATGCTACACAGCAAATAATATTAGGTGCAGGCATAAGTTTTAATTTGTGCTGTTTTTAATGCAAAATTATCACATTTTGTAAAATTGAGTACTATGGATGCATATAGCCATGTGAAGAAGACTAACATTTTATGTCAGAATTAAAGTACCTTCATAGCATATTTGAGATGATGCTTAAATGTCTACGCCATGATCAAAAGTTAAATGATGTGATCAAGTGACCTTGATTCAATAGCCATTTCCTCTTGTTTTATCACATCTGACCTAGTTTTCCCAAGTTTTTTTTTCTGTTTATCTTTCCAGACGTATAGGGGATGATTCTCCCAATCCGCTGCACTGATCTAGTAGTGTAACCGGCCAGGAGACATTAGTAGAGACTGTTTAGCCACCTCCCCACTGGGCGCTACAGCTCTGCCTATCTCCGGGCAGAGGATAGAAAGAGATATCTAGCATAAAAGTGATTGAAATATTAGAAATGAAAATTGTGTTCCATTAACGGGCCCGCTAGTGTCCCCCACCCCAACCCCCCAACAGAAGTGGTTCACTGTAGCAGATTTACAACAGCTCCCCACCCTACTGGAATAAAGGGAGACCATGAGGCTCCCCACCCCTCCCCTCCACCTCCCTACCCACCCCGCTGGAATAAAGAAAGACCATGAGCCCCCACTCCCCCCCCGCCCCCCGCACTGTTCGAGGTGGGGCAAAGTGGCAGTGCCCAATTAATTTCTTAAATCAATGTCAGATAAATATCCAGCTACATTTGATTGTAGCTATCTTGGAGACTTGGTGTCCACTCAAGATTGTCAACTTTTTCCTTCCTGGCTGACTATTTCCATTCTTTGAACGACCAGCTGAGTGTAAATCAGTAACTTCCACTGATCTAATGCATTCTTGGGGGGGGGTGGTTTAGCATATTGATGCCCAGATTGGAATCTTGGTTAAAACTGAACCTTGCTCCGAATGAGGTATATTTCCTTTTCAAGTCGTGCTTGGAGAATATGAATGGGAAATCAATAGCACTTTCCTTTATAAAATTACTTTGAATTAATTTTTGCTAAATATTTTAGGTTCACTGTGGGTTGTGTTGTATTGGATTTCCTTTTTATGTGTAGGCAGTACTTTGTACAATTTGTCAAGAGGGACAAAAATAAATGTACTTGTTTATTATTAACCTAAGAAATAGGAGTAAGTGTAAGAGTACTGGTACAACTACTCAAAAATTGTTAGGTACAAAGGAATAGAGACTTGTATTTATATAGTACATTTTCAACACTAGAGGAGAAATTAAATGCACCAGTGAAATAGTTTTCAGCTAATCTGCAACTGAAGCTATTCAAATAGAAACACTAAGCTTTTAAATATAAATTTATTTTGAACATGAAGTCTTTATGTTCAATCCTAAATATGGAATAAATTTCCACTTTCTGAAGTTAGAAAGAATGACATTTCTCTCTTGGCATTCAGTTTATCTCACTGACTGAAGAGCCATCACTATTCACTGATGTACTTTAAACAGCTGTCAAAGGGCAGTGGTTCAATGAGGAGTGCAGGAAGATATCACAGGAGCTGGATCAGGTAGTCAAATGTGCCAACCTGGTGAAGCTACCACAGAGAATTGCATGCATGCTAAACTGTATGTGATAGACAGTGTTAAAGAATCCCACAATCAGTGAGTTATTTTAAAGCTCTGCAGTCTTGCCGCATCATAAATGGTAGTTGGCAAACAGCTAGCTGGAGGAAGAGAAGACTCCATCTCTATCTCCATCTTTAGTAGGAAGGAGGCAGCACATCAGCACAAAAGGGAAGGCTGAAGAATTTTCAGCCATAAGCAGCTGATGGATGATCCATCACTGCCTCCTCCAGAGGTCCCAACATCACAGATGCCAGACTTCATTCAATTCACTTTGTGAAACAAAAAAAGACTGAAAGCACTGGACACAATTCCAATAGTAATGTCAACTTGTGCTGCAGAACTAGCTGTGGTCCAAGGCAAGCTGTTTGCGTACAGCTACAACACTGGCATCTATCCGACAATGTGGAAAATTGCCGAGGTACATCCTGGCCACAAAAACAAGATAAATGCAGTATTGTATGTTTCAATCAAGTCGGTTCTTCCTCTTCTAAGCTCCTTGCGTATAGAGACCTAGCTGATGCAATTTTCCTTGTAAGACAACCCATCCATTTGTTTGGTAAGCCTTCTCTGAACTGCTTCCAAAACATTTATCTCCTCCTTCAAATATGTTAACCAAAACTATACACAGTACTCCAAATGTGACTCCACTAGTGCCCAATACAACCGAGGCACTGCAATCTACATTTGTATTCAATTCCTCTGACACATGATTTCATTCTAACATTCTTCTTGATCTAACTGCTGCCATTTTTTATGTTTATGAAATGTCTTGGAATTCAATTTAGTGTTCCCTCCTAACTCATCGCTCATGAATCTCTCTTAGTTTCCTACATTAACTTTATAAATTCCCCCAGCACTTCTGGAGACGAAGAGAACTCTCAATAGGTTTAGTATTTTATCAGCAGTCATAGTATAACGTAGGTACTTTAAAGCTGAGAACTATTAACTGGAACTCATTAGGTAGACAATGAATTTGGTTGTGGAAATGTATGAGAAAAATTTGTTTATCGGAGACCTGGTAATACTGAAATCTTTCTCAGGCTACCAATAATTGAATTATAGTCCAGAGTGTGCATGAAACTTCGGTGGCCTACATCTAACTAGTCTTCTGACTGAAATTTTTTATTTTTAATGATATTTTCAATGGATTAATGGGACTTATTGTAAAACAGAATAGAAAACAGTGAATATTTTTATTTAAAATAAATGCTGTTTGTAACAGGCTTGCTGTGATAAATGTTACCAAGTTTTCAGCAGGCTACGTAAGCTCTATTTATATGAAGTATATATATTTAGTGATTCATGAGCAGTCATCTGATCCATACAGCAGCTTGAAAATAAATTACTTTGTATCAGTTGAGCATTCTCATAGGGTACCAGTTCAATTAATTATAATTAGTAATTATTCTTGGGTTTTGTTCAGTTTTTGCATACAACCTGTCAACTTGACCTTTGTGTGCTTACAATACTGTTAGCTGTAGTTGATAATCTTATGAGACTAGAAATATTTTTTTTTTGTAGCTTATATATATGCGTTTTTCTATGATTTGAGATAAACAAAATAACACATAGCACAAAACTAGTGATGGAAGTAGATGTTATAAAAGCATGAAAGTAAACCAATCTGATCTAAATTTTAAAATTCAAGTATAACTTTCGTAAGTCATTCAGTTACTTATATTTGGAACCCAAAACATGTCAGCTCCATTGCAATTTAGGACAGTTTAGGTAATGAATTAATAAAAATAACTTACTTAATCCATCAAAGATAAAATCTTTGATTTTTATTGATATTTGCATTTTGCACAAAAGTTGTGATTTAGCAATAGATAACTTTATATAGCAATAAAACAGACACATTGAGTTTTTTCCTGTGTAAGGCTTGTTATTTGTGCAAATGTTGGGTGAAAGGGATGCACGTAATTAATATTGCATTTTGTGGTCAGCAGTGTGCCTTAGCTGATTGGGAAAAAATGTCTCTGTTCGGGGAAGTGAATAGAGTTAGTGAAATTTGAGAGTAAAATACATGCTAGTCAGGTGCTTATATCCTGAGAGCACTTTGCACACCCAAACAATCTGAGGTCAGGAAAAGCCCTTCATCAAGGCCTTAGTTGGTTCCGTCAGAGCAGATTGCAGTTATAGGAATCATAGAAACCCTACAGTACAGAAAGAGGCCATTCGGCCCTTCGAATCTACCGACTACAGTCCCACCCAGGCTTTACCCCCTTATCCCAATATATTTTACCACTTATCTCTCTAACCTACACATCTCAGGACACTAAAGGGCAATTTTAGCGTGATCAATCAACCTAACCTACACATCTTTGGATGTGCATCTCTGCTTTTGGATGAAGGTTTAACAATAAAGATGTTTGGAGTTAGAGAAGAGTGCTGTTTCAGAGGTTTTCTGGGGTAGTATCCCCCGTGCTTGAATCATGAATAAACAATTGTAACCTGTCCCCAAGTCTGCTGTGGGTATTTTGAAGGAGTCCACAACCGTGTCTCACTGCAAAGCAGGTCATTTTTATTGTTGTCAACCCGTGTGGTTTCTCTGAGCATGAGTGCTCATTGTCAGTGAAACAATTCCCATTCCTTTGAGACTGCCATAGAGCTTGTCATATAGGCATAAAAGTCCTGAAAGCCAATTTCAAAGTGAAAAGATAATCTGTTACATAAATCCCTCCCAAAGAAGAAATATATTTTTTTGTCAGATCTGTCATCCAATTAAGTCTCCAAAAGCAGAAGATCCAGACCATTCCAATGAAATGGCTAATTATTTGTAAAAGTAAAAACAAAATTATTCTGGATTATAGTTATGAGTTTTCTTCTATTTAAAAAAAAGACTTAGTAATGATTTTGTTCTTTAAAGAAACATCTCTTTATTCTCATACCATTTCAAGATGTTCAGGAAAAACCCATCTCCACCTAGTCTGTTGTTCCTTTGGTCCAATTTTGTGTGGTAAGACTTTTTGTAAAGTGCCTTAGGATGTTTTACTAATGTTAATGATGCTACGTAAGTACGAGCTGTTGTTGACATAGGCGGCATAGATTCAAAGGACTGGAATACCAATGAACAATATAAAGTAAAAGTTTATTATTAGTCACAAGTAAGGCTTACGTTAATACTGCAATTAAGTTACTGTGAAATTTCCCCTAGTGGCCACGCTCTGGTACCTGTTCGGATCAATGCACCTGACCAAGTCTTTCAGACTGTGGGATGAAACCGCAGCATCTGGAGGACACAGGGAGAATGTGCAAACTCCACTCAGAGGGTGACCAAGGCCGGGAATCAAACTCGGGTCCCTGGCACAATGAGACAGCAGTGCTAACCATTATGCCACCGTGCTGCTCTCCAGGCAAGTTCTGCAGCAAAGAGGTGTTGAAAACCACTGGGGATGCAGAGAGAGAGAGAAATTGTTCCCAGTGGCAGATGGGTCAAGAACCAGAAGACATCAATTGAAGGTGAATGGCAAAAAAAGCAAAGGTGACGTGAAAGCAGCGGATGTGTAGTATCTATAATGCATTGCTTGAGAATGCAATGCAGATAGATTCAATCATAGTGTTTAAAAGGGTAGTGGATAATTATCTGAAATGAGAACATTTATAGGACTACAGGGTGGAGGAGTGCTATGGTTCTTGCACAAACATAATGGATCAAGAAGCATCCTTCTACACTGTTACCATACCATGATTATATGTTTCTAAGTCCTTCATAGTTAATATCACAAAGCTACAAAATATAGGCATGGACATTAAAATTCTGCTTAAAAGATAATATTTCAGTTTTATCTGTATAAAGTACAATGTTCATATAAAACTCAGTACAAATGCACAGTCCCTCATTGTGACACAAAATTTATCTGGATAAAATGGCATTTTTCTGATTGATGAATGGTATAATTATAATTTAAAACATCTTTAACAGATTGTGCGTGTAGTCAATACAAATTATAGGGAACAAGAAACACTTCCTCCTTATCCCAGATAAAAATATCCAGGCTCTCTTGAGTCTCTTGTATAAAATATTGGGAAGGAGTCAATCTATTTCTCCTTGAGGTTATTTTTAGATTTTTTTAAAGACATTTGGAATCAGCAATATCTCAAATAATAACATTTTCCAATCAATTGAGATAAATGAGATTATTGCCACAAGGCTGCTTGGAGAGTGCAGTAGTGGCCCTAAATTGCTAAATATACTATAATTTGGTAAATGTAATTTTGCTTCGCTGTTTGCTAAATTGCTAAACTAATTACTTTTGCCTTGCCTCCTTCCATTGCCAGCCGATACCACTGCTGAAACAGAAGATGAATCACTCCATCACAATGTCACAAGAACAAATAGCGTGCCTACTGGCCAATGCCTTCTTTTGCACATTTCCTCGACGCAATAACAAAATGAAACCGGAATACTTTAACTTCCCGGACATAAACTTTAAGAAGTAAGTACAAAAAATTCCTTTGCCATAGTTTTTTAAAATTGCGTACTGCATAGGTTTTACAATGCCATTTCTCACAGTGAGAATAACGTTTTAATTCGTAGGGTGCGTTCGGTTAAAAATTGAATTCATGGAGAATTGTGCTTTGGTAATTGAAGCTGCCTTATTGATGTTTGGTGGGTGAAATTATAGTCATCCACGTTATAGTACTCAGCATGGTAGGTAGCTAACAAAACATCATCGATCTGAACCATCAACACTGCTGCTTTCTCCACAGGTGCTGCCTGATCTGCTGAGTATTTCCAGCAATTTGTTTTTATTTCATATCTCTGACATTTTAAGTACTTTGCTCGTGCATGAGTCATTCATGTTATCTTGGAGAGCTGCCACTTGGAAGTCATGTGCTTCACCAGAGGAAAAGGGACGTTATTGAGTCGTAGTAGCCAACTGTTCCATGATAGTTATCCAACTGCAGGGCCATGAATTAGATTTTAAAGTATCTGTGACCATCTGCAAGATGATCTTAAGCTCATTATCTTTGCTTAAGAAATTGTGTATTGTAAGAAAACGAGGAGAGGAGACAAATGTGGAAAGAGAATGGCACAGAAGAGAAAGTTCATTGTTGAAAGCAAGTTTGTTTGTTTATTTATTAATGTCACAAGTAGGCTGACATTAACATTGCAATGAAGTTACTGTGAAAATCCCCTTGTTGCCACACTCCGGTACCTGTTCAGATACATGCATTTAGCATGGCCAATGCATCTAACCAGCACATCTTTTGGACAGTGCGAGAAAAGCGGAGCCCCCAGAGGAAACCTGCGCAAACACAGGTAGAATGTGCAGACTCCACACAGTCACCCAACGCCAGAATCGAACCTTGTCCTTGCACCATGAGGCAACAGTACTAACCATTATAGCACTGTGCTATAGGATCAATTGCCTGACCTATGAAAACAAGTGGCTATTGAGATTGCTACGATTCTCAATAAGAGTGATTTTGTGGCTGGCAGAGTGACATCCCGCTGCATGCAGAGGCCACTAGTTCTGTGGACGAGCTTACTTGCGGCAGCCTGGGGATTCATGGAGCCCAAACTTCTATACACCAATGGCAGCAGGAATTCTGGGAACTTATGTGCCAAACTGTTCCTGCAGTAAGGTTTCCTGCCCATTCTAGGTTAGCCCCCAGCTCTCAGCCTCATAATTTTTGTCTTGTATTAACACCTCTAAGTTGAAGTGCTTTTGCAGTGCCCAACCTGCATCAGCAGTACCCACTCACCTGGTTGGGCTGTCGAGGCTCCAGAACACTGATGCTTTGATTGGGTTTGCAACATTGGGAGCCCTGCTTACCGCCCTTAGGAAGGCGGCAAGTTCAGAGGTAGCCATTAAGAAGCCGTCTCTCTAAAGATTGCACTGCCGGCAAGTGCAGGCTCAGGGTCTTTCTTTCATCAAATACCTACAGTGCAGAAGGAGGCCATTTGGTCCAATGCACCTTTACTGACCACAATCCCACCTAGGCCTTATTCCCGTAACCCACATATTCACCCTGCTAATCCCTTAACACTACGATCAATTTAGCATGGCCAATCAACCTAACACTCATCTTTGGTCTGTGGGAGGAAACTGGAGCACCTGGAGGAAACACACGCAGGTGGGAGAATGTGCAAACTCCACACTCAGTGATCCAAGGGCAGAATTGTACCTGGGTCTCTGGTGCTATGAGGCAGCAGTGCTAACCACTGTGCCACAGCACTGCCCATTGTGCCACCGTGAAATCCATGGTAAAACCTAGCCCATTGATTTGGTGCAAGATGGGAATTTTACTCTGATCCACCCAGACTCTGAACCAAGTTAAATGCACCTCATCTGAGTTGACAACCACTTACTTCAAAAGAATACTTTCAAGGCTATTAAGCACTTATTGATAAGACCTAGATATCTGACACGATTTAGGTATACCTAGGTATCATTTCTGCTATAATGTCAGTCTCTCCCTGAAATGGTCTGATGCCAACATTTTATGAAATTTGACTTGGGCTGATTTCCATCCATCTGTTTAAGTAGGAAGTCTGAAACTCCTTGTGATTCGAACTGAAATTCCATATCTTAGTATCAGGGGACTAGCTAGGGTAAATGCATGGGGTTATGGGGATAGGGCCTGGGTGGGATTGTAGTCAGTAGATGGGCCAATGGCCGCCTCCTGTATGGTACCTGACTCTGCTTACCTTCAGAAGAATGGATGCGCTCTGGGTGAGATAATATTTGGTTTAAATTGTAAGATGCTTTTATTCCAGAAGAGATAAAAGAGCACAGAACAATGAGACTGATTAGAGTCTCTTGATACATTCTTTACTATTGCAAAAGTAAAGAACTTGCAAGCTCAAGTTCATTGTAAAATGACAATCTCTGTATTCTGCCCTGCTATCTTGACAGCAACTGATTTGCTTTTTCAACTTTCTGCTGCCCAATGGCTCTCAGTGTCTCTGTTTTGATTCCTTCAAAGACACCACAACAATAAAAGCAGATTCTAACTGAAATCAAGGGACAAAATATCTTTCTGAATAACCAAACATGGCTAATGAATTGCCCATTGTTGTGGGCCTCAGAGAGGAACAACTTGCACTTAGCTTCGTTTGAAGTTAGTTCGTTTCAAACTTAGTTTGAAGTCTGGGTGAGTCAGAAGGAAATTCTCATCTTGCACCAAATCAATGGGCTGAATTTTACCACGAGTTTCACAGTAGCACTATGAACAACAATTATGAACCAGTTTACCCTCTAAATGGTACTACAAGATTCTAGAAGAGATTGGTGCTGTTACAGAGCACCTTGAAATGTTTGAAATATTTTTGAAAAATTAAATTAGTATTTCTTTTTACAATGAACGTTTTTCAGTATGCTTCCAGATGCATTGCAGTATTTTGCTCATGTTGTTGTGGCAAGTAATCTTGAATCGGGGTTAAATAGATTAAATCATAGGATCAAAGAGGTGAGCACAGAAGAAAGCCATCCAGCGGAGTTGTCATTTGCTGCAATCAATTCAATTCCAATCTGATTGCAAATATATAAAAAAAATTACTACAGTTGTGAACACAACAGTAACCATAGTATGATCACCACTGCACAGTCCTTAGCACTGAATACAAACATGCATGGAATCAGATGCACTGATGGAATACAGCCTGTTTACCTACCCCTTTGTTTTTCCTGTTGACTTGCATGTTAGATTTTGAAACTTGACTACATGTGAATTTCTAAGATGAAGAAGTTGGAAGTTTATTAGTGCATTGCATGAATAGTGATAATAACTGCACTTCAGAAACAATTAGTTGAATATGAAGTGCTTAGGAAATAACTTAGTGGGTGTGATAATGTATCAATATTCAAATGACTGCCCGTTCTTGCACTACTAAGAATAAATCCAGACTTAATCTAGAAACTTATAGCAGAGCCTTTCCTGCAAGTACACAGGATACGATCAATCTGATGAATTCAGTGTTGTTGGATTTAAAAAGTTTGTTGATTTTATACAATGATAAAAATATCAAAATGTACACATTATAAGATTTTAATACTGATAACAGGGTTGTTAATTTTGAGACACTTCTGAAATACGTTTTGGAGCAGCAAGTGGAAATTGCAGAAGTTGGCAGTAATAGTGTGCTGTGATTTATTTAAAATTAGTTTAAACATACAGACCTGCTTTTCAAAGCACACACGCAGCAAAACTATCTAGCCTGTGGTATGGAAGAGCAGTAAACGATTAGAAGCATTGTCTTCCTTCAGTGTTGAACCTTAGAATATCAAATTTCTCATGCTGTTCCAAAGATATGTGACTACCTGTTTTTGGCTGCAGCGTCTATTCCAGTATGTAAGATAATATAACTCTGTCATCTTTCAGCACACTGCCCTCTTTAAAAAACATTCATTGTCGATGGAATGGCATTACATCAAGAAGGCCAAGCTGTAAAGGAAAATACTTGCTGATCTTTGTCTTGACATATACTTTGTGTACAAATAGTTTGTAGTTGCGAGCAAAAGACTTCTTTGTGGTGTTGGAGAAGAGCCAAAGAAAGTTTTGTTGTGAATGAGGAACAAAGGAATAAGTATGAATATTTCATTCATTAGACATTTCCGCTCCTGGTTGCCTAAAAAAAAAGATAATTAAACATGTCATGTTCAGAATGACTTTAAATTTGATTTAGTATTATAAAGTGATTATAAAAGACGCATTATGGTAAACAACATAAATTATGGCAGTAATGAGCATCATCTGGTGATTCTTAAGAGTAAATTATCCAATTCAATTAATCTAACATAATTAGAGGACAGTAGAGTAATGTCTTAATATAATTCTTGTTGAAGGCGCACCAAAGTATTCAAAAACAGTTTCCTTAGCTTCCTGTCTTTCTTAGACAGATGGTCCCTGTCTTCTCATAGATAGATGGGTCTCGTCACTGAACTTGTCGGTAAGGGTGCGTTTATTCTGCAGCAACCAGCATGGGGACTTTAGTATCAGTTTGAGACAGATATATAATTTTTACTACAACTGAAACAGACAATACTGGAAAGTCTCAGCAGACCTGACAGCATAGAGTCATAGACGTTTACAGCATGGAAACAGGCCCTTTGGCCCATCTTGTCCATGACATTTTTTTAAACCACTAAGCTAGCCCCAGTTGCCCATGTTTGGCCCATATCCCTCTCTACCCTCCTCACGCATATAATTGTCTAAATGCTTTTTAAAAAGCAAAATTGTACTTGCCTCTATTATTGGCTTTGGCAGCTTATTGCAGAGACCTAAAAAATGCAACATTTTATGAACAAAATCCTCAGCTGTGGAGAGAGAATAGTACATGTTTTGATCCTGAATGACTCCTCATCAGACCTGATTTCTGTTGCCTATCTTCAACTGCAGTGCTCCAGCACAAAAAAGCATGCATGAATGCCATTTAGACATGGGTACACAGCTTCCCTACCAGTGGTCAGAACTTTAACTGAGAACATGGCACTTGCGAAACGTTCAATTCAATTAATGATAAGTTGCAGATTGGCTGCAAGCCAAGACTTTTACAAATATAATTAATGCTTTCTGTACTGTGCTGTAAGACGTTGAAACCTGAAAAAGTTACATTTATTGATGAATTTTTAGAGTGCACATTTTTCATTTGTCAAATAAGTGATCACGTCCTTAAATACAAATAGTATCTATAATAGGTCAAATCATCAAGTTTCAGAGTCTCAACAGATTTTCTGCTGTCCAAACTCTGTTAATTTCTCGAAGATAAATAATTTTGCTGTGGCTGTCAGAAACATTTTCAGACATTTATTTTAAATGTAGCAGGTTATTTTGCCACCTGTATTGTTTTGCAACCTATAATGCAACCTGTTTGGCTACATGATGAAAGCTTTTTCCTATGCCATCAAGTCCTACAATATCAAGCTGAACCACAGCTTCTGACTCAAAGGCAGACTACTTTGTCACACAAGACCTCCTCACAATGATGTATAATAAAAAAGTTAATGCAGACCAAAAAAAATTAGGAGGAATGATTCAAGGTTTAGTGAAAGAAAAGGATTTCAATGAGAATTTTTGGAGGGGTGGATGCAGGCAGAGGAACATCATAGAGCCAAAGTGGCTGAGGATATGACTGCCAATGATGCGTTTTAAGGCAGGCATTTTGAATGTAGTATTTACTTATTAAATCTGCATTAGGCTTTGGTTTAAAATTAATGCTAGTTGACAAGCTATAAAAATGTATATCTGAATACTTGCCTCGCCAAAATATATTCTACAGGAGGTATAGTTAGCCTATTATGAGAGTGTTAGTGTGTGGCAATGAATCAGCACATCCTGGTACGCAAGACTCTACGGGATTAGTTTCTTTTGGAGAAATGAATTTCATTATGATCTCTCAATTTTATTTGCATATGACATTGCATCATAGAAATGTCACAGGAACAGAGGATTTGGGAGCCAGGGTAAACCATTTAGCCCTTTGAGCCTCTTCTGTCATTCAGTAAGATCATTGCTGATCTGTTTATGCTCTTAACTTCACTTAACCTAACTGTTTCCTCCCCCAACACCCATCCACCCACCCACCAATCCTTATCTATCTAACTCTTCTTGAGTAAATACAATGACTTAGTCTCTACTGATTTCTGGGGAAGAGAATTCCATAGTCCAATGACCTTCTCTCATGTTGGAACTATACTTTGAGTCTGTGGCGATGCTGCAACTTAAGGGGAACAGGCGATGGTGCTACTTTTCAGCCAATATCTGAGTGAAGAGAAATGTATCTTGAAAGATTTGAGACTTCAGATGAGAAATTAACGTAGAAAGTAAACCTGAGGTGTCAGAGTGAGATTACGTAACTATTGACAGCTGAACTAGTAACTGTCAAGAGAGGACGATCAATTCAGCGTAACGCATTTCTTGGCTTCTGTCACAGCAACAAGCAGTGTTTGGCTTATGAGGCTTGTCACAAGACTACCTGAACAAAATTCATCACTGAAGAGTTTCATTTTGCTTCATCTTCTATGTAAAATAGATTGGATATTGAACTGAATTAAATGGGCATCATTTTTTTAAAAGTCACTGAATGTTCAGCTCGTATAAAGAAACAGTTCAAGATTAAGTGAGAAAGTAATTTCTAAGCGTATTTGGCTTCCAAAAACCTTTTACAATCTTACCAATGAAGTAATTTTTATGTTGGATTAATTAGGTAACAGCGCAGGTTCACTAGTACACACAGCCTTGGAGTGAAGAAATTAAAATATGCAGACTTAAAGTTAGAACAGAGACAATTTAAGTGCATGTGGACAAAGTTTTTTTAAATTGACCAATAGAACAGTTTACTACTGATAGGTCTACAACAGCGAGATATAGATACAAGATTAAATGTATATGATTTAGATCAATGAGAAGGAGCTTTTTTGGATATGGTTGTAAGGCTACAGGGTTGCATTAGTATTAATAACTAATACAGAATAAATTAGACATGTGATTGAAGGAAAGGAGGATTAAGGATTATGTGAACTGCGTGAGCAGTCACAGTCTGTGTGGAGTTTGCACGTTTTCCCCATTCCGCATGGGTTTCCTCCCACAGTCCAAAGATGTGCAGGTTAGGTGGATTGGCCACACTAAATTGCCCTTTAGTATCAGGGGACTAGCTAGGATAAATACATGGGGCTATGGGGATAGGGTCTGGGTGGGATTGTGGTTGGTGCAGACTTGATGAGCTGAATGGCCTCCTGCAGTATAGAATTCTATGATTCTACATGAGATTAGGCTGTTTGCTTGTGTGGAAGGCAGACACAAACAAAGATTGTCAGGCAACATCTGTGGAGATAGAAAAAGTTAATGTTTTGGGCGATGTCCTGGGCTCATTTCTGATGTAAGCAACCTAGAATGTTAACTTTGTATTTCTTTCCACAAGCGTAGAGGATTCTGGGCTTTATAAATAGGATATAGGAAGAGTTGGGAGAGCTTTCCGCATCTGGAAGTACAAAGTTCAGATGTACTGCAGGCAAGGAATTTTGCGATAGCTGGGACCTATCTAATTCACTCCTATTGTAAAGCATGATGTGTAGATGCTGGTGTTGGATTCGGGTGAGTGTAGTGAGAAGTCTTACAACACCAGGTTAAAATCCAACAGATTTATTTGGTATCACGAGCTTTCAGAGCACTCTCCTTCATCAGGTGAGTGAAGAGTTGGGATCACAAATAGGCATATATAGACAAAGACTCAGTTGCAAGATAATGGTTGGAACGTGAGTCTTTACAGGTAATCGAGTCTTTACATGTCCAAACAATGTGAGTGGAGAGAGGGATAATCACAAGTTAAAGAGGTGTGAATTGTCTCAAACCAGGACAGTTGGTAGGATTTGACAAGCTCAGGCCAAATGGTAAGGATTACATGTAGTGTGACATGAATTCAAGATCCCGATTGAGGCCATCCTCATGCGTGCAGAACTTGGCTATCAGTTTCTGCTTGCTGATTCTGCGTTGTGTGTCTGAATGTAAGCTTAATTTGTAGCATGTTGCCAGGGGAAGATACAGAGGAAGCTGTTCTCTAAAATGCATGAATACCACAGACACATAGCAGCATTCTGCATAGTTAGCAGAAAGAAGCAGCTGCTTGGCTTTGTGAGTCAGTACGCACCGGATGTGATTATAAAGTACGTTCACTGTTTGTGAATTTGCCTTCCTTGTACAATATTTTTTATTGTACAAATAAAAAACTGAAGAGCAATTTGAAAGAGACCTTCTGGATTATGGTAAAGATTTGGTGGAGTAGATGTACAGAAGATTTTTCTTGTGGGAGAAATCAGAACCAGGGACCAAACATACAATTGCTAATAAATCCAGTGAAGAATTCAAGAGACAGTTTACTTAGAGAGTGAGATTTTATATCACTGGGAATAATTAGCGTAGCTAGTATAGGCATTTAAAGAGAAGCTAGATAAACACAGAGAAAAAAAATCAGAGAATATGTTAATTGGGTTAGATGAGGAAGCATGGGAGGAGGTTGGTGTAGACCATAAAGTGGAGATGTCGGCGTTGGACTGGGATGAACACAGTAAGAAATCTCAACACCAGGTTAAAATCCAGCAGGTTTATTTGGTTACACAAGCCACTAGCTTTCAGAACGCTGCTGCTTCTTCAGGTAAGTGAGATGTTGTTTGTGAACAGAATTCCTACTTACCTGATGAAGGAGCAGCACTCTGAAAGCCAGTGGCTTGTGCTACCAAAAAAACCTGTTGGACTTTAAATGGTGTTGTAAGAATTCTTACTGTGTGGACATAAATACAGCCAAGGACCTGTTGGATCAAGTGGTCTCCTCCATTGCTGTAAATATTTAATTATTCTTATTTTACATATATTCCGTAAATTTGAGTAGGCATTGCAAACCATGTCTGGATTTATTCAAACTTCAAACAAAATGTTAGGATCTACGTAGAGATTGATAATTTTTAAAAAGTGATTTAAACATTCAGTTAATAGCTTGAAAAAAGATGACAATAAAATTTCATGTTTTAAAACATTTACTGCAACAAATGGCTAAAACGCTAAGCAAAATTCTCTGGATGCTGGAAGTCTGAAATAAGAACAAAGTGCTGGAAAAACTCAATAGGTCTGACAGCATCTATGGAGAGGGAAACAGAGTTAACGTTTTGAGTCTGAAAGGACTCTTCTTTGGAAATGAAGAGAAGTAGAAATACGATGGGTTTTATGCTGTTGAAAAAGAAAGGAAGATCAGGTAGAACCAAAAGGAAGATCAGGAATGGGTGATGGAGATTAAATGACGAAGATGTCATGGAACAAAAGGCAAAGGAAGTGATGATGATAGGGATAAATAAACAAATCGTTGATTCAGTGTAGATGTCAACAGTAGAATAATCAGCTCTGTTGGAAAACAAGATAAAAAATTGCACATGGGTATGGAGGGAGCGAAATGGAGCACTGAGTTCACAGCCTAAAGTCACTGAACTCAGTGTTTGAGTCCAGAAGACAATAAAGTGCGTAATCATAAGATGTTTTGCTAGCTTGTGTGGAGCTTTACTGGATTGAAGAAAAACTCTTGAGAAAACACTTCTTTTTGTTGGCAGCTTGTGCTTTAAACCACAGAAAATGATGTTCCCATTTAGTGTTATCACCCTGTGCACTCGTCCACAGTTGATTCCAGTCAGTTCCTGCTTCATTGTTTCGCTTCGCCAAGTAATAATTTAGAGTCAGCATCCCCAGACACTTCCCTCAGTTTTTGGAGAATTTCACAAATCCACCATCTGCAGTCAAGTTTGTTCCTCTGATTCTTCTTCCCCCTGCTATGCCAGGATGAATCTCCCAGAATCTTTGGATGGCTGGAGGATATGCCTTTTCAAGGCTACCTCCCTCTCATATCTGGCTGTGCTGGCTCACAAAGCCAAACAGCTGCTGCTTTCTGCTAAACACAGAACGCTGCCAATATGTGTGGTATTCGTTGATTTTTAGGGAAGTGTGTTATCTGATCTCAAAAATGGCTTCTTCTGTATCTTCCCCTGGCAATGTGCAACATATTAACCTTACATTCAGGTAGAAATGCTGATTCACTATTCTTGATTCCAACTTCTTTTTCATCTTAAATGTAAATAGACATTTAAAGCACAATCGTTTATAACCAGATACCTACAAACACGTTTCTAGGATTTTGAGAGACTTAGGATGTACTCATTGTAAACTTGGCCTCTTGTCATTGTTTCCAGGTATAAGTACCTTGCACCACCTTCTCAGTAAAACAATCTAAGCCTTCCTTTGATCTCGAGCAATCAGAGTCCAGGCTTACTGTCAGGCTGATGGTAGAATAGATCATATCATCCTAAATTTAAAGCTATTGTTCCAAGATATAACAATGTTGTATTTTTGACACATTTTATAAAGAAAGAAGTTAGTGATGAATTTTCTTTTCACTTGATACAAAATGTAAAGTTTATTTATTGGTCACAAGTAGGCTTACATTCACACTGCAGTGAAGTTTCTGTCAGAATCCCCCAGTCTGTTTGGGTACACTGAGGGAGAATTTTAGCACAGCCAATTCACCTAACCACATCTTTCGGACTGTGGAAGGAAACCAGAGCACCCAGAGGAAACCCATGCAGGTTAGGCAAATTGAGACTGTTTTCCTTAGAAAGACATAGACTTAGACGAGATCTAATAGAGGTGTACAAGATTATGAGGGGCATAGATAGAGTAAACAGGGTTAAGCTTTTTCCTAGGTTGGACTCGAATAGCACGAGAGGTCACAGGCTTAGGGTAAGAAGGGTAAGATATAATTTGGATGCTAGAGGGAGTTTTTTCACACAGAGGGTGGTGGGGGTATGGAATGCGCTGCCAAGTAAAGTGGTGGAGGCAGGCACTCTGGAGTTATTTAAGAAATACTTAGATGGGTACATGAACAGAATGGGAATGGAGGGGTATAGAAAACTGATTTAAAATAGGGATCATGAGCCTTGGGAGTCTCTGGGAAGTGTGTAAATAGATGATGATATTGATGTACTTGTTTTTATCTTACAGGTGCTTTGGTCCACCTTGTTGTCTAACAAGGGGCAAACACGCGATGGGTCGTGAGAGGGCGGGTCGTGAGAGGGCTGCTCTTGGATTTTTTTTGAGAGTATCCTAGTGCTTCACGTCGTTAGTGTACGCTTGACCCGGACCATTTGATGGGCAACAAGACAGCTCAGTGACTATTGCTGTGCTGTGCAGATACGTGGATTTGGGCCTGTGTCTGTGGGAGTTTGTGCATTCTCCCCGTGCTTGCGTGGGTTTTCTCCAGGTGCTCCGGTTTCCTCCACATCCCAAAGATATGTGCTCTTAGGCTAATTGGCATAACAAATTCTCCCTAAATTGTCTCAAATTTGGTTTTTAATCCATAGATCCATAAACATAGACAGGGACCACGGGTAGAGGTGGGAACATCGGCGTGGCGGCGCGGGCTTGTTGGGCTGAAGGGCCTGTTTCCCGTACTGTTTTTTTCTTTGTTCAGACAGGGGAAGAATGTACAAATGCCACACAGTGACCCAAGCTGGGAATCAAACCTGGATCCCTGGTGCTATGAGGTAGCAATGCTAACCACTGTGCCACCATGCTGCCTGATGCAAAACTACGATAAAGGTTAGCCCCTGACTCTGTAGGCTTCCTGAGTTATAAACTGCAACCTAAAATGGGTTTTGGAATAGTTACCTATATTAATCATGCATTTGATATCCAAAACCTTCCATAATCTGAAACTTCATGGATAATCATGCACATGCTCTCTTCATAATATAAACAAACTAATCCTACGGAGTTGAGAGAGTAATTTCTGCTGCACATGGTTATTATTCTACATTAATCTTAATTGTCTGCAGCTGTTGTCTGATGACCTATAACACAAAAAGATCATAATTTTTTATTTGTCAAAGAAACACTTGGAAGCCCCAAAGATGGTTATTATATAAATAAAAAAGAAATAGCAAGAAAGAGTCTCATGACAAGAGGTTGTTTTTTTTATAATTGCGATTAAAAGGACATGTTAAATAGAATGGGATGTCCTAGTGCTTCTCTGATGGAAGTACATCACACACTAAAAATAGGCTGACTGCCTTGATTGTGTGTACCTCTTCAGAACTCAAAATATCCATTCCAAACATAGCGTAACATTGAGCTTTTTAAGAAATATAGGTGCCCAAAATTTATTAACCAGTAGGATAGCATTGAAGCCGTCATAACTATTTTTCCAGGTTTTGCATCTACTCAAGAATATTTCCTGTTCACAAGTTTAGTAAGTAGTCTCACAACAGGTTAAAATTCAATGGGTTTATTTGTAGCATGAGCTTTTGGAGTGCTGCTCCTTCATCAGGTAAGTGATTTAGTGGTTATAGAAGTAAAGGAAAACAATAATATTTATACAGCATCATTAGTATAGAGAAACATTCCAAAGTATTTCACAGGAGCACTATAAAATAATGTGCGACTGAGCTACTTAAATTGTTAGATCGGATCTCCTAAGGTTTGATCAAAGATGTGGGTTTTAAGGAGTGTCTTCAAGAAAAAAAAAGTAATAAAGGCAGAGAGATGTCAGGAGGAAATTCCAGAGCTACCATTGTAATTGGGAAAGGACAAGAAGCCTAAATTAGAGGATTGCAAATATCTTGGAAGGTTGTGGAGTCGAAGGAGGTTAGAGATAGGGAGGGACAAGGCTGTGAGGGGATTTGAAAATGAGGATGAGCATACTGAAATCAAGATATTGTCAGTGTAGATCAGTGAGCATTGGGGTGATGAAGAAACGGGACTGGCTAAGAACAAAAATAAGGCAGCAAAGTTTTGGATGACCTCAAATTTATGAAAGGTAGAATGTGGACGGTCAGCCGGGGGTGCTTTGGAATAGCCAACTCTAGAGGTAACAAAGGGACTAGATCGGGCAATGTTATGGAGTCGGAAATAGGTCATCTTAGGGTTACAATTCCAGCTGGTGTTATTGTTGGGCAGGTCAGATACCAGGGTGTAACTAGGCCTGATAGATCCTAAATTTTTTTTGTTTAGAAACATGGACAGTCGCTACTGGACAGTCACAATCTGCTGATGAATTTTTAACAAAAGAAATATTAATTAAACAAAGATAAGCCATATTAAGGAAGCATTTTCTCTTTTGATATATTAGGCTAGTCCTTCATCTACACTACATCTTTATAAATAGATGCAAATTTGTAAGGGTAACAGAAGTTACAAAATCTATCTAATACTCTAATGTTCACAGTCAGTACACAGTCCAGTAAACCAATTGGTGACCTGTGGTCAGACACACCGGGCTCTAAAACTAAGTGACAGATGTCACTCAAAGCAGATGCCATGGATCTCTCATCAACTCCTTCCAGACGCTTGTGTAGCTGATGTTAAGTGATCATCTGGATAAAATTTTTGCTGATTCCCATGGAGAGTTTCCCTTTGAGAAAGATGTTATGGAGCGTTTTTTTTATTCATTCGTGGGACATGGGTGTCACTGGCTGGGCCAGCATTTGTTGCCTATCCATAGTTGCCCAAGAGAAGGTGGTGATGAGCTACCTTCTGAATCGTCGCAGTCTATATGCTGACCCACAATGTCATTCAGATGGGATTCCAGGATTTTGATCCAGTGACTGCAAAGGAACAGCGCTATATTTCCAAGTCAGGAAGGTGAGTGGCTTGGAGGGAAAATGACAGATGGTGGTGTTCTCGTGTATCTGTTGCCCATGTTCTTCTAGATGGAAGTGGTTGTGAGTTTGGAAGGTGCTGTCGAAGGATCTTTGGTGAATTGCTGCAGTGTATCTTGTAGGTAGTACACAGTGCCACTACTGATGGTGGCAAGAACGAATGTTTGTAGATGTGGTGCCAGTCAAGTGGGCTGCTTTATCCTGGATGGTGTCAAGCTTTGTGAGTGTTGTTGGAGTTGCACCCATCCAGGCAAGTGGAGAGTATTCCATTACACTCCTAATTTGTGCCTTGCAGATGGTGGATAGACTTTGGGGAGTCAGGAGGTGAGTTATTTGCCACAGTATTCCTAGCCTCTCACCTGCTCTTGTAGCCACTGTGTTTATGTGGTGAGTCCATTTCAGTTTCTGGTCAGTAGTAACCCCAAGGATGTTGACAGTGAGGGATTCAGTGATGGCAACACCATTGAGTATCATGGGGCAGTGGTTAGAGAATCTCTTATTGGTGATGGTCATTTCTGGCATTTGCATGGCGCAGATGTTACTTGCCACTTGTCAGCCCAAGCCCGGATATTGTCCAGAACTTGTTGCATTTGAACATGGACTGCTGCAGTATCTGAGAAGTCAGGAGTGGTGCTGAATGTGCAATCATTGGCAAAATCCCCACTTCTATCCTTATGTGGAGAGAAGGTAATTAATGAAGCAGCTGAAGATGGTTCTGAAGGATTCCTGCAGTGATGTTCTGGAATTGAGATGACTGACCCTCCACAACCACAACTATCTTCCTATGTACTTGGTATGGCCCAACCAGCAGAGAGTTTGCGCCCCTCCCCACCATTTATTCCAATTTTGCTAGGGCTTCTTGATGCCACTGTCAGTAGTTTTGCTCTCCCATAGCTCTGGAGTCAAGAACATGTTTGAATTTCATAATATGCATAGTGAAAAGTAGAAGCCACTTTCTGAAACCTGTTTAACTTCCTTTTTTATCTCCGATCTTGTGACTGTTCTTCGACAGAACATTGGGGAAGATTGTTTTCGGTGGGGCACTGTTGCAAGACACAGCATGTGATGACAACTATCATTGCAACACTCAAAGTGGAAAATGGCTCAGTCATGAATGTCTACAGATCAAATTAAGAGAGCAGAAACAAGTCTTTTAATTCTTACTCTAATGTCTTCTGATTCCCATTATAAATAATCACACATTAGAATCAAAATCTGGAGCTACCTCAAGCTTAAAGTTTTCCACATGGCTGGTGACTGATAGATTGTTACTTAGTACGTGACTAAGTGAATGTGGCATCCCGAGATATATATTCACATCTTGGCTCTTTACTAATAATATAACAATAAAACTCTTGTACAGACTTGTAATTCCCATTGTTTTCTACTCAAACAAATGGATTTTGCCATACTATGTTATCTGAAGCAACTCTGCAGGTCCAAGGTTCTGCTTCTCAGACTACTTGCACTGGTGGATACCATTTGGGCAAACTCTGTAGCTTGTCTAGCCAATGCGTAGATGTTTTGCTGATTATCTTAACAGATATAAGTGTTAGTGGGCTTTATAGCAAAGTACTTTCATAGGACTTGATTTCACCACTTCTACTCATAGTCTACCCAGCCCAGAGAAAAGTCTTGAACCGTATTTTTTGTTTCTTTATTGGAGATCAGTAGATGTTGTGTATTTTTGTCGTATTAACTGAAATGGCCATCCATCTTGTCCAGTGCTGGTTTCCTTTGTTTCAGGATTTAATAGCAAAGGAAAAGAAAGATGTATACCATGATTTTAGTTGAAAATTAATGCTATCATGACAGCTTTTGAGCCACATCTTAAGAGATGAGAATCTTGTCTTGTCAGCTTGGATTGGGAATGTCTCAACTTGTTGAGACTCCGAATTGGACTTGATTTGATTGAATTGGAATAAAAACAAAAAAAAAATCTAAGTGTACTTTCTGGTATTTTTTTGAATGGAGACCCAAATACATTTACTTTTTTGTTGCATATATTGAATAAATTAACAAAATGAAATTGAACAGTAGTGCTAAATAGGTTCAAAATAACAAATTAAAGAACAGTGCTGTGGGAAATAATCCGTGCTGATTTTATTTGTTCTCTTGCTCTCCTGTTCTCCTTTTGTTCATAGAGACTGACTGTGCTGTGTTTTTATGTCATTGTCCTGTCTGCGGCAGAATAGTTCAGACTCTGATTATCCAAGTAGAGAAATATATTCGATTACCATCGATGCAGCTACTACACGCTGACAGTGAAAAGGTCAGAGACTAGTTGTGGGTGGCCTTCATGGTGTGCTTCTCGATTTAATTGAATTACATGTAAAGCATTCTGATGTAAGGCAGTGCCAAAAAGACATTAGTGTCTTCAAAAAGCACCGCACTGCTGTGTGTTTTAAAAAAATTAATCCAAATTTCAATATGGTGCGGAATATTTTGCTTGATTTATAGCCCTAGTAATTGCTTGAGTGCATGCTTTCCCATTTAAACGTTTGACTTCTGCATCTATATGTAGGAAACACATTGACCCCGATTACTGATGACTAAGCTAAATTTTGTCATTGTGTTAGCTGCTCTTGAGTGTTCTTGCCAGCATTGGTCATTTGGTATTTGCATAGAACTTGTGACCTTGTGCTTTTCCCTTCCCAACCCTACATGTGCCATGCATGATGTTTGACATTGTCTCTGCATGATTGGGAAATCTTACTGTAGTCTATTTTAATAAATCGCTGGCTCCAAAATATCCCCAAAACTACTTGCATTGGATGGAATAGCAAGGAAATGGAAAAGACATTGTGTAGGATTGAACATTCTGGTTGGTCATTAAAACAGCAGAACAAAAATTGAATGTTGCATTGTTATCGATCCTGCACAGTGCCAAATCTAGGAGTGCTTCATGCAGCATGACTATTGCCATCCTTACCAGTGCATAATTGCTTTTTAAGTTAATTGCAATAATACTTCAGGAATTATATAAACCCAACCCAAATTGGCCATCACTTGTAATTTTTTTCATATTCTTTCTCTTGGCCAAAGCAGAAAATTTGCAATTTGGGAATCAGTTGAACAAATCATAGTTTCACTTTATTTATTAATGTTGCAAGTAGACATACAGTAACACCACAATGATATTACTGTGAAAATCCCCTAGTCGCCACACTCTGGAGTACACTGAGGGAGAATTTATCATGGCCAATGCATCTAACCAGTACGTCTTCCGGACTGCGGGAGGCAACCAGAGCACATGGTGGAAACCCACATCGGACAAAACCCACTATTAAAATAGTTGTGACTTCAGTTCAGAAAGCTTGGGATCAAACCACTTCTGGATTGTAGAATTTTCTGGATTGTAGAATGACATTAGAATGCCGAACCACAAATGTGAAAATACTGTAGATACAAATATTCTCCTGAAATGATTATAAAACATTATAAACAATAATAAAAATTGTTCTTGATACATAGGCAGTATTTTCCGGCAACGCTCATCCTGAAACCAGAAAATCCAGTCAAGGTCAACGGACCTACCATGGTATCTCACTTGTCTGCTACAATTCCCATGGAAGGTGAAAACCTTCCATGTTTCTCCATTCTCAAAGTACTGTACTAAAACAAATGCTGATGACATTGAGAGAACAGTTGGATCCGATCAAAAATATTCTGAACAACTCATGTTTCTGAGTAATAGTCTGCCGACTGGAGAGGTTGAAGCGTAATGCCAAAAAGTGATGACATGTTTTATTGTCTGCTCATTTGCAGACGTCTTCATGTATTATAAAGAGACCTTTGTAATTGTTGCCGACACAAGAACACCAGACTTAGGAGCAAGAATAGTCTATTTAGATCTTCCAGCTTGTTTCCCCCATTCAGTGAAAGCATGGCTGATCTGATTATTGTCCCAATTCTACTTTTCTGTCTGCTATAGGAAATTTGTAATTGCGGAAATGTTTTATCATTACAATATTGCCATTGGCTCTTCATGGCAAACAACACACGAGCACGTAAACTAACGATTAACAGAAAACTGGCCTCTTTATGTTGTGCAGTGAACTAAGTTGGACTACACTTTCAATAAGCCTTGAAAGAAAGATAAATGCTGTAATACTTCTAATTTTGCTTTGTCTGCAGTCTGTACATCAGATTACCTCATTCTGTGGAATAGGATAGCATTATAGTGGGGAGATAAGTTGGAATTGTATCACAGTTTGCTGTATTAAGTGCAGGCTAGGTGGATTGGCATTACTAAATTGCCCTTTAGTGTGCCCAATATGTGAGTTAGATGGATTAGACATGGTAAATAATTGAGGTTACAGGGACAGGATGGCAGAAGGGGACTGGGTAAAATAATCTGTCTGAGAGTACAGATTCCATATAGATTCAGTGGACCAAATGACCTCCTCTGCAGTGTAGTGATTCCATGATACAGGAGAGAAAAGTCTGAAAAGCAAGTTGTGACTTCATGATGACCCAGTGATTGGTTAAGAGTGAGTTTTTTTTTTACTATTAGGTTTAGATGGCTTACACTGTGGTCTCTGCTAACTGCTTAAGACCTCAAATGCACAGACACCATAGCCAAGAATATAAAGGGGCCTATTGGCTGTGGTTGTATTGTGCAGTTAATTTGAGATTTCAAGTTACAGGTTGCATTTCATTGATGGTAAGATGTTTCAATTCCTTCTGCAGTGATGTTTCTTGCAGCTCAGCAGCTTGCCCGAGCACTCGATAGGATATTACAAATTAACAATGTCATATGTAGGTCAAACTTATCGGTTTCCTTCTTGGAATGGCAATATGAACAAGTTGAGCTTTTTAGGACAATTTTACTTTGTGATTTTAATTTCTTGTGACAAAGAATAAAGAGCAACACAGCACGGGAAACTGGTCCGTCGGCCCAATGAGCCCACGCCGCCGTCCTAACATCTTAATGACGTATCCATGACTTTAGGCTATGCCTACTGTGGAAGATTCCCATATAGGGACCAATATAGGGACAATTTGTTACCCAATCAGCCTAAGAGCACGTTTTTGGGATTTGGGATGTGGGAGGAAACCGGAGCACCCAGAGAAAACCCACGCAACCACGGGGAGAACGCACAAACTCCCGCAGACACAGGCCCAAATCTATGTGTCTGCACAGCAACAGCGATAGTCTCTGAGCTGTCATGGTGCCCATCAGATGGTCCAGTTTAAGCATACACTAACGACTTGAAGCACTAGGCCACTCCTGAAGCAACATCCAAGAGCAGCCCTCGCACGACCTGCCGAATGCATGCACCTTGTTGGTCAACAAGGTGGACCGAATTGCCTGTGGAAACACGTAAGATATTTAGACAGCCCTGCTATATCCCTCTATCTGCAGACCGCTCATGTGACTGTCCAAGAGACCCTTAAACAACCCTAGCGTGCCTGCTCCCACCACCTTACTTGGCAGTGCATTCCACACCCCCACTACCCTTTGTGTGAAAAACTGCCCTCTAATATTTGTCTTATACATAGCCCCCCTCACCCTAAGGCCGTGACCCCTTGTTCTATCCATTTCTAATGGTGGAAAAAGCTTACCACCATTTACTCTATCTATACCCCTTATAATCTTATATACCTCTAATAGATCCCCTCTCAGCCGACGTCTTTCAAAGGAAAACAACCCCAGTGTGTTCAATCTTTCCTCGTAAGACAGCCCTTCCATACCAGGCAGCATCCTGGTAAATCTCCTCTGCACTCTCTCCAAGGCCTCCACCTCCTTCCGGTAGTACGGCGACCAGAACTGGACGCAGTACTCCAAGTGAGGCCTAACCAACGTTCTATACATTTGCAACATCAGACTCCTACTCTTGTATTCTATACCCCTTCCTATGAAGGCTAACATACCATACGCTTTATCACATTCTCCACCTGTACTGACACCTTCAGAGACTTGTGAACCTGCACCCCCAGGTCTCTCTGCGTCTCTATACTCCGGATAGTTTTACCTTTTATCCTATAACTCCCCTCTACATTATTCCGGCCAAAATGCGTCACCTCGCATTCCATGAATTTTCACAATTACTGGATTTTGTTTCACAAATTAATATATGCGAGTTGTTTGTCATGTCCAAGTCGTTGATTCAGTGCATGGAAGGACAACCTGCGATTCTAGAATCTCTTTCATGCTTATCATCTCACATACAGCTCCCAAACTTTTACATTTGGATTTCATTGATGTGGAAAAAGCCTAAAAATGATTAAGTTAAGAACGACACATGGTTTCAAATTAGTATTTTGACAAAAAAATCATTGTATTCTGAATAATCGATTTGAGTAGTACACTTGTGTGGCACACCATCATTACAAATGTGCCTTTGGGTCAAGGTTTTAAGGTTGTGACTATTATTGTTTCTAATGTAGAGGAGATGATAAATTATTCAGAATGTGCTATTAAGAATTTTTTTATCACAATCAATAGCTGAAAATGTTTTAATTTACATATCTTAAGCTAAAGATGACTTTACTCACAGCATAATAGTTTTAAGAAGTCCAAAAACACGACATTGAGAGTTAGTTCTATTTTAATTTCATTTATTTTTCTATTGATACATAAGTTTGATATGTGTATTCTGTTTACTATATGTACAAATTATACTTTCTATAATTCTATCAGATTGCTTTCTATCACAGCCACTTAGCAGATTGCAATATATTTGATTTAGACATGCCAAATTTTGCATCTCCCAGTGCTTTTTTATTTCAGGTGAGTCTCATACACGGAGTCTGTTCTGGTGGGGAATGTTACCAACTCTGATCTGTCCTCAATCACTAGATTAGTTTGAAAACTTGTTTCTTCAGGAGCACAGAAGGAGTAGCTTCCTTCTCAACCTATAAAAATCTTTGCATGAGTCAGAATGGCACCCCAAAGTTTTTCACACAGGCTCCCATTTATGTGAGGGACTTTCCTGAAAGAGATTCACATTATTGACACACACACACACCCCCCCCCCCCCCCCACCCACCCAACCCCAGTATAGCATCAAGTTATATTAATATCAGGCTTTTAAAGTAATAAAACTTCCTAGTGCGCTCCACCTTGTTATCATTAAACGAAAGTTGACACCGAGCGGCTTAAGGAGTTGCTGGAGCAGATGATCAATAATTTGGTCGAAGAAGTGAGTTTTAAAAGAAGGATCTTACAGAAAAAAAGAGTGGTAGAGCCGTTCCAGAGCTTTACTCAAACGGAAACTGCTCCACATTAGAACAAAAATGGCTGTATAATTGTTTTCAATTGTTAAATTTTAAGTAAAAGTGATGTCTTTAAAATTAACCGGTCATTTTAGACAATCTATATATTTAAAGAAGAATTTTAATAGCTGTGTGCTGAGTCTTTTCAAAGAATTACAAGATATGCTTATAAAACTTGAATCATTTTAAGATAAATGCAAAATGTAACAGGGAAGTCATATTTGACCATGCAATTAAACAAAACTTGTCATTAAAGTGATTGAAAATAATTTAGCATAATTAAAAAGCATCAAAATCCAGTCATCAACTGAGTAATTTCTTGCATTATTAGATTAATCCATTAATAATTAAAAGATGTAAATCACTTCAATGAGAATTGTTAAAATAGAAAATGGTTTATATAAGAGAGCATGATACTTAATTGAAAGTGCAGGGAAGACCTCAGTGTATGGAGCAGCATGAATATGTTTAATATCCATGGGAAAACAAATTGAAAATTATTTTTCCCTTAAGATACAATGTGTAACAGCCAACAACAGAAGGAAAGTGCAAGCACATCAATAATCCATGAACAACCTGAAATAGTTTTGCCACTGTACTAATTCTTACATAAGCTATTGGGATTCCCCAGGTAGCTTAATTACCCTGTATCAAAAAAAAATGGTTTGTCATGAGGCATATAGCAGTTCATCGGCCTGACGAAAAACACGCGTCACTTTAGCTTGGCAGTAGAATCAGTCCTGTACTAGACTTGGCTTTCAGAAATGATATCTGTAACCCGAAGGACTTTTATTGCATCAGCCTAGATTTAGCAAATCAATTCCCAACCTTGTTATTTGAAAGGCTCTGAGAGAGATATTTGTATCTGGGAACAATGACATGATGTAGAAAGCAGCTAACTAAGCCGGGTAGCTGGATAAGAGCACGGGTACTCGTCCTACAATAGATTAGTATTTACTTAGCAAAAAGAACAAAGGACATTGAGTATTGCACTCAAGGCTTTTCAGAGTGGACCATTATACTATTTTGAATACTGCCTGAGGGGTTAAATCATTTGAATAAAATTGAACATGAAGGTACACAATTCGTTAAGAATTCCCTGTTTGCAAAGATTTTTTGAAAAGAATGTGACCAGTGAGGAGTAAAGAGATGAGACTTAATGTGTATTTCTTTGTTGCAATATTGAGCTTCCTTTGTCACAATTTGAAGTACAGTTCGTGCTCATGTTCCATTTTATTACAATATTCAAGATTGCTGCAGCCACAACCGTTTATTGAACGTGGGCTACGTGAGAAATGTCTTCAGATATTAACATAAATTTAATTTTATTACCATTCCCCCCCCCTCATTTTGCTGTACAAAGATATTTTCTTGCATTTCAATATCGCTTTAATATCTTTTCACAGATTGTTTGAAGGATCTTCGCCTATGAAGGTTGAAAAGCTTAAAACTCTTTTCTGCTATTTCAGAAAAGTCACAGAGAAAAGTAAGTTCATGCTAAAAATCAGCATTAATGGTTCTTCATCATTAAACATCTGCAATAAAAACAAATGACAAGATCGAAAGCTTTCTCGAATGGATCATTTGAAATTCTATTATTGGTCCTATGAAAAGGCATCACATAAAATAGATTAATTCAAGTGTGCTTAAAGTTTATTCATTAGCGTCATGAGGCTTACGTTAGCACTGCAGTGAAATTACTGTGAAAATCACCTAGTTGCCACATTCCAGCGCCTGTTTGGGTATACTGAGGGAGAATTTAGCATGGCTAGTGCATCTAAATTTTCAGATTGTGGGAAGAAACTGAAGCACCTGGAGGAAATACGCACAGAAACAGGGAGAACGTGCAAATTTTGAAGTCATCCAATCTGGGAATTAAACCCTGGCCTCTTGCACTGTAAGGCAACAGTGCTAACCACTGTGCTGCCTTGTGCTGTAATGAAACATGGATTTATATTCTTGATTCTGCAGGCCTGAAATTCGGGTCTTAGCCATTTGCAACAGTTTCATGATTGTCGCCTTAGGCAAGAAGGGAAAGTAGTTAGAGTTTGTTTGCCAGCTGTCCCTCAGCCATGGTTATGCCTATTGCACTTCTCACTCCTTACTGATACAGAATGGCATTACTAGAGGCCTGAGAGCACTGTGTTGCTAAAGTTATCCGTTCAAAAAGTAAAATAAAATGAAAATAAGATCTATACAGATCTTTTCAGCAAAAAAAATATAATTGTTTGGAAAAAAATTTGTTACAATTTTACAAAGTTTCTGGCTGTGAAAAAAAAATTGAACTAAAGTGAAGCAAAAATGTAGTCTGAAGTATCCAGACAGTTACCGTCTAGAAAACCTTAATCCCACTACTAAAGGCACATTACTTACTCAGATTTGGGCATGAATTATTAAAGTGGCTCTTCTTTCTGAAGAACTAGTCCTTTGCCATATACTCTTTGGAAGAAGATCAGTGCATCAAATTAGACGTTTAAAATCAGCTTGAAGTTGGGAATTAAAATAGAAATTTAACCTCCCACCAAACTAAATGTTTAGCCTTTTTATTTATTAAGATAGAAAGATCTATCAGGGCAATAATTATTTAATACTGAAGCTGACCAGTACTGTGTGCAGTTCTGGTCGTCAGATTACAGGAAGGATATGAACACGTTGGAAGAGGTGCTGAGGAGATTCACCAGGATGTTGCCTGGAACGGAACATGTAAGTTATAAAAAGAATTTGGATAGGCTTGGGTTATTTTCTCTGGAGCAGAGAAGACTTGGGGTGACCTGATTGAGGTGCTCAAGATTGAGGGGCATGGACAGGATGTATAGGGAGCAACTGTTCACCTTAGTTGAAGGGTCAGTTATGAGGGGATACATTAAAAGTGAGGGTTGGAGGTAATTGAGGGAAAACATTTTTACCCAGAAGGTGGTGACAGTCAGGAATGCACTGTTTGGGAGGATGTGGAAGTGGGATGCCTCACATTCTTTAACAAGTACCTGAATGAATACTTGGTATGCTATAACATTTCAGGGCAATGGGCCAAGTGCTGGCAAGTGGGATTAGGTGGGCAAGTCAGGCCTTTTCATGCATCGATGCAGACTCGATGGGCTGAAGTGATACAACCTCTGTTTTGACAAAACCATTAAAATTCATCTGGAGACCAAATGATGGGATGTGAATTTGGAACAGTCTCTTAAATTGTGGCCAGAAAATGAGAATTTGAGGATAGTATTGAAGGAAACGTGGGAATGGGAGAACAAAGTGCAAAAGATCTTGCAGGTTAGGTTTTGTAGTGCTACAAATTAGAAGCTCAATTCATTCAACACAAGCAGCTACTTTTTTGTCAGTGAAAGATGGTAGATCCTCCTCCCAAAATCAAAAAGCACCACTCTCGGATTTATATTTTGAAGCAGCAAGAAGTGTTTTCTTAAAAAGAAAAGCATGAGGTCAGGATGGCTTGAACTTCTTAGATGGAAGAAATGACATCATTGACAGCACATTTGCAAGAAATAATACTATTGGGAAGACATGAAAAATGAATCATTTGTGAAGCAGTAAATTTCAGAAAGTGACTGCAGAATGTTACTATTCTTTCTGGGGAAAGGTTGTAGCTTCATTTTGAAAACAACCATCCTTTTGAAAGATGGATTGGTGCCAATGTTTCATCTGGCACATGGACAGGAGAATTCTTTAATCAATTCCAAACTTCCTCTCAAATATACCAGTTAAATTGATTCTCTCCAATGAATTACAATCCTGTCTATTTGCCCTAACAGCTCAGAGTAAATTTGTAATGGGCTGTAAATAACATTGTAGAAGCCTTTGGAGTCTCTTGTTACACCAGATGTGCCAGAAGACTGTCTCTAAGATTTCTGCCGTGGAAACTAAATTCTGGATAAAACTGTTGCTGAAGAATTTGATGACCGCAGCTTGGCATTGCTAATGTTGCATGGGATCCTTGACTTTGGCGGAGTTGGGATTCACTTCTTATGCTATAACAATTGCACGCTTGATTTTTAAGCATTTTACTTTTGAACAGGTATGTAAGACATCTATTAGGGTAATCACATCGTCACCAGGCATTTTTACTTAAATAAGGATGTGCCACAGCATCTAACTGGGTTCATTAGTGTCAGCCGCTCCCTTGAGCAGCCTAGTCACCCGCTTCTTGTAGAAGCTGATTCCTACTGCTCTACTGTTGCTTAGTGTGATTATGGGAGCCAGGAGTGTAGCAGTGAAATTCTTGTGTTCTGGATCAATGCTTTAGGCACATCTTTGAACAGGCTGAGAAATTTGGCTTGAATTATAACATAGTTTGTTCCACAATAGGTAAAACACACACACAGCAATTAAACTGATGAGTCATTTCATACAATTGATATTTCTATTTGGGTACAAAACCAAAAAACACAAGGGTTTCTGGATCATTTAAATTGAAATAAAACTTGAAAACGCAATTAACCTGTTTCCAGTCCGAGCACAATCTGTTTCCTTACCTTCAGCTGTCCATATTCCTTTTAAGCATTTGTCTTATAATTTTTAAGTGTCATTCTCTCAGCCCCTGAAATAATATGATGAAATAATGATTTGCATAACAGGGTGTGAAAGATCCACCTGAATAATCGATATAACTCCTAAATCTTCATCTCGGAGAGCTTTCTGATTCCGTTGCAAAAGAGCCCGAGGGCCTTTTAACATCACTGTGTTAGCCAATCAGTCAGAGCCAAGGAGCATTCTATAGCAAGGCAAGCTTATTTGTAAAGGATCTCTCAAAAACTACAGAAAACAAAGCTAATTCTGAAACTGCAGCAACCTTTCTGTATAAAAGAAAACCATAGTCAGTGGGGGATAGTTACGCAATACGGATTGTATGTGCTAAATCAATCCCAGTCATTAGTAGGAATGCGATCTCTGGACATGATTGACTGATTAGCAATCACTCCCATTCTTTATTTCATGTAGCTTTCCTATACACAGTCGGAATATAAGCCTTATTGAATCTTTCCAGCAGCTTGTTTTAATACAACTTCTTAATCCACATCGTATTTCTGGGAGAATACAACCAAAGAATTCCAAAATGTGGTGATTTGCTTTTGGATCTAGTTTCAAGAAAGATGTACAATTTATCAAGCTATACTGAACACTGGCTCCTGTTTAGATAGCATGTAATCATTTTAATGTAATTGTCTCCCATAGTGTCACATCCTAAGCCTCTGAAGGTTGCTATGGTGAATGTCAAATCCTCTAGATATGAATATGGAAAGAAAAAAATTGCATAGTTATGGGGAAAAGGCAGGGAAGTGAAACTAACAGAGTTGCTACTACAGAGAGCAAGTATGGACATGAACGGCCAAATGGCCTCTTTCCATACATTAACCTTTCTGTAACTATATTCTGCATTTCTTGAAGAGCAATTTGTCTAACAGTGCAATGATTTGATTCTACAAAATTAATATTGTAGAAAATACATCATCAATTTGTTATACATAGTTATAACAAGACAATTTATCACAATATTTAGAGGTTATTGTTCTGGATGCCTGTCTATTTTATTAAATTCTTTCTTTTTTCTAATTTTAGGACCCACTGGTTTAGTAACATTTCAAAGACAGTGTCTGCTCAAATTTCCTGAATGGGAAAGGTGAGTAAACTCTACGAACTTATATCAGTATTTAATTTGTCCAGGCCAACAACCACTGCATAGTTTTGATTGGCTGTTGCTGTGTTTGGTGTGGCTCTGTTGAAAGTGATTGAAGTTGCCAATAACATGTTGCATTTTGTGCACTTAACAGCTGCCATTTAGACTGAATCTGTGAACAGACTTCTTGTCTGTGAGCAGAAATTACATTCATGGTGAAAGCTTGGTGTTTCACATTGAAATCAAGTCACTTGATTGTCACTTTCTAGCTCACAGTGTTTATCTTTAAATAGTTTTCATCAGGAGTATAGTTTTAACGTCAATAATAGACCAATGGTATATTTCAAAAGCAAATACTGTGGATGCTGGAAAACTGAAATAAAAATGAAAATTTCTAGAATAGTCAGGTTAAGCAGCCTTTGCCTGATGATGGGCCATTGGCCTGAAACATTAACTCTGTATTTTCCTCCACAATGTTTATTCAACTTTGTTGGTGATTAAAATTTGAATTTAACATGACATTAAGATGAAGATAACAGATCACCAGTTAATTGCAGATAAAATATGTAACTTTTAAGACTTCGTTAGTTACTGGTGTCGTACTTTCAAGCTGAAATAAAGATCTAAAAGAAAAACAGATGTTAAAATCTGAGTCATGCAAGAATCTGAGTCTAAACCAATATTGCAGACTGATATGGCCAAATGTCTGTTAGTGCTTAATAAATGGATAACCTTAGAATGTATTTTTGTAGTTTATTTCAGAGGAATGTAACTAAAAGTAGCCACCCAACACCCCAGTGCCCCGGCACTAGCAGAGAGTGCAGTTTGATTCAGTAAGTTCCAAAGGAAATATATCCCTCAAAAGTCCTGTTGCGAGTGTGAGTGGTGAAGTACAAAAACTCAATCGACTGAAAAGCTTCAAAAAAAAACATTTATATAAAGAATGGGACTGCTAAATAATGAGTGAAGAAAGCCAGTCAAAACCTATAAATTGGTGTAGTGCATCTGATGAGGGCAATTCTCATGAAGCCAATTCAAATGAAGCCAATGAGGGCTTGTGTTTAAATAATTTCTATTATACTATGTTAATGTTATTGGTGAAATACTTTTCTGCCTTTAGCTTGAGGGTAGCTTACCAATGTTCTACTTAAAGATATTTTGCGCCACCATTTAATTGGCATGTTTTTAGTGCATTAAAAGTCCATAGAATCATCAAATCTAACAAAGTGGAAGGAGGCCATTTGGCCCATCGAGTCTGCACCGATCATAATCCCATCCAGACTATATCCCCACAAACCCATGCATTTACCCTAACTAGTTTCCCTGACACTAAGGGGCAATTTAGTATGGCCAATCCACTTAACCCACACATCTTTGGACTGTTTGGTCTATAGAGAGTCAAATAGATTTCGTGTAACTTTTGAAAGGTCAAGTTTTTTTCAAAATAAAAGCTGCCCATTTCTGTGCTGCTTCAGAGATGTGTAGTGCCTCAGTGCCATTGCTACTAAGTAGTAAAATATGGATTCTCACCAAAGATTACTAGCTGGAGAGATTTAAATCTCAGTGGGGTGAATAGAAGAGGATCCAAGGATGGGCAAAGCTGTTATGCAGGGGTTATACATATTGGTCATTGAGCCAACTTGCATCATTCTTTTCGAGCTTTCAACATTCAGATTAGGATTGTCATTGATGGAGGCCTAGGACCAGGTTAGAGACCGCAAAAAGTGACAAGTTGCTTCAAAATTACACTCAACAATTAAGACAAAATTATAGTCACCTTGGTTGAGTTTTTACATTGGTTATGAAAATGAAAGTCACTGCTCAATTAATCCATTTTACTGGGACAGAATCCAATTTATTGTGGCTTATTTATTTATAACTTATTTATTTCATTTGGGTATGTCCTCTTATTTGCACATTTTAAAGATTTGCTCCTTCATATACATAGAATCCCAACAATACAAAAAGTCTAGCCCATTGAACCTTCATTGTTGCTCCAAAAGAGCATCTCGCCTAGGCCCTCCCCTCCACTCCATCCCCATAATTCCGGGCATTTACCATGCCTAATCTACCTAACCTACGCATTTGGGATACTAAGGGGCAATTTAGCATGGCCAATTAACCTAACTTATACATCTTTGGAATGGGGGAGGAAATTGGAGTACCCAAAGGACACCCACACAGATGCGGTGAGAATGTGCAAACTCCACCCAAACAAACGTGCAAACTCCATACAGACCAGAATTGAATCCAAGTCTCTGGCACTGAGGATCAAAGTGCTAACCATGTGCCGCCCTGCCAGCTAATGTCTGCACCTTTCACCCAACGATTTCAAAAATTTGAATTTTCAGATATTTAATTTCCAAGCAAACTATTATTGCTTAGAAAATAGCATTAGTTCTGAATTAAATGCCCTCATAAATACGAAAAGTCATAATTGTAAACTTGTGCATGCATACACATGGACTAGAAGATAATATACGTGATTAGGGAACAGATCTGAATATCTCTAAAAACCTAGTGCTTGACTATATCAGTTTACTAATTATTTCCTGGTTGTTTGAATAGATGTCTAAACTTTTATATCAAAAGCAGTGTCAGCTTTCTTTATCATAGGTTTTATTGTTAGTTTGGGCTTTACTGGCAAGTCCATTTTCATTAGTAGCGGCCAGTAAATTTACTGCAGACCATTGTCCAGAAACTCCAAGGTATATTATGAATTTTGCCTAGAACCTAACTTTTACATTTGATTTTGGCAACAGGGTGGGCATAAGTGATCCACTAGGAAGCTTTAATCAAACTTTATTTAAGAACACAGAATGTAACAAAATGAACGAGCGTAACTTTTACCAATTATAATACTTAAACACAACAAAGTATAATTCTTAACAGCTAGCTGTCTCTATTGTTCCAATTTAGCAGTATCTCCCATTGATGTAATTCCCTTCTATAGAACCAGTTAACACAGAAGCCAAATATGCTTACATGTTGCCAGATTTCCAACTTTTTAATTCTTCTGGACAGAGATCCAGACAGCAGTTTTCAGAGAAGGATATAGCCTCAAAACAGCAAAACTTCAGAAAGTAAACCTAGTCTTTGGCAACTCCCAGTCTCCAGACTTCAGAAACAGAAAAGGATACCTTTGTCTTTGCAACTTCCAAAACAGCAACCCTCAGAGAAAGATCCACCCTCGTACAACAGAATCTGAGAAAGAGATCGGCAGGCCTCCAGTCTTCAACTTCAGAGCGGAAAGAAGAGATACACTTCTCTCTCAACTCAAAAACAGTATCTAAAACAGCAACTAAATTTGAATTCTGTCTAAGCCTAGCTTCACTGTCACATGATCATAACGCCACTTCACGAAATCCCAGGGGAACAGCAGAATAGCATTAATTCAGATTAAAACCAACAGTCTAGCATTTAGAATCAATTGTGCTGTTGCAGTAACAATGCAGGATGTCGGTTGCAGACAGAATGACACAATAAAATGGAAGGGAATGCTAGAAGCATCCTGCAGAGTAACATGATTAAAATATATTTCTTAAAGGCACAGTATCATAACACCTGTGAGAATTCATATGTTGAGCAATAAGAATGCTTATTGCCATGAATGTAATTTGCCTATATCTTCATGAATTGCAAATGTTATTTTCTAACACAAGTCTGACAGTTTGCCATTGTTCAAAGTTTGAGTTCTGTTGAGTTCGATTTTTCTTACTGTGACAATTCCCCCTTTTTTCCCCCCAAGGAGGTGATTTATACATATTTGACTAAACTGATTTGATATTTGAAATTTCATGGCTCCAGTTTAGTAAACAAATGTCTACAGTAGATTTGCGCGAGCATATTTAAATCTTTTACACTTTTTTCTATTAAAGAGACAAACAGCAATATGATTAAGCCCTGATTTGCATGTATTTCTTAAATGATGTGCATGACTTCAGAGCTATGCTTTTGCCATCTGTTTATTTGAAATTAAGTTCTTTTTTATAATGTTGATGATTAAATTAATCATTTGGAAGGTTTTATAAATTCTCTTTATACAATTTATCTCGTTCTTTTTCTGTTTAGTTTCATGCACATGGACTGGAAATCTTAATCAACAAAATATATAATTTGAGATGGATGAAAAACATATCACATAAGTTAGCAAAAGAAATCCAGAATACCAATGGGAATCGATTTACTTTTTTGCTATAAATTGTAGTCACTCTCAATAAACATAAGGGAAAGATATATAATAGTTTGAAACCCGCACACAGGTCATCAAATTAGTTGCATATTGTAGAAGAATGGTGAAATGCATATCCAAGATAAATTTTGAAACTACATTAGTTTCCATGTAAACCAATTGCATGAATTAGACTTATTTAATTGCAATATTTTTGTTTCCAGGTCCACAAAGAAACTGACTAGGCTGCACATCACATGTGAAGGGACAATTGAGGACAATGGACATGGCATGCTACAGGTATGAGCAGAACAAATGATTAAAGAAAGCCATGAAAATTGGCTGATTTACCAGAACGACAATGATCTTTTGCTTTTCTTGATCTGCCCAAATTAGAGAGAAATGCTGTACAAGCAAAGCAACATGTCTTCCAATCAACATTTTAACAGCGCTTTAATGCATTTAGAGGATTTAAATTTAAAATTCTTGATTACAATGAGAAGGATTTTACATCAGAGGATTATAGAAAAGTTTCATTTCAGAATCAGGATTTCCTGCATAGGAACAGTCATTGCATTTTCAAAGTAATTTTTGGTGTTTGAAGCATTTTTAACATGCTGAAATACAAGTGCAAGTATTATTACAGTTTCCCAGGCAATCTGGTGTCAGTGCTCAGCCAACACACAAGCTCATGGTCTATTTTGCAAGTGCCCAATCACTTTTGTATTGCGTAAAAACCTCCATCAACATGTGTTTCTGTGTCATTCCCACGTTAGTGAATGAGCTTCTTCCTATTTTCAGAGAAGAATTAGAGCAATCCAGAGTTATAATTTAGGATTCCAAACAGCCAAGCTGGAATTCTTGAACACTCTGAGTTTGACTTTTTACTCATGCTGCAATATTATTTCTGTTAAAAGCAAATTACTGCAGGTACTGGAATTTGAAACCAAAAGAGAAAAATGCCTGAAAATCTCAGCAGGTCTGGCAGCATCTGTAAGGAGAGAAAAGGGCTGATGTTTTGAGTCCAGATGACCCTCTGTCAAAACTGCCCAGCTTTGACAAAGGGTCATCTGGACTCAAAACATCAGCTCTTTTCTCTCCTTACAGATGCTGCCAGACCTGCTGAGATTTTCAGGTATTTTCCTCTTTTGGTTACCTCTGTTAATTTTCCAAAGCAGCCCAGTCCATAAGAAAGCTGAGAAATACCAATCGCCAGACCCCTCTTTCAGTAAATGGCAGCTAACTTTGCACTCAAACATATGTAATATGCAGCTGGCACCCATGGTGTCAGAGATAAAACTCGACAGCCAAGCAAAGCATTGTTGAGGCTTTATTAATATTAGAACATAGAACATTACAGTGCAGAACAGGCCCTTCGGCCTTCGATGTTGCGCCGACCAATTAGGAACAAGCAGTAACCCTCTAACCTAGACCATTCCCTTTTCATCCATAAACTTATCTACTAACCTCTTAAACGCCACTAAACTTGGCGCATCTACAACTGACGCAGGCAGGGTATTCCATACCCTTACCAACCTCTGGGTAAAGAACCTACCTCTGATATCTGCCCTAAAACCACCACCCCTTAATTTAAAGCTATGTCCCCTCGTGCTAGCTTTCTCCATCCTAGGAAAAAGGCTATCACTGTCCACCCTATCTAAACCTCTAATCATCTTATATGTTTCGATTAGGTCCCCTCTTAGCCGCCTCCTTTCTAACGAAAAACAACCTCAAATCCCTCAGCCTCTCTTCATAAGACCTGCCCTCCATAACAGGCAACATCCTGGTAAACCTCCTCTGTACCCTCTCCAAAGCCTCCACATCTTTCTTATAATGTGGGGACCAGAACTGCACACAATACTCCAAGTGCGGCCGCACTAGAGTTATGTACAGTTGCAACATGACGTTGCGGCTCCGAAATTCAATCCCCCTACCAATAAAAGCTAAGACTCCGTATGCCTTCTTAACAACCTTATCGACTTGATTGCCAACTTTCAGGGATCTATGCGCACATACACCAAGATCCCTCTGTTCATCAACACTATTAAGAGTCCTACCATTAGCCCTATACTCTACACATTTGTTATTCCTGCCAAAGTGAATTACCTCACGCTTTTCCACATTAAACTCCATTTGCCACCTCTCGGCCCAGCTCTGCAACTTGTCCAAGTCCCTCTGCAAACTATAACACCCCTCTTCACTATCTACCACTCCACCGACTTTAGTGTCATCTGCAAATTTACTAATCCATCCTTCAATACCCTCATCCAGATCATTTATAAAAATTACAAAACAGCAGGGGCCCCAAAACAGACCCCTGAGGTACACCACTTGTCACCGAACTCCAAGATGAATATCTCCCATCAACCACCACCCTCTGTCTCTATCTGCTAGCCAATTCCTAACCCAATTAGCTAAATCACCCTCTATCCCATACATCTGCGTTTTCTGCAGAAGTCTTCCATGGGCCACCTTATCAAACGCCTTACTAAAGTCCATATATACCACATCAACCGCCTTACCCCCATCCACCTCTTTGGTCACTTTTTCAAAAAAACTCAATAAGGTTAGTAAGGCACGACCTACCCTTCACAAAACCATGCTGACTATCCCCCATCAATTCATTTCTCTCTAAATAACTATAAATCCTATCCCTAATAATTCTCTCCAATACTTTGCCCACAACAGAAGTAAGACTCACCGGCCTATAATTCCCCGGAAAGTCTCTCTTCCCCTTCTTGAACAATGGGACCACATTCGCTATCCTCCAGTCTTCCGACACTATACCCGTAACCAACGACGACCTGAAGATCAGAGCCAGAGGCTCTGCAATCGCCTCTCTTGCCTCCCAGAGAATCCTAGGGTAATTCCTGCAGGATTTCTGCATTGATGTAGAGCATGTCTGCCTCAGCTCTCCAATTCCTGACAGAAGTACACAGCAATGCCTCAAACATTTAGCAACTCTCGTGGTGCTGCTTCACTAACAATCGTGGGCAAGAATCTACCTGCAGCACTTTGTGATTGAAGAGAGCAACTCTCATTTGAAATTGATTGATTAATGATTGTGAGCTCAGATTCCCAAGTTGCTTCTTCAATCCTTTACTGCTTGTTACATGACAGCAGAGACTAATTTTTAAATTGAGAAGAGAGCACATGCTGATAGGTTATTGATGCAGTCTAAATACTGTCCAGTTGCCTGTGGCTTGTGGTCAGTTGATAGATCTACTAGCAACTGCACCAAGTGTGCTGTTTGTGCTACCCTGCAAAGTTCACTATGCACTAAAATGAGGAGGTAGGCAGTGGTCTTATCACCGGACTAGTAATCCAGAGATCCAAGGCAAGATCCAGGATCCCAGATTCCAATTCCACCATGGCAGATGATGAAATTTTACAATAAGTAGCTGAAATTAAAAGTCTAGTTATGACCATGAAACTATTGTTGATTGTCATTTAACAAAAAGTTGGTTCACTAATGTCTTTCAGGATTGTTAGGGACCAGATCAGAAACTCCAAGGTATTTTATGAAGTTAGCCTAGACCCTAACTTTTACATTTGATTTTGGCCTTAGGATGAGCAAAAGGCATTTCATTCCAGGTATAATTCAATTGAACCATTTAGGAAGCTTTTATCAAAACAAACTTTATTTAAAAACACAGAATGTAACAAAAAGAATTAGCATAACTTTTTACCAATTAAAATAACTAAACATGACAAAATATAAATTTTTAACAGGTAGCTACCCCTATTGTTCCAATTTAGCAGTATCCCCCACAGTCTTGAATTCCTTCTTTCAAATCAGCACAGAAACCAAAGATGCTTATGTTGCTACTAAATTTCTACCCTTTTGATATTTCTGGAGAGTGATTCAGTTAGGCACTTGTCTTCTAATTCTCCTGCAGCAACTTCCAGAGAAAGCCCACTACCACCTTTCCCCCACCCTTTCTCCCCAGACAATAGAATCTCAGTGAAGAGGCTCATTTCTTGGCAAATTCCAACCTGCACTTCAAACAGAGCAAGAGATACAGAGAAATCAACTCTCTTGTAATATCGCAAGTGCAGACTACCTTGAGTTTTTGATGTCCTGCAGTTGCTCAGGGACAAGGTTAGCATCTAAATATTGCAATGCCTTTTAAAAGTGCATTCTGCTTGTTGCAAATTGTAATGAATTGCAAGTACATGAAGCTGCTTGTGGTCATTGAGAACATCCACTTGGTTGTACCCAGTGATATGACCTTACTTGTCAATCAACTTAATCAACCCCAGTCTGAAATACACCAGGAGAAAACACAAAACTGCAGAACGCTGCAATAAATCAGATCAAAACAAACACTGCATCAATTAATAATTGTGCTGCTAGATCCAGACAAAACATCGCTGATAATAAAAACAAACTGTTACAACAGATCATGCACAAAAAAATGGCAAATGGATTTATTAAAGGCACAGTATTGTCACAGGATGGAAATTAGCTATCCTTATCTGGTATGAAAAGGCTGTTGTTAACTTTGTTATGAACAAGTGAACAACTCCCCTCTTTGCCCTCCTTATTTAACCACAACATGATTAGTTGTTTGAAAAGATTATACTTGCCAATTTAAAGAGTATTTAATTATTTATGTGTTATGATTGGAAAGAAAACCAGTAATTTCTTGAATTTAACAGAGATTAGCTTTATTATACTTAAACTGACCTAAGTAAAGTAATAAAATGTGCATTGACTTTTTAACACACACACAGAAATGCAGACTACAGAATGGGAAAGGAAAGTTGGCCAAATGAGAGTCCATCACAAACTGTATTTTGTCTGTAATTTGGTAATTTAGTTGGCTTCGGGCTGAATTCGACGTCCTCAATGCTTCCAAATAAAGATGTAGACAACTTGAATTGGTGGCTGAAATCTCGAGGTTTTATTTATAATTGGGGGAGAGGATTGGGACAGAAGAGAGTTGGAACAGCAAAAACAGCTGATTATGTTGTGTCTGATTCTAACTAAGCAAGGGAGATATGCGTAATTGGATAATGCGCAGACATGTGACACTACTAAGTTCAACCAAATGCAGTTATAAGTGAATAGAGGTTGCTTAACACAAAGCAGTACTGGAGAAACATACAATCTTAATACACCCTGGGGATTAACTCCCTTTAAAACAAATCAAAATAGTTCTCAGTTAGCAGTTTTTCTGCAACATTAGAAGCAATGCGCTTTTAATAGGCGTTACCTTAAGCGTCTTAAGAATATACTATGTTTGATTATAATTACAGTCTCATCATCCTCGGAAAAACAGTTATGTCAAAAGCCTTGCAAAATGATAAAAGAAATAAATGAACATGAATAAAATTAATGATTTAATATTTTTTAGCCTATTTGGTTTAATATTGTGATTGAAATAGAGAATGAAAAGTACTTCTGCAGTTGCCGAGGGACACAGATTAGCATCTGAATAATGCAATGCCTTTTACAAGTGCATACCGCTTGTTGCAAATTGAAATGAATTACAAGTACATAAAAATGCTGGTGGTCATTGAGAAAGTCTACTTAAAATCCTGGCCCTGAGGCAGCTTCTATCATTTCTTTACTTCATTTTAACATGCTTGAAGGAGTTGCAATGGCAGCTGTCATCTGGCAAGTTGGAGACCAGAGCAAACCTCTGATGGGATCATAGCCTCATCTCAACTGTCTCCTTTTTTTTGTTGAATTTACAAAGAGCTTTTAAAGGACTCTGTGGCTTTCAACATGATAGCATCAGAATTGATTTACAGGAGTTCAGATTTAATCTGAAACTCGTGTGATTTAGCCAATTAACCCTTGCATCTTAAGCTGAAGAGTCTTTATTGATTTTGGTATTAAATTTGAGGAGACAGATTTCTTTTCGATGTTCTATTTCTGTTTGGGTGGTGTAATAGTTAGCACTGCTGTCTCTCAGCATCAGGGAACCAGGTTCAATTCCTGACTTGGCCCACTTGTGCAGAGTCTGCACGTTCTTCCCTGCGTCTGATTGGATTTCCTCCGGGTGCTCTGGTTTCCTCCCACAGTCCAAAAGACGTGCTTGTTAGGTGCATTGGTCGTGCTAAATTCTCCCCCAGTGTATCTGAAAGATGCCGGAATGTGACAATTAGGCAATTTTCACAGTAACTTCATTGTAGTTAATGTAAGCCTACTTGTGACACTAATAAATAAACTTTATACTCTTCAGAGCTGTGTGTTCGATAGAGTAACAGAATGTGAGGTACCATGCGGTATTTCTTACTTTCCAAGTTCCCAAGCTCAGTTATGTCACAACATTTTCACAGAGAAAGGAACCGAAAACTTTGCATTAGGATGGAAATAGAATCAACAGAAATCGGGAGCCATATTCTTTCATATTGAAGATTATATGAAATCATGCAGCCTTTTAATGGATTTTAGGAAAAATGATTTCCTCTCCTGAAGGCATTGATTTTTGCTGGCGTATATTTGTCATGTAGCCCTTTTTGCAGATTGCTCAAAAAAATTTGCTCTTAAAATTGTGAACTGAAAATCCTGTACCTTATGAAACAAGGCTGAAGTTCCATTGAGTATAATATTAGAAATCTATGGTAACCCCTTGAAGTAAACAAAACAACTAAATGAAGGATCACATAAGGATGTGATCACATGAGGGATCCGTTTGGGACAATGATAGGTCTGGCCCAAAAGCTAAAATTCTAAATTGGGGCAAAGCCAATTTTGATTATATTAGACAGGAACTTTGAAAAGTTGATTGGCAGAGTCTTTTGTCAGGCAGGGGGATGGCTAGTGTGTTAATTAGGGCTCAGGGTAAGCATGTTCCTTTTAGAGTGAAGGACAAGGCTGGTAAAAGAAGGAAATGCTGACTTGGACTATTGAGATCTTCATCAAGAAGAAGAAGGTGGCAGCTGGAATCAAGCAGATTTCTTGAGTATAGAGGGTGTCAGTGCAGAGTTAAGAAAGAAATCAGGAGGACCAAAAGGGGGGACAAGTTTGCTTTGGCAGATAAGGCAAAGGAGAATCCAAAGCGCTTCCATAAATACATAAAGGGCAAAGAGTAACTAGGGAGAGAATAGGACTGTTAAGGAACAACAAAGTCATCTATGTGCAGAACCAGAAGAGAGAGATGAGAGTCTAAATGAATATTTCTCATCAGTATTTACTTTTGAGAAAGACATGGATGTTAGGGAACTTGGGAAAATAAATAATGATGTCTTGAGGAGTGTAGGAATTACAGAGAAGGAGGTACTGGAAATGCATCAAGATGGATAAATCGCGGGACCTAATGAAGTGTTTCCTAGTATGTTGTAGGAGGTTAGGGAAGAAATTGAAGGTCCCCTAGCTGAGATATTTGAATCACCAACAGCCACAGGTGAGCTGCTTGAAGATTGCAGGGTAGCAAATATTGTGCCTTTATTCAAGGACTGCAGGGAAAAACCTGGGAACAATAGGCCAGTGAGCCTAATGGCCTAAGTTGTCAGAAAGTATTCAGAAATAGGATCGACAGGAATTTAGAGGGGCAAGGACAGATTAGGGACAGTCAGCATGGTTTGGTGAGTGGAAAGTCATATCTCACAAATTTGAGTTTTTTTGAAGGGATAAATAAGAAGATAGATGAGTAGTGCAGTTGATGTTGTCTTCATGGACTTTAGCAAGGCCTTTGACGGGGTACCAAGAGGTAGGTCATTACATAAGGTTAAATCTTATGGGATCCAGGGTGAGGTAGTCAAATGTATACAACATCGGATGATGGCAGAAGAGAGAGGGTGGCAATAGAGGATTGTTTTTCAAACTAGAGGCTTATGGCCAGTGGTGTGCCTCAGGGATCAGTGCTGGGTCCACTGTCATTTGTCATTTATATTAATGATTTGGATGAGAATATAGGAGGCATGACTAATAAGTTTGTAGAAGACTCCAAGATTGTTTGATTATTGGACAGCGAAGAAGGATTGCCACGGGATCTTGATCAATAGAGTCAGTGGGCTGATGAATGACAAATGGAGTTTAATTTAGATAAACTTGAGGTGATGCATTTTGGTAGATCGAACCAAGGCAGGACTTGCTCAGTTAGTGGTAGGCTGTAGGGGAGAGTTATAGAGCAAAGAGATCTAAGAACACAGGTTCATAGCTCCTTGAAAGTAAAGTGATAGGTGGACAAGGTGGTGAGCACAATGCTATTCAGGTATTCATCGTGCTTGGTTTCGTTGGTCGTAACATTGAATCCAAGAGTTGAGACTCCTAATTGAAATTGTACAAACATTGGTAAGACCACCCTTGGAATACTGTGTACAGTTTTGGTCACCATATTATAGAAAGGATATTATTAAACCAGAAAGAGTTCAGGAAAGATTTATTAGGATGCTTCTAGGACTTGATGGTTTGAGTTATGAGGAGAGGCGAGATAGACTGGGACTTTTTTCCCCTGGAGCATTAGAGCTTACGTGTGATCTTATGGACATCTATAAAATACTGAGGGGCATAGATAGTTAACATCTTTTCCCAAAGATAGAGGTGCCTAAAACTAGAGGGCATAGATTTAAAATGAGAGGGGAGAGATACAAAAAGGTTCAGAGGAGTATTTTTTTCACACAGAAGATGATATGTGTCTGGAATAAGCTGCCTGAGGTATTAAAAGAGTGAGTACAATTTTGTCTTTTAAAAAGCATTTGGATGGTTTACATGGGTAAGATTGGTATAGAGAGATATGGGCCAAATGTGGGCAATTGAGACTAGCTTAATGGTGCAATCTGGGCAGAAGGGCTAAAGAGCTTGTTTTCATGCTGTAAACCTCTGACTCTAAATCATCTCTTTATGAAAAAAAGCTCAAATTCTGCTTTTTATTGATTAGTTGCTCCAGCCCATGCTATACTAAATGCCTTTCAGAATGTTAGTAGGCAGTAAATTACGCAGGTTTTCAGTGCATTCTATGGCTGGTTTAATTATGGTAGAAAAATGATGTGCTGGGAATTTAACTGAAATACTGAAACAATTTTACTAATTTTGAAATCTGGGCACAGTGTCAGCTATGTCATGAAGGTCATTGCTAGTTTCCCTTTACCTGGTATAATCCCAGGCTTGGTGGCCGACCCCCAAAATCTCTGCCTATGCTTCTCAGAAACGCAGGCAGGGTTCAAGATAAATATGTGCTGCTGGTTTTTTGTAAAAAAAAATCATTAAATGTGCTTCAGGGAAAGGAACCTGCGAGCTAACTGTTGAATGTACCACCCTTTTAAATAATGTTGAATACAGTACAGTAAGATTCAATCATCTGTAAGTGTGGTCTTAATTAACACCCCCCTGTATGAATTATTAATGTGCAACTAACCAACCTAATTAATGTTTTAAGTCCTTATTTAAGTGAAACTAAGATTGTAGAGTCATAAAGAAAATACGCTAGGAAATAAGGATATTTGTCTCACTTATTCAAAGTAAGTAATGAGGGAGAAGCTATATTCTATTGATCAGTATAAATATTAATGATTACTCTAATTAAAGGTCACTTCAGTGGTTAGGCAGCTTAGCTTACAGTGTTCCACCTGTCACATGATATACATAAACATCTCTGGTGCTTAATGTTCAGTTTTCCGCGTAAATGTGGTATTGGTGTTTTGTTTGCGCATATTTTTGTCATGTGTTTTTTTTGCCATGTGCATTCAGATTTTGTAAAACGAAATGAATGTCGTTGAACTGTGGGTTGGGTGGGTGTAATTACAGCTTTGGAAAATATTTCCTGACAGTAAGCGCACTAATTAATTGCACTATTTATCAAAGCAATTAAGAAGCCTTGTTTAGAAATATTAAGATTCATAGAAATGACTGGGCAAGATTTTAGTCAATGATTTTCAAGTAACCATTAGAATTAAATGCATTACAACGTAAAGGTATCTAGCAAATGAGAGCTTCAACATTTTTGGCACAAAGTAAATTAAGCTAAATTAGCAATACAGAAGTGTATAATTGAAAACTGATTAGCTGTCAGTTCATGCTGATTTGTATTTCTTACTGATGGTTAGCTAGTACAGGATGGCTTGGTAGTCTTTGCATTTGTATTTCATGTCAAGTTTTTCTACTGAACTGTTCTTTCAACTAGTCTGCCATCTGGTTGCGTGGGTAAGCAAAGGGAAAATAATGCTTAATGGGATCGCTTTCTACCTGCGGGTGCCATTCCATTTTCGAGTGATTTGAGTAAGCGAATCAGGGAACATGTTGCCACCTTGCCCTCTCAGCTGGGAAACAAAACAAGGTCTAGTAAGAGATAGTTAAGTTAAACATTGAGGAAAGGGAGAATATCAGATATATTGATTAAACAGTTTGGGATGATCAACACTTCAAACTTATAAGTAACAATGGAATTTTGTTGTCAAATCAACATACCACTGTTGTCAGTGCAATGGTTCCCATCCTTCCTGTCCTTGCCCTAAACCTAGTCCAGGACATGATCTCATTTTCCCAAGTCTCTCAACCAACCACGATCTCACAATTAAAGGTCTTCGTGTTTTTCTCATGCTTGTGACTTACTGTAGGCATGCTCAGGTTCACATGGAGTAAGAGTGGATCTGGTACTGGCCATGATGTATATACCTCGTGAAGCCCTAAAAATGCAAGAGCAAGACACACATTGAAATTTCATTACAAAGGCAGAAAATGCTGGCAAAGTTCAGCATGTCTGGCAGTGGGGATAGAAACAGGGATAATGCTTTGAGTCCATATGACTCCTCTTTATGCTTAAATTTAAGTTCCGTTACTTGGCTTTAAACCCTAAAATTTTAAAAAAAACTTTACTTGGCTTTCAGGTTGACTTTGCAAACAAATGTGTTGGAGGTGGTGTCACACGTGCTGGCCTTGTGCAGGAAGAAATCCGTTTTTTGATAAACCCTGAACTCATTGTTTCACGGCTGTTTACAGAGGCTCTGGACCACCATGAGTGTCTCATCATCACTGGTTTGTTTTCTTTCTTGCCTTTTCTCAATGCAGCATTTTATCAGTTGGCAAATTATAAAAAGTTGTTGATTCACCCTGTGACATTGGGTGGAGTAGAGAAGAATTTGAAGCTATTGAAAATCTGTTGTTTCCGATTTGATTATAATTGAGTGTAATCAACATTGTAGGAAGCCGCAGTGGAAAAAGAAATCAATGGTGGATCTAGTTTAGCTTGTTGTTCTGAAAATAAAATTGTTGACTTCCCATGCTGCACACGTTTCAAAGACCATGGTACTAAAATTAATGAAACACTTCTGAAAATTGCGTTCTTCACAAAACATAGTCCACTGTGATTTTCCTCATTAATTCTTACTTTTCTGCGCTACTGAAGAACTTGCTGCATATTTGCAGGTAAAGTTTATTTATTAATCAGAAGTAAGGCTTACATTAACACTGCAATGAAGTTACTGTGGTTGTTTGTAGTTGTAGGTAATTGTTTATTCATTGTTTGAGTTTATCTGGAAAATGTATGTATTCTCAGAATTATGCATTTATTACATTCAGTTTGTATGTATTCAGTATGTATATCACTTTGTTGTTTGACGTGCATTTGCATTCCAGTTTTTAAATACCTGATGGGCTGCCAAATGACAACCTGCTCTCTAATGGGCATATCTTCCTCTTCACAATTTGGAGGAGGTGTAAAGTAATTGGGAGGAAATGGCTCCATATTACAATGCGAGTCACAAAGATTGGGAGCTGTCATGAATTCGGATTAAAAAGAATCTCAAATTGATTCTGCTTTGCCACACGGAGAAAATGTCAGTTCTTGAAAACAGTCCCAATTATTTTCATGAATGCCACGGTGCCGGCTTTGCATACCTGAGAGTATGTGTCGCGTTAAAAGTAGAACAACTTCTTTGGAAAAACAAGAGTATTTTTGTTCATTGGTTGTTTCAGCCAATAACAACAACACCCTCCCCCCCGCCCCCCCACCCCTTGCCAAATTGCCCTCCAGTCTCCTATTTGTATAAACAGGTAATGAGTGGCTTTCTGTGAATACATCACTGCAAAGTTGGCTGACAAGATAGGTACCCAAAGCTCGTTTATAACGGGTTATTCCTTGGAGGCTTTTAGACGAGCTGGCTGTTAGTTACAATGTTGAGTGAAACACTGTTTGTGAGGATAATGCTACAATCAGTCACTATTAAGTGACTATTTATCCTCACCAAGCTTTGTTCTCCTACAGCTTCTAGCAATCAGCTGTATCCAACTGATTAGAGAACCTGGTCAGTATTTAGTTTGATTAATTCAAAGTTGCTTCCATTTAGATGTTGAATTCTGGTAGAAACTACGTAAGGTGATAAAAGCCAGTAAGATACCTATCGTGTATGTAATGTAATACAATGAATAGAACACTTAATAAACTGCCGATTATACTATTTCAGTATGTATTTAACCAACTTGTTGTCAACCTCAAAAAAAAGCAGACATACTTATGTTATGATGGTGCACTTGCTATGATCAATGAAAAGAAGTACTTTGTCAAAAATGGGTGACACAACAGTCAGTTAGTAATTTGTCTGTTTTTATACCTGTGATATTTTTGTGTGAATCCAAAGAGATTATGCAGTGTAACCATCAAGAAGTTAAGCAAATATGTCATGATTTTACCAAATAATTTTAAGGAGCAAAATTCTCCAAGAATAGGTATACCGAGTGGCTGGTACCAAAGGACAAGTGATCCCTTGTAACCTGTCTCCACCATGAGGTTTTTGCTTATACTGTGGATAATCTTTTTCAAATACTAGACTTCCAGCACAATATTGGCTGCCTAGCAGGTTGGAAGTGAGTAACCATGTATGATGAGACTTGCAGTCAATAACTTGCACAGTGATGTGTTGTAAAGCGCACCATCAAGCGTACCCCATTCCCTGTGTCATCTCAGTATATCTCCACCATTCATTGCTGGTGAAATAGATCAATGTTAGGCTTTAAAGCAGAGATTCGGAAATGTTTATTTCCAGAGTATGCAATATTTTTACATACTAACTATATAACAGGGATCTGGGGTAAGTGCTTCCATACCTTGTGATGAACCATGATAATTTAAATATGTAATTGGTGTGATAAACTTCCAAATAGATACAAAATAAAGTATTCTGAAGAAATTGAAGCATTATTAACTGTTTGACGAATTTAAATAAATAAAATTAGGTCATAAAAAGATACGGCTAAGTTGACTAGACTATGTTATCACAATTATATTTCAATAAGTTAATTCAGAGAAAAGAAGCAGAATCATCAAAACTACTCTAAATTCTGACAGAGTCTGCACTCTAAACATACTTGAACTAGTTTTTATCTCTTTATATGCCTTCATTTATGCTCTTAGTTCAAGGTTATGAGTTTGGTGGTACTCTATCTGAAACAGATTGAAAGAATGGTTATTTCCACAATTTAGTAGAATCTCACCATAAAAGTCTTCAGAGGCCTACTGTATAATGAAGGATTATTTTGTATAGAACTTGTGTGGCATTACACAAGGAGTCAAGATTGCTTATATATGAATTAGGAGCGGGAATAGGTCACTCAGCCCTTTGATTCTGTTCCACCATTCGATAAGATCAATGGCTGATCAGATTTTAACTTCAACTCTACGTTCCTACCGACTCCCCAATAAGCTTTCACTGCTTTGTTTATCAAGAATCTGCCTATCTTTACCTTAAAAATATTCAAAGTTTCTGCCTCTGCTGTAAATTGAGGAAGAGTGTTCCAATGACACTCAACCCTTTGGGAGAAATTTATAAACAATGTCCCCTTTTTCGAGGTTCTCCCACAAGAGGAAACATCCTCTCCATATCCACCCTGTTAAGCCCCATGGGATCTTGTATGTTTCAGTCAAGTTGCCTTTTTTCTTCTAAACTCCAGCAAAAACAATTCTACCTTGTGCAGCCCTTCCTCATCTGACATGCTTATTTCTGGTGTTACACCTAATAAAGTTTCCCTGAACTGTTGCCAATATGTTTGCATCATTCATTAAAAAAGGAGATCACTATGAACACAGTACTCCAGATGTAGCCTCACCAATGCCCTGTATGACTGAAGTATAACCTTTCTATTTGTGCATTCAATTTCTCTCACAATAAATCATAACATTCTATTAGCTTTCCAAATTACTTGCTGAACTTGCAAACTAACCTTTTGTGACTCATGCATCAGGACATCCAGATCCCTCTACATCTTAGAACTCTGCTATCTCTCACCATTTAGATAATTCATCTTTTTTTTATTCTTTCTGTTGAAATGGACAGCTTGACATTTTCACACGTTATACACCAATTGTCAGATTTTTGCCCTCATCTAACTTATGTATATCCTTTTGTAGCCTTCTTAAGACTTCTTCACAATTTATTTTCCCACTACCTTTATGTTATCAGCAAATTTAGCAGCCATACATCGGTTTTTTCATCCGTGTAATTTATATAAATTGTAAAGAGCACACCACTCATTACATCTTGCTAGAAAATGACCCATTACGCCAACTCTTTTTCATTAGCCCTCCAATTTTGGATTCATGCCAATATATTACCCTCCCCAAACACTGAGTTTTAATTTTCCACAATAATCTTTGATGTGGCAATTTATCATAGACTTCTGATAATCTAAGTACAGTGTTTCAACGAAGGGTTCCTCTTTATCCACCGCACATCCTTCAAAGAACCCCAATAAATTAGTTAAACATGTTTTCCCTTTCACAAAACCATCACCTTCAGCTGAAGTGGATAGGGACTGATTATAATCACCTATTATAAAATCCTACTTTTGGCCTCTATTATATTTTCTTTATAAAATCCTTGTGTCTGTACTTAACTATATAAATTTTGTCATGCTGTAATCACACTGCCTATCAATGGGTGTGCCACAGTTCACCTCCGTTGTCAAAAGGTTTGATTGTAGTGCAACAGCTTCTATCGGGCGTTTCCTTTGAATGGGCTTATATGTAAAACAAACAGGTGAAGGAGGCGTGCCTGCCACTTTCTGTTGCTTGTTTTGAAACTGATGTTGTGATTTTGTGATTCTTGTAGAGCTAATATAGAAAATACTGCACAATCTTAATTACTTAAATATTTTGTGCAAAAAAATCCAACAAATACCTTGCACCCTGTTCCTGTTACTAAATTAAAATGTGTTAACTTCACTTTGTACTTATGAAAATTAACCTCTTTCCCCTGATATATGTATGACAGCAGCAGTTGTCTGTGGAAGCAAATATTTTTAATTTATGGCACTAATTTGTTCACTAATTTAAAATATTAGGATTGGAAAAATCTGTGCCTACTACTCTTTGATTTGATCTAAGCTGCAGTAGGTTGCTGTTTGAGGTATGGCTTGATCATGGAATGGTAATACACACACAGGCTATTCAGCCTGCTCTGTTTTTTGCCGGGTCTCTGTCAGAGCAATTCCCATGTCCCATTCCATGTCGCCCTGCAAATTTTTTCTCTTCAGACTGGAAAAATACTGATTTAGAAAATTCTCAAGAAAGCATTCTGTGAAGAGGCAGTGAAACTATTGAAACCATTGTCAATTGTTGTAAAAATCCATCAGGTACTCAAATGTACCTTAGGAAAGGAAACCTGCCATTCTTACCCATGTGTGGCTCTAGATCACAGCAATGTGGTTGATTCTTAAATGCCCTCCAAAATGACCCAGCAAATTACTCGATTACAATTAGGGATAGGCAATAAATGCTGGCCCAGCCAGCAACACACTGATCCCATGAATGAAATTCTTAGCCCTGACTATCACTTGTGCTATTATTATCCAAGTCTATATTAAAATAATACACCATAATTACACTATGGTTCTTGCACCTATCTTTAATTTCCTAGAATATTGTTTCTATATCTTTCCTACTAGTTTATAGCCTATACAATACATCTAGAAATTTAAATTGTCTAGGTTCAATTCCAGTAACTAGCTTATGGAGACCTGTGTGTTGCCTAAGCAGAGTACTCTTCTTCAAAATAAATATATAGCTGTGTCTTTCTTCTCTCTCTAATGGAGAGAGATGCCAATGGCCATTTGTGATCTATGGTTAATTGCTTCCCTCTATTGTTACTTGGCTGTATTGGTACCTCTATTGTTTCTTAGTTGTCTTCAGGGATGAAAGGGAAAATCACACGCTCAGTCATTCAATAAAGTAGCCACACAATACAGTGGCTGATTGAAGGATACACTGTATGTAGGCCACTGTGAAGCAAATAAAATAAATGACCTTCAGAAGCTAAACTGATGTTCTCCAGTTGCCATGTTAATTTTTTCTCTTCTTAGAAGCTAACTAAAACTACTTCCTCCTAGACTGTTTCCAAAACATTGTAGTTGAAGGGGATCCAAAAAATAGACTTTAAGTGATGATGTATAAAGTTTTGATGCCTATTTCCTTATTTTCGATTTATTGATTTACAATTGTTGAAAGCCATTGAGTGTTTTGTTTGATTAACAGAAAAAGACCAAATTATGTTAGGATTTTTGTTTGTAGTGCTGCCATTTGTGGGGTTCTTCCTGGTTGCCGGGAGTAGAGGAATGGGAAGGAGTGAAGGTTCAAAGATGGAGAAGGATAAGGCAGAGAAGCAATTTAAACTCAAGGATGAGAATTTTAACTTTAAAACGTTTGGGAGCCTGGAGTCAATATAGATCGATAAGAGCGACAGTGATAAATAAACAGGACTTGGTGTGGCACGCGATGTAGGCAATATACTGAAATTTACAAAGGGCAAGAACGAAAAGTTAAATGTAGAGGACAGTTTTAAAATAAATAATTGATATTCCTTGAAATTAATTTTTTATGACTTGAATTTGGATTTTGTGTTCTCTGGACCTATGTAGTAAGTTAAAATATCCTCTCTATTCAACGCCGAGAAAGTTGGCAAGTGCGCCAAAGTAAGGATGGCGGTGTGTGATTAGAGGTGGAAGTAAGTGTGTGATGAAAAATATAGGAATTGGGAAGTTCAGTTTGGGGTTAAATAGAATGCAGAGGTTGCAAGAAGCTGGCGGCATTAGCCAGGGATTGAAATGGAATCAGTGGTAAAAATAGAGTGTTTATAGTGGGAGTCAAAAATGGTCGCTTCCAACTTTTCAATATTTCTAACCCTCATCTAAGATGTTATATTTTATAAGTGAGAGACTGAGAGAGTTGAACGAGCAGTAAAGATGGATGCCACTGAGCTACATGTGGACAACCACCCTATGAAGTTTATTACTCACAAGTAGGCTTACATTCACTCTATAATGAAGTTGCTGTGAAAATTCCCTAGGCTTCATATCCGGCGCCTGTTCGGGTACACTGATGCAGAATTTAGCATAGCCAGTGCACCTGACCTGCACATCTTTAGACTAATGGAGGAAACCTATGCAGACGCAGGGAGAATGTGCAAACTTCATACAGACAATGACCCAAGCCAGGAATCAAACCTAGGTCCCTGGTGCTGTGAGGCAGCAGTGCTAACCCCTGTGCCACCATGCTGCTCCTGTGCCACGTGCAGCCGCTATATTTGTGGATGTTGTCACCAGGTGACAGCATTAAAATGAAGTTAATTTAATTAAATTGAAATATCCCCCATCAACTACATGTGTGAACAAAAATTGCTACAAAACAGCCAGAAAATACTGTTCTGTGCCTTATTCTGTATTAAATTCTTGAAAAAAATGCCAAGCTACTGCCATTGGAAGAAACTGGCTGTGCTTAATAACAAAACTTCAAAGAGAGCAATGAAGAGATTTAAATACTTGACTTAAATTTGCAATTACTGAATATGGCTTAGAGTGGTCATTTTTTTATAAAATCTATTTCGTTTTGTTCGAACAGTAAATGCCATACACTTTTTAAAAAAAACATTTTGCTCAGTGGATTTTAAATTGTGATTGTATTGTGACGAGGTTTCGCCAGATTACATTGTCGCTTATTACAGTACAGAGTGCTTTTTTAATGATTCCCTGGTTTAAAATATCAAATTATATAGCCAATAGCAGTTTTAATAATTGATGTGGAAAGGAAAAAAGTGTTATTAGAAACATAGTAGGCGAAAAAGTTATTTCTTGCTGCATTTAGGAGAGGGAAATTGTTAACCTTAAATGTTCTTCTCTTAATGCATCTTCACTTTGTGCACATTTTCAAGATCCTTAGTGTTGAAAAGGAAGTTCCAGATCCACGTACCAAAGGGCACTTGAAGTGGGGTCCTATGTTCCACTGAGATTTATCCTCCTTTATGATTTCCCATTGAAACTCACCGACAGTCTAAGTATTACAGACAAATTGAAAATACCTTTTCAGCTCGGTGAGCCATTTTTGGTCCAAAATATTTTTTCAATTCAATTAAAATTCTGTGGTTTCGATTTGTATCGTTCTGTTCTACCCTAGTACCATTTTAAAGTTAACCCTTTGATTGAAAATGCATTGCAGCCACAGGCTTTGTCCAAATATGGACAAACAAGAAATGAGGTCAGGGTGACTGCTCTTGACAGCAGTGCAGTATTTGTCTGAGTGTGATATTAAGAAGTTAGTAGGATTCAAGGAAAACTCTTCACTGGGTGGAGTCATACCTCAAACAAAGAAAGCTGATTGTCAGAGATCATCTCAGGCTAAGGACATCACTACAGAGATTGGGCCCAATCATCCTCTGCTGCTTTGTCAGTTACTTTCCTTTCATCATAAGGTTAGAATTGGGAGGGGGGATGGGTGGATAATCCTGGTGCTTACAATGTGCAGCTCCAACTCTGCAGATAGCATATCAATCCCATGTCTGCGTGCAGCAAGACCTGAACAACATTCAGACTTGGGCTGAAAAGTGACATTCATGACATTTTCATTGCCAAATTCCCCCACCACTAATGAGCCAGAAATTGAAATGACCCACTCTCATAAAGTGCCTATAAGAGCAGTTCAAAGGCTGGATATTCTGCAGTGAATGATTCCTCAAAACCTGGCTACTATCTACAAGACAAGTCAAGAATGTAATGGAACATTCTCTTGCCTGGATGAGTGCATCCAACAGCATTTTAGAAGCTTGACACCATCTAGGAAAAGCAGTCTGCTTGATTGGCAATTCGTCCACCACCTTAAACATTCATTGCATCCGTTACCCGCACAGAGTGGCTCAAGTGTGCCATCCACAATGTGTATGGTAGCAATTTGAAATGCTTTCACCAACAGCACTTCCCCATAGCCACAGTCTCTCTTACATGTGGAAAAGAACAACAGGTACATGGTGACATTGCCATTTGCAAGTTCCTCTCAAAGCCAGACACCAACCTGATTTGCAAAAATAACATCATTCCTTAATTGTTGTGGTTCAAATTCCTGGCGCTTGCTACTCAATAGCGCTTCAGTGGAACTGCACCATATAGAATCCTACAGTGCAGAAGGCCATTTGACCCATCAAGTCTGTACCAACCACAATTCCACCCAGGCCTATCCCCATAACTCCATGTATTTACCCTGCTAGTCCCCCAACACTAAGGGACAATTTAACATGGCCAGTCAATGTAAGCTGTACATCATTGGACCATTGGAGGAAACTGGAGCACTCGGAGGAAACCCATGCATGCATGGGGAGAACGTACAGGCTCCACGCAGACAGCGATTCAAGCCAGGAGTTGAACTTGGGCCCCGGCACTGAGAGGCAGCAGTGCTAGGCAATGTGCCACCTTGGATTCAGTGGTTCTAGAAATCAACTCACCAATACCTTCTCAAAGCCATTAGGGATGGGCAATAATACTACCCTAGTCAGCAATGGCCACATCCCATGAACAAGTTTAAAAAAAAGTTGGAAGTGTATACTGGTTTCTGTTTGTTTATGTATATTTTTACTTATGTTGAGATTTGTTAGAAAATGTAGGTGTAAATAGTATCTATTTACTATTTACATACGCAGAGAGAAGTGTAGTGTTAGTCAGAACTTCCTGATTCCGCCCCATAGAAAATTCTACCCCGTAAGATTTCTTTAATTATGAATGGTTTGGAAGTAACACTGAAATCCTACCCAAACAACATCCTTCAAAGTCTGAGCACAATTTGTGTTCTAAGTCTAACACTGATGAGTTGTGATGATTCACTTTCTGAGAAGTGACTTATCACTTTGAGAGTTACAGTTAAGGTCCTTAGTATTATTGTGCAGTGAGGGCATTAATAACCACAGATGAAGCTTCTGGCCCCTTAATGGAGAAGAATATTTCATCATATTTGTTATTCAAAGTCCAGCACATTTATTTTTGTGCCTGACTTTGGCTAAGACTCCTTAGTGCCCCGTCTGTCTGATCTATTCATTATATTTAGTTCTGATCTATCCTGACAAAAGGCTTAATGGATGTAACTGAGTTGATATATTTGAAGAAAGGCTGAACATTTCAAAAGCACATAATTAAATTTCTCCCTGCTGATACTGTGTTGGAGAGATCAGGAAGCGATGCTTTGCCCTATGATAAATTTGTATCATACCAGAAGAAGCAAATTATTTCGTGGCACTTTAAGGATTGGAGAGTCTGACGTAAATGTTGGAGTCAGATTGGTAGATTTTAATGAATTACAGCAATTTAATTGACATAACTGCAGATGACAAGAGACTGATATTTTAATTTTATCTTTAATGGAAGAACACTTGAAGGTCAAGCCCAACTGATTAATGGGGATTCCCTGGGAATGTATTTTAAGAGATTCATTGTAGATCTAAATGGATACAAATTCTACTGTCTGACAGTTCTAAATATTAACATTCAATGTTTTAACAATTTATGTATTTTAAAGTGGTTTTTGCATTGTACTGAGAAGATTCATTTCACCGAATACTTGAAAGATTTTTAAAATCTTCTAATATTTTGATACACTTTAATTCAGAGATTGTCCTTGGAGAGCAGAGAAAAAGGTCACTCGTTCCTTTTTTTGCTATTGTTACTGTTCGCTTAACGGAGACATTTCTTTCCAACTTGTCAATTTGTCAGAATTTTAAGCAGTAAAGAAGTGCTGATATTTGAAGTTCATTGCCCACAGCAGTAAATAAACATGAAGCTGATATGAAGTTTTTCTGTCATGATTAAAATGCATTTTTTTTTCTTCTGTCAACCAACAGGCACTGCCCTGAACACAGATCAGTCACATTGAATGTTATGTGTTGGAAAACAAGTAATGTATTAGTATTAAATGGTTTAATAAAAAAATGCAGTCATTGGGTAAACAAAATCATTGCTGTGCGCGTTACACTGAATTTTATTCACAAACAATAGAACGATTGCATTACTGTGCTTCAGCTTAAAACATTGTTTTCAACAAAGATGGGTCTTGAAATCTTGCCGCCGTTCACACCAGCAGGATCTCACGGTGCCACTGATCAATGATGCATCCTGACCTGGGTTTCCAGGCACTGAAGAATCCATTCACGTAGGAACCCTGTTGACAATGGCGGGACCATACGATCCTGCCACTAGCAAGTGGCCCACTGCTCTCCACGCCATGGAGAGGGAGAAAAATCTCACCTGGAGTGCTTGCCACTCCATTTGGCTGCATATCCCAACTTTTTGATCAGCTTATTTTCTAAGGTATATGAAAATCCATTGCCATGTTTAAGTCTCTCTGTCAAATTGACAAGTAAACTATATGCAGAATTTCTGTTCGTCTAATGTGAAGTATTCACTGCTGTTGGGCATTTCATGAATGGGCACACGTAGTTAATCCAGAGAGCTTGAACACAGGGCTAAGGCCTAAAGATCTGAAATGTGCTTAAGGCACTGCTAAACTATAACCAGGTAGAACTGTTTAACTTGGTAAGTAGGTTTCCTGCTGCTTCTCCAGTTGGAAACAATCTGCAGTGGCAAGTTGACCCCTTGAGATCCCTCTCCTATTTGGCTGGTCAGTCAATAACAGTGCCCTGCAAAATTGTTTTACTCTGCTATCAGATTTGGATCAGGTATATCCTATCCACACAAAAAGCAGGATAGTGCAGTCCATTTGAACCACTACCCAATCACCACCCTAAGTATTCAGTCACCCCATTATTGGCACCAGCGTGTACATCTAAAAATACACTGTAGCAATCTGACAAACCTCCTTCAATAGCATCTTCCAAAACTAAGACTACTGTCACCTTGAAGGGCAAAAACAGCAGAGACATGGTAGCATGATCATCTGCAAATTGCCCTCAACCACACGCCATCCTGACTGACAGTCAGTGTTGGTTAGGTGCATTAGCCATGCTAAGTTCTCCCTTGGTGTACTGGAACAGGGACCACAGTGTGGCAATTGGGTGATTTTCACAGTAACTTCATTGCCGTTAATGTAAGTCTTATTTGTCAAACTAATTAAACTAATCAGAAACATATTGTCATTTCTTCATTGCTATTGGATCAAAATCCTGGAGCTCCCTTCCTCACATTGCTGTGGCTGTCCACACCACATGGACTGTGACCCTTCAAGAAGGATGCCCACTGCCATCTTCTCAAAGGCAATTAGGATGCACAAGAAAGACTGACCTAGCCAGGAATGCTAACATCCTATGAACTAATAAAAGCATCTGAATATTTAGCTATTGAAAATGATGTATGGTTGGATACAGCTGTCTGTAACACCGTTAATTTTTTTCTCTATAATTCCAGTCCCAAGTTGATTACTACAAGTCTCACAAATGTTTACCTTCTATTCATGTAATTTTGAGAGGCTGTGCATTTTAAATGTTATTCTCTGTTTTACATTCCCACTCAAAGGGAAAACAAGAAATGAGGAACAGAAAAGAAATTGTCAATAGTAAATACACAAGCTGAAAAGTTTAGATAGCCAGTAACTGTTTTACAATTATTTAACTAATTCCTGAAGAATACAATTTCTAATCCTTTCTTGTGTAAAATAGAAATCTGTGACTTCATTTGTGCAGCTTTTCATTTATGCTGCCGCAGAATTATTCTGTATATTCTATATGCTCTCAACCCCTGCCCTGCTGAATGGAGAAAGGCAAGAGAAATACGTGCAGAAAATATGCACTACTGCCTGCATTATCTACTTTCCTTTTGCCTGTTTGGTGCACTATAGACACTGTCACACAATTGGTATACTGTTTTTCCACATAGATCAGGAGTCTATATATGTAAAATGTGCACAATGTTATTTAATGCTATTTTAAATTTATTAATGGACAATTTCAGTTTATTAGTTGGAGGTATTCTGTGGTGGACAGAGGCACATGAACTTCAAAAATTTACAACTGAGCAATTTAATTACATGAAGTGTCATGAAAATAAATTATTATAAATTTTAGACTGAAATTCCAAAAATAATGTGACAGTTATTGAATTCACCTTGGTTTCATGTTGTCACTGTGCCAGTGTAACTCTGAACATAGTGACTCATCACCATTTGAAGCTTTTACATTATGTTTCCTTTCACGTATGAAAATGTTCTGTCAACCACAGTTCAGTTTGCACTGTGTCGGGAAAGGGTGGATTCAATACCCACTCCAGAGACTTGAGCGCACAGTCTAGGTGGCTAATTCAAAACAGTACTGAGTGGGTGAACTGTTGATCCTTGCCCATCTGCACTCTGAGATGAACTTTAAAGATCCTATAACTTTATTAAAATTAGAACAGGGATGTTATCCTGATATCCTATTGCTATTTAGTCCTCAATCAAATCATTAAAACAGATTATCTGATTATTTGTGGACCTTGTTCTTTTGCTGCCTGCCACACTTCCTTACATTTTGTGGAGTTTGCACATTCTCCTCATGTCTGCATGGGTTACCTCTGGGTGCACTGGTTTCCTCCCACAGCCTGAAGATGTACCATTTAGGTTGATTGGTCATGCAAAATTGACCCAAGTGTCAGGGGATTAGCAGGGTAAATATGTGAAGTTATGGAAATAGGGCCTGGGTGGGAGTGTGGACAGTGCAGCTTTGGTGGGCTGAATGGCCTTATTCTGCACCGTAGGGATTCTATTGTTGCAGTAACTGCACTTCAGTGGTAGTCCATTGGCCATGGTGCACTTTGGAATGTTATGGTCATTAAAAGTTCAACTTAAATGCACATTCTTTTATTCTTTATTAAAATAGCGCCAGCATTTGCTTCAGGTAACACCTGTATGTTGTTTTTCTCTCTGCTACTTGGCAATTCATACTGTCTGATGCCTTGCATTGTCAACAACAGTCAATTGACAGCGTACCAAATAGCACCAACATCATATTGAAATGAAGTGAAATGTTGAAAATAATTTTGATTTTCCCTTCTCATTTGGAATCCCTGGGACCTATAGGGAGTTAACTGGGATCAATTCTAATATATGTACAGCTCGAGTTAAACTTGTTTTGTTTAACTGATAATGTGATCTGACAGAAATTGGCAGTTTTTGTGTAAGCATAAACTAGAAGGGAATTGAATTAAGTGAAAGGTAAAATTCTGACTATAGACAATAGAGGGAGCTGTATGTAGCTGGTTGCTCTGATGTGTTTGGTGTGTTTGTCTTTCCCAAGCTACCAATGTTTGAGGAAATAAGTTTCTATTTAAATATTGCATTTTTAAATGCTTTTCGGCTGTCTGATATTTCCAGGAATCAAACATTTGTGGATCCTAAAGATCTTAACTGGTTGCAAGGTTGAAGAGTGCATTTTATTTATAGTTTTTGACTGAAGAGGTACGGAGGAGCATTTCCTTTTTTTATGTTATTTGTTAAATATCGTCCTGTTATCAGGGATTCATCATGGGAGCAATTATTGTGAGCACTTCCACTATTTTATTTAATATTATTTCTTCCGCATTCCATTCAGATTAAATGTTTTTATTGGGTGGCTGTATCACTGGGTAACATCCTGCCATTATCAGCAAGTACAATTTGATGTCAGCTGCAAAAGCTCTAAAAGCTTTGATGCATGTTATCGTGGAGGCAGATGCTATTTGCTCTTATCGTTGTATTGTTTTACGTTGTTTTTAACATAACTCGAACCTGATGGAGTTACAGGATGTAAACTAATCTCAGAATTGGTACAACATCACGACTGGTGAGAGGAAAGTACCCAGTGAGTCTGTGGTTATAAATCCCAGCATTAGATTACATCAGTCCCCAATGTCTATTATATCCTTGATTTGTGCTGCCATTCAGGCACAGTGATTAACATTTCTACAGACTCACTTCAGCTTTATCAAAGAACAAATTACTTGCAGACAAATATTTGGGCATTCTGTGTCCAGTTTGTACTATGAACAGTGCTATATGTGTTAAATAGGCTTCTTTACTTCACATATATTCACACATCATATATTGCATAGGTTTCCCCTGGGTGCTCGGTTTCCTGCCACAGTCAAAAGATGTGCAAGTTAAATTGATTGGCCAGGGTAAATTGACCCTTGTGTGGATTTTCAAGGTAAATCTGTGAGATTGAAGGAATAGGGCCTGGATGGGATTGTGGTAGTGCCGACTTGATGGGCCAAATGGTCTCCTTTTGCATTGTAGGGGGTCTGTGGTCATTTGAATCCTTTTCTGTTGAGGGTAGCTCTGTGAAAGCATATACAGTGAATTGTCATAAGCACTGGATGGAATACGTAAATACAAAAGTGTTTAGTTTCAACTATGATCCCATTTCGGGTTACGCATTTTAAATGATTTAACAAAAGTGAGTTGCTGTCTTTTATTACAGTTTGATATTTTTAAATGATTTTGTATGATGCAGGTAGCGGGATGAAAAGCTTTGAAATTCTTTATTCTTTCACACAGAGTAAGGCATATATGGAGCAAGCTGCCAGAGAATCTGAGGCACGTTCAGTAGTAACATTTAAAAAACATTTGGATAGGTACATAGATGGGAAAGGATTTAGAGAGATACGGGCCAACCGTGGACAGTTGGAACTAGCTGGGAGAGCACCATGTTCTGCATAAGAAAATAAGAACTAGGAGTAGGAGTAGGAGTAGGCTATCTGGCCCCTGGAACCTGCTCCGCCCTTCAGTAAGATCATGGCTGATCATCTTGTGGACTCAGCTGCACTTATCTGCTTGCTCACCATAAACCTTAATTTCTTTACTGTTCAAAAATTTATCTATCCTTGCCTTAAAAACATTCAACGAGGTAGCCTCAACTGCTTTACTGGACAGGGAATTCCACAGATTCGCAACCCTTTGTGTGAAGAATTTCCTCCTCAAGTCAGTCCTAAATCTGCTTCCCCTTATTTTGAGGCTATGCCTCCTAGTTCTACTTTTACCCGCCAGTGGAAACAACTTTCCTGCTTCTATCTTATCTATTCCCTTTATAATCTTAATGTTTCTATAAGATCTCCCTTCATTCTTCTGAATTGCAATGAGTATAGCCCCAGTGTATTCAGTTTCTCCTCGTAAGTCAACCCTCTCAACTCCAGAATGAACCTAATGAATCTCCTCTGCATCCCCTCCAATGCCAGTATATCCTTTCTCAAGTAAGGAGACCAAAACTGTACACAGTACTCCAGGTGTGACCTCACCAGCACTTTATACAGCTGCAACATAATCTCGCTGTTTTTTAAACTCCATCCCTCTAGCAATGAAAGAAAAAATCTTATTGCCTTCTTAATTATCTGCTGTACCTGCAAACCAACTCCTTGAAATTCTTGCGCAAGGACATCTAGGTCCCTCTGCACAGCAGCATGCTGCAATTTTTTTACCATTTAAGTAATAGTCCATTTTGCTGTTATTCCTACCAAAGTAGATGATCTCACATTTACCAACATTACACTTCATCTGTCAAACCCTCTCCCACTCATTTAGACTATCTATGTCCCTTTGCAGACTTCAGCTCTACGCATTTTGCTTTGCCACCCATTTTAGTGTCATTTGCAAATTTTGACACACAACATTTGGACCCCAACTCCAAATCATCTATGTTAATAGTAAAAATTGCAATCCCAACACTGATCCCTGAGGCACACTGTTAATCACTGATTCCCCTACTCTTTGCTTTCTATTAGTTAGCCAATCCTCTATCCATGCTAATATATTACCCAGACTGATTGAGCTGAAAGGCCTGTGCTATATTGTTTCTGTGCTATATTGCTCAATGATTTTATGAAGTGAAAATAGACCTGGGTTCCTTCTATTTATTAACCAGTTGTTGGACTGTGAGGTGTTAATATCAGGACTTCAGTATTGGGTTTGACTTTGATGTTTCTTTCAGTTTGGGTGGCACGATAGCAGAGTAGTTAGCACTGTGTCAGGAGCCTGGGTTCGATTCCCAGCTTGGGTCACTGTCTGCATGGAACTTGCACGTTCTTCCCGTGTCTGCATGGGCTTCTTCCAGGTGTTCCGGTTTCCTCCTCCAGTCTGAAAGAAGGGCTGGTTAGGTGCATAGACCTGAACAGATGCTGGACTGTGGTGACTAGGGGAATTTCACAGTAACTTCATTGCAGTATTAATCTAAGCCTTACTTGTGACTAATAAATAAACTTTGCTTCCTTTACTTTATTGACTTTTAACTCTTAAAGTTCCCACATAAATAATAATCAATATTCAGAGAGGCTTCAGAGGGCCTCATCTCCACGGAACAGTAGAAAGGAGGAAAAGAGATTAACAAGAGAAAAACTACTGAAATGATGATGATACTGTGACTTTAAGAAATTATTTATATATTTCTTGTGTGGGGTATGTTTAAATCTCAGCTGTGTTTTACATGGTGCCAAACTGTCTGCAAACCAGGCAGCTCACGTGCTGAGAACGCAGACACATGATCAATTTTTAGCCAGGAATGTGTTTGATTTAATCTAAGTTAATGCATTTTTGTTTTTTTTTCCCCTGGGGTTTTGAGGTAGAGTTTTAATTAGGTTGATTGACAAAGACAATCCTATGCTTAAGGGGAGGAGCTACGTTTACAGGGAAAAGCAGGCAGTTATTGTCAGGCTCTGAAAGAAACAAGAAGTGTCTGTCTGTCTCTCTTGCAATTTCTTTGGACTTTCTTTGGTTGTTTGGGACCTGCTAAGAGAAATTGGTCTTTCTCTCTCTCTGGCTCTCTCCAGAAGTGTCTTGGAGGCTCAAGGTTTGGCAACCCAAATGCAAGCCTATGTGTTGCTAATTGATTTTGAAGAGGAGTTTAAGTCTCTAAGAAGAATATTGCTTGAATTGGAGATAGATTGGGGTTAATAATTGTATCTTGTCATGCTAAGTGTTTCAGTTAGTTAAAACGAAGCTAATTCATTTGTTATTGGTAAACTGTATTGTTAAAATAAAGTTTGTTTTGCTAAAACTTCTTAATATATCAATATAATCACCTTATCCTCACGCTAATGAGAAAAAAACTGTAGGGATCAAGTTGAGCTTCATAACATACTTTGGTGTGCCTGCTTTGGTACCCTAATGAATTGAAGCTTGTGCTTTGAGTTGCTGTTAAATTGTGCAGCCCACAACTCAAAATATTATTCTCTACAGAATTAAAAGATCAAGTCTCCCAATTATCATAGAATTGTTCCTACAATTAATAGCTGCCAATTTATTGCTTTACATATTTGTTTGAACTTCCACAATAAATATGGCTCAAAGTCACTGAATTGCTTTAATATCAAACCTGCAGAATGTTTGTGATAGTAGTTTGCAAGTCTTTAATGCTTATGTGAAATTTGTTTGTCCGTGATTGTGACGGAAGTGTTACCTGATTGACTGGTTGGTGCTGCTGTTGAAATAGAAAGAAGTAACTTGCATTTATAGTATGTATCATGTCCTCTAGAGATCCCAAAGCCAGTTAATTAACTTTTTGAATCACTCTTGCTATATGAATGTAACCAATGGAATTCCTTTTGGTTATAAATAAGGGATAGACGTTGGCTAGCAGAGCCAGCAAATTTTGCAGCACTATTTGGAGCTGTGCCTTTGGTGTTATTATTTATATTCAGTCAATAGTTGGACAAAACACTAGTTTTATGTGAGGACTTCAGCTCTGGCAAGGTGACTCTCTGCAATAAAGTCCTATGTTGTCAAGCTAGCCCTTGTAATAGGGAGGGACATATCTCAAATATAGTAATATCACAAATGTTTGTATGCTACTGTTTTGAAATGAAATTTGAAGTTCTTCTTGGTAATTCATTGTTGCATCTAAAGAGACGTTATTGATAATGCAATGGGGCTATCTAAATGGAGAAGCATTTTCAAACATTGAAATGCCAGAATAAAGGAACACTAACTCCCTTGTAGTCACTGGTATTTACAGTGTCATAGATTTTGAGCTCGATACAGGAAGGTGCCAGATTTGATACTTGGTCTGTACAGAGACAGAAAATGGGAACCTAGTGATGATGACGCTGCTGTGTTTGGTGCTGGTGTCTTCGAGATGGTGGAGACAAAAAGAAAAATCAACTAGATTTCAGACAATTGCTTCCTATCCTTGGACCCCCTCATCATATACCGTGCAGAGTAACTAAATCTTTTAATTCTTGTCCCATTACCACTCTCTTAGACATTGCACCATCAATCCTATTCCATTTGTGATTGACGCTTAAATGGCTCAGCAAGCCTTTTAGTTGAAGGGCAATTAGTGATGGGCCATAAGTACTGGCCCATCAGGAATGCCTACTTCCTAGTCAGAGATATTAATTATTGTTCTTCCTCTCCTCTGTCTTTTCACATGCTTAAAACCTAATACAGTTCTAAAGTTTCTCGATTTGCAAGCCACATGGTACCTGACCTGCTAAATATTTCCAGGATATGTTATTTTTATTCCACATTTATGAAAATATCTTTTTTTGTTGTCCAGAATGTTGCTCATCTGCCACAATCTCTATATTTAATTTTTTTCTTAAGTGACTATTTGAAAGAATCACCAGGATCCTGATAATTTGACTAATCTCAGCAGGAGATTAAATGAATCTTCTCCGAGCTATTGTTCAACTTTCTGGTAAAATTGTAGACAATATTTTAATAATAATAAAAGATGGGGGTGAAGGGGAGTCTTTCAATTTGTAAAACAAATTGTCTTGATGTTTTCAGGTACTGAGCAATACAGCGTCTACGAAGGCTATGCAGGTACCTACAAATGGGTGAGGAGTTGCAATGACAAGATTCAAAGGTAATGGCTTAGAAGTGCAACTTCAATTGTATTTAGCAATTATATCTCGCTCTTTTACTTTGCTTTATTATTGTTTTTGTGAAATTAGTTAACAAAGTTCACTGGTGACAAAATGTCAAAAGTACTCTTGGAGATTCTATGTTCTGTGAAATATGGGGAATAAAGTTAAAGGACCTGTATTATTTATCAGTGCAGTTATACATGCCACAAACTTATCCTTGCTGAACTATAATTACAAATTGGCACATTATTTCCCATTAACCTTCTGTCAGAGAAGTCTTTTCAGCAAATTTCTAATTTAAAAAGTGTTGCTCAAAACTTTTTGTTTTTGCATTAATAATAATTCATTCTTTGAAAGTGCATATTATTGCTTAAGTCAGCATTTAGTGCCTATCCCTAATTGCCCTGGAGAAGGCCATTTCTAATTACCTTGGAGGAAAAATTAACCATTTCTCACTACAAATGGAATATCCAATCGGATCCTAGCTCGGTTAAAGTTTTTAACAGGAAAGAGTGATGAGACTTGTATTTGCATCTATGATAACTAAGATTCTTCATTTGACCTGTTATTGCAAGGCAGGAAGAAGATAAATTACCAGTATCTTCTCTGTCCTACAAGAAAAATGTCTTATAGAATTACTACAATAGATATCCGTGGTGAGCCTTTCTTTCTTGTTGTTCAAACACCAGGATCTCCTACTACAAGCTGTTAGCAACTAGGGGCATCCACAATATTAAGTCTAGAGCAGGCAAAATAGGTTAGGAGCTTTATTTGAAACTTCAAGCCTCTCAATCTTAGGCATGCATCAATCCCTTTGATCAGGCGCAATGGCCCCAATGGAATTTGGAAGTTTCCATTATCTCCTAAAATTCTAGAAAGGTATTTCAAGTCATGTAGCTTCAAACCGTTAGCATTCTCCAGGGTGCTCATAAACTCTGGGACCAATGGGGACCCAGGTCTTTTGGCTATCTCTGCACTGAAGTATAAACCTGCCTTCCTACCAGAAATTGAGAATACAGAATGAACTATTAATGTCCTGCTTTATTTAAATAGCTCAGACTATCTATTATAAGTGCAGACCATGCTCTTCCTGAGAAAGTCCACGTAACAAGAACAAAGACCCAGCACTGAGGAGAACGTGCATTCCCTAGAGGTGGAGTGAAGTTGAGTTTCTTGAACAGCATTGCTAAGTTACCTAAACTAGTTCATCTGCCTGCCCTCTTCGCTAGGGACAGTTGTAGAGACACCTCAGAGCAGAATAATCCAAAGTTTTAAAACAATTGTTAGATGAAGAAAGTTGTCACTAATCACCATGTTGTGATTCAGTCTGTTCAAATCTGCATCTGTGTCAAATGCACAGAGGGTGGTGGTTGATGGAAATTATTCATCATGGAGTTCGGTTACAAGTGGTGTACCTCAGGGATCTGTTTTGGGGCCCTGCTGTTTGTAATTTTTATAAATGATCTGGATGAGGGTATTGAAGGATGGATTAGTAAATTTGCAGATGACACTAAAGTTGGTGGAGTGGTAGATAGTGAAGAGGGGTGTTATAGTTTGCAGAGGGAATTGGACAAGTTGCAGAGCTGGGCCGAGAGGTGGCAAATGGAGTTTAATGTGGAAAAGTGTAAGGTAATTCACTTTGGCAGGAATAACAAATGTGTGGAGTATAGGGCTAATGGTAGGACTCTTAATAGTGTTGAAGAACAGAGGGATCTTGGTGTATATGTGCATAGATCCCTGAAAGTTGGCAATAAAGTCGATAAGGTTGTTAAGAAGGCATATGGAGTCTTAGCTTTTATTGGTAGGGGGATTGAATTTCGGAGCCACAACGTCATGTTGCAACTGCACAAAACTCTAGTGCGGCCGCACTTGGAGTATTGTGTACAGTTCTGGTCCCCGCATTATAAGAAAGATGTGGAGGCATTGGAGAGGGTACAGAGGAGATTTACCAGGATGTTGCCTGGAATGGAGGGCAGGTCTTATGAAGAGAAGCTAAGGGATTTGAGGTTGTTTTCGTTGGAAAGAAGGCGACTAAGAGGAGACCTTATTGAAACATATAAGATGATTAGAGGTTTAGATAGGGTGGACAGTGATAGCCTTTTTCCTAGGATGGAGAAAACTAGCACGAGGGGACATAACTTTAAATTAAGGGGTGGTGGTTATAGGATGGATGTCAGAGGTAGGTTCTTTACCCAGAGGGTGGTAAGGGTATGGAATGTCCTGCCTGCTGCAGTTGTAGATGCGCCAAGTTTGATGGCATTAAAGAGATTAGTAGATAAGTTTATGGATGAAAAGGGAATGATTTAGGTTAGAGGGTCATTGCTTTTTGTTAATTGGTCGTCGCAACATCGAAGGCCGAAGGGCCTGTTCTGCGCTGTAATGTTCTATGTTCTAAATGTTATTGCATTACTTATGGAATTAATAGTGAAACTTGTTATTAAGCTGCCTTTATTTGATGCATTTCCCTTTGCCTGACTGCTTTGATTGTAGCAATATTCAAGCAAAAACCTTTCAATACCATGATAGTAAGGATTAATTTATACTGAAATGATGCATTATTGTTGCATTTCAAGTTTTGACTAAGAGAAAATGGTTGTCATAATTAAGACTCCAAAGATGTGTATGTGTAGAATAATCAATCAAACTTACCTCAGTCTTTTTCTCATTCATACATATTGCACAAAGGTGGAATAATTAATTAAATGTCACTACCTCTTTAAAAAAAAATCTAGATAGTTCGTGTTTGGATACTACAATTTTTCCCATTCCATAGATTCAATTCTTCCTGATCTCTGAATTTTAATTGAGTTTCACTGTTTCACAGAGAATAGTCACTACTTTGATTTATGTAACATTCTAGATTTTTATCAGTCATCATTGGATTCATCCTGTAAAAAGAACAATAGATCGTTGTATATTCTCTTGCAGCCGTACAATTGTGCAAGATATCTTCACTCCTCCAATTTTAGCCTCTTCAGCATCCCTGATTTTAACCTTTCCATAATTGGCAGTTGTGCCTTCAATTGCCAAGCTCTTAAGCTCTAGAATTGCCTACCTTAAACCTTGTTGTCTCTAACCCACTTTCCTTTAAGGCACTCCTTAATCTTTGATTAAGTTTTGGTCATTTGCCCTATGATAATCATATTTTGTTTGATAGCACTAACATGAAATGTCTTGGGATGTTTTAAAATGTTAAATAATGCTACATAAGCACAGGTTAATTTTTTATGAAGGACTTTTTGATTTTTAACAGGGACGCTTGGCAGAGGCGCAACACAGAAATAGTAGCTATAGATGCAATGCCTTTCAGACGCTATTTAGATCAGTTTTCCCCATGTCATTTAAAGCGAGAAATTGATAAGGTGAGTGTTTTGACCTCATTATTTTCTGTGTTCTAATATTCTGAGATAAATAACTTCTGTTCAGCCTTGTACAGCAAACTCTTTTGATCAATGCCTTCTGGTGATATAATTGAAATGAGGTTTTTTTTTAAAACAAAGATACGACTTTGGAAATGATTTTGATGTCAACTTAATTGCATAATTTGTACAAAGCTTTGGTTTAAGTTTGAATTCGTGATTTGAATATGAAACACAGCAAAAGTGGTCTAATATAAATCACCAATCAAAACATTAGTCTCCCTTTGCATTAAAAGAAAATGCCAATACAGGAACAATTTTTTTAAATTATTCCCCATTCACAAATGAATTATATATGAGTAGAGAAAAATAAGATGCCAGACAAACCTGGACATATAAATTCCAGGAGTAGGGATGCTATTGGTAGCAGTGTAAACTTAGAATAGGAAGGAATACTAACAATATTTGAGCATTTGACTTTGGCAAATGGACATTCCCCTTATGATCTGTTAGGATCCTCTTGCACGTTTTAATTGTATGATATCCTGATAGAAAAGCTGGAAAAAAATTAGCAATAAGCCTGTTTGTGTATTGAAGTCAAGAAATAATATTGAAATCTGTCTTTGATTGTTTTATAACGCAATGTACACCAAGTTATTTTTGACTTGAGCTTACTAAAGTTTTGTTTGAAAACCAAATCGGATTTTTTAAATAAATAGTACAGGATGAAACTTTTAATATTGCTCGAAGGGAACAGACTTAACCATGTGTTATAAAGGATGGTAGTAGACATCTGTTACCTTTGCAAATCACTAGTGCCGATCTGTCTGGTTATATCCTGTCAAAGCTAGGAAAAGCCATTTGATAGCTTTTCCTGGATTGTGAATCGGAGCCCAAAGCCCCTTGTAGTTCAAAGATTAGATACAAAGAAGGATGTCTGGACTGACTAATGTTGTGTCTTTAAACCTTTCACTGAAAAATGAGGTTGGCAATGGGAGTAGTGATATCTCGGAATACAAATTGCGTGAGGAAAATAAATTCAGCCACTTCAAGGAAGTTTGCAACATCTGACACAAGATTTAGATTGCCTGATAGCAGAACGCATTGATATAGCATTTAGCGGCATGAGGTAGGAATATGTAACTGTGTAACACACAGATGATTAGCCCTTTTCAGGAGAGATTAGTTAACGATAAGTTACTACTCAAGAGGATGGATAGAATCTTTTTTGAATATTGTTTCTGTCCAACATATTTTACTGTTCTGTTTCAAACAGCTTTGGCTCAAAGACAGTTTGCTTTTGCTTTCTGAAAAAAGGATATAAATTTTGGATCAAAGACAGTAAAATTCAATACCCCTTACTATAAGAAATGGCTTTATCTTTAAGTTGTATTTTGGGATGAGGGGTGCACAGCAGAAGAAAAGTAGCATTAGTTTTGAAGTATTGGAATGGTACTTGCGTCAAAATTGACTATAACCATTCATGAAAAATAGTCAGCATTGTTTTACAAAAAAAGAACCTTTGTTCTGTGATTATAATTTTCATCAACCATCATTAACCACCCAGCCTCTATCTCTCTCTCTACATTTTCCAAAGCCATTCTCAGCATTCTTCTCCCTCAAATTGGAAAAAAAAGGAAGAACCTGCATTTGTATCACATCTTTTACAATCTTGAGACATGATAAAATACCTTACGGCCAGTGAAACATTTTGAACTGTATACACTTTTTAAGGATAGGAAAATGCACTGCAAGATCTTACAGACTGCAAGCGACCAGAAAAGTATTTTCTTCCATTAATGTTGGTTGAGGGATGCATGTTGGCCAGGGCCTCGGCAAAACTGCCCTGCAGTTCTTTGAGTAGAAAGAGGTCTCACAACACCAGCTTAGTCCACCTTAGTGTGGCAACAGGACTTTTCTCACCTGAAAGATGACAGCTCTGAAAAAGGACACTTCTGACAGTACAGCAGTTCCATTGTCATAAGTTCATAAGGTATAGGAGCAGAATTAGGTCATTCAGCCTAATCAAGTCTATTCGACCATGGCTGATATGCTCTCCACCCCATTTTCCTGCTTCTGTCTATAACTCTTCAACCATTACCAATTAAAAAATCTTCCTAACTCCTCCTCAAATTTACTCACTGTCCCAGCATCCGCCATACTTTGGGGTAGTGAATGCCACCAATTCACAACTCTTTGGGAGAAGTAGTTTCTTGTCAACTCTGTTTTAAATTTGCTAGGCCTTATCTTAAGACTGTGATCTCTCATCCTAGAATGTCCCACCAGCGGAAGCATCTGTTCTACTTTATCCGTTCCTTTTATCATCTTGTATACCTCAATTGGACCTCCCCTCATTCCTCTCAATTCCAGAGAGTATAGGCCTAAACTGTTCAATCTCTCCTCATACGATAAAACCCTCATCTTTAGAATCAGTCTAGTGAACCTCTTCTGAACTGCCTCCGATGCTACTACATCATTCCCCAAATAAGGGGACCAAAAATATCCTGCACAAAAAGTGCACATCTCTAAAATTGCATGTGAACATTGAAGTAAGGCTAACAATGTATTTGCAAAGGTCCAAATTCACTCAAATCTCAGAGCATTATAGTTGATTGTTTCAGCAAAGCAGTTTCTCCAATTCTCAATCCAAGGAAATGTGTTACAGGCAGCCATATGGCCCCCAACTTGATAAAAAAAATAGGCAACAATTCTGAAGAGGTTACCTTGAGTAAGTTCAAGATTATTAACTCAGTATTGTATTTGTTGACTTTTAAGTATCTTTGGTTCATTCACCCTTCACTCCTTTCTCAAAATTATATTGTTTTGGTTAATGTGCTAAAATATACAAAGTTTTTAAAGTAAAATTTATTAGTGTCACAAGCTTACATTAACACTGCAGTGAATTTACTGTGAAAATCCCTAGTCGATATACTCCAGTACCTGTTCAGATACAGTGAGGGAGAATTTGGCATGACCAGTGCACCTATCGTGCACGTCTTTCAGCCTGTGGGAGGAAATCCACACAGACATGGGGAAAACGTGACCTAAGCCAGGAATCGAACCTGATGCCGAATGCTGTGAAGCAGCAGTGCTAATCAATGTATCAGCGTGCCACCCCAGTGAGATGGTGACACAGGAAGGATGGAAATTTGAAGAATGTTTCGCTGAACAATTTAGATTCTTTTCCTTGCCAGTCACTCATGCATGGTAATTATGCGCTACGGTTCAAACCCCAATCAGCCAAGTTTCAAATTATCCAAACACAATATTGTGAATTGCAAAAGCACTCTGATTTCATGAGAGCAGTAATCCTACTGATGATTAGTGACAGTTTGGATTGACATTTATTACGTATAATGGAGATGAAAATACAAGGTTGAAAATGCAATTAGACACACCCAACTAGCTGTAACTGTGCAGTCGGGAATGAAGTCCAGTTCTGTAACGGGGCTCGCTCATCTTATCAGGAGGGGGAACGCTGACGGTGATATTCAGGTTGGAAAACTATTTTCTGCACCACTGAAGAAAATAATTTTGTGGCGCAATAGGAGCTCTTTGCACTGATGAAATTCAACACTTCAAAATCACTCCTACAACCGGGACATCAACATGGTGTTACAATAAGTATTGGAGCACCCAGATTTTGTTTTAATCGATGGCATTACCCCTGCAGAAGGTTTAAAAACTGCAATTTGGAAGAAAATGAATGTCAGAATTTTATTTGAAGCAACCTGCTTGCTTGACACAAAAATTTGGTCTTTTGTACCTCTGTCTTGGGTATATAAATAATCACTTGTTAGTACAGAACTTGGATATTATTGAGAAAAGAGAGACACTGTTGAAGGCTGTACACTCGACATTCAGTCACGGTAATTTAACTAAAGAATTTGGTGGAAGCTTGTGAACGACTTCGTTGACAGCTGAGACTTTTTTTTAACAATTGACGCAGGTGCAGAAATGATTGTTTGAAATTAAATATCAGGTTTTCAGCAATATAAGTGAGGTGCCGGTATTCCTGTGACAAAGTTCTTAACAGAATTATGGACTTTTAATTTTGAGTTCCAAAAAAAGTCAACAAAATTATTAATTATTGCTAACCTGGGTCGAATGGAAAATTTTCATTCTAAATAGGGTGTGGCTCTTATCTGTTGCTACCTGATGTGTAATATATTTAAAACGCAGCAGGTTACTTGTTTAAAAGACTTCCCTCTTGAAGCTGTGTGAATGACTGTCATTAGATTAAATGATTTGGTTTGGTGCTACACACTGCATATCTCCATGGTTCCTTTATGCTTTAGAATTGCTGTTGCATGCCACAGTTATATGTTCAAAGGTCTCAAGAGGTGAAAATGAGGTGTCTCAGCTGTTCTGAATAGTGATTAGGCACTTGCCCTGGTTATCATTCTATTGTTTAGAAAAAAAACTCAAAAGTGCATATGGAATTTTTAATTGTGCTGCTGATGTAACAAGCTGTTTTATTCTGAGTAATTCTGCCTTCCGGATATTACTTTCTGTCAACTAATTGAATGTTTTCACGAATTAGTTGAACTGGGAGTTTTAGCACAAGAAAACTACTGCAGCATGAAAATAGAGGGCATTAGATTTGTGTTTACCCTGGCTCTTTTCAAGAAATAGCCAGAAGTAATTCCACAACCTACTGTCTTTCCCAGCTAATTATATCCTTTCCGACTAAAAATGATTACAGATTCCTGCTTTGGCTTTTGTCAATTGCTGACATGATAAACCCTTCCCCTACCCTATGTATGTAAATCCTTTTACTACTTAAGGGGATTTAATGTTGTTGGATAATTTAATGCAATTGGATTATACTTTTTTTAAAGTTTACCACAAAGCTGACTTTTACATCCTCTACCGGCTGTTTTCATAGAATATGTTGTTAAGAAAACGGCTGATGGTAAATGCCAATCCCTTCTAAATTTTAGAAGGGAAACGTGAAATAGCTATGGTGGCACAGTGGTTAGCACTGCTATCTTAAAGTGCCTGGGACTGAGTCACAGTCAAAGAACAAAACAGCACAGGAAACAGGCCCTTCGGCCCAACGAGCCCACGCCGATGTTCCCACCTCTACCCGTGATCCCTGTCTATGTTTATAGATCTATGGATTAAGAACCAAATTTGAAACAATTTAGGGAGAATTTGTTTTGCCAATTAGCTTAAGAGTACATCTTTGGGATGTGGGAGGAAACCGGAGCACCCGGAGAAAACCCACGCAAGCACGGGGAGAATGCGCAAACTCCCACAGACACAGGCCCAAATCCATGTATCTGCACAGCCCAGCGATAGCCGCTGAGCTGTCGTGTTGCCCATCAAATGGTCCAGGTCAAGCTCACTCTAACGACGTGAAGCACTAGGATACTCTTTAAAAAAAAATCCAAGAGCAGTCCTCTCATGACCCATCGCGTATATGCCCCTTGTTAGACAACAAGGTGGATCAAAGCACCTGTAGGATAAAAATAAGTACATCAATATCATCATCTATTTAAACACTTCCCAGCGACTCCCAAGGCTCATGATCCCTATTTTAAATCAGTTTTCTATACCCCTCCATTCCCATTCTGTTCATGTGCCAATCTAACTATTTCTTAAATAACTCCAGAGTGCCTGCCTGCACCACTTTACTTGGCAGCGCATTCCATACCCCCACCACCCTCTGTGTGAAAAAACTCCCTCTAGCATCCAAATTATACCTTACCCCCCTCACTCTCAGCCCGAGACCCCTCCTGCTATTCGAGTCCATCCTAGGAAAAAGCTTAACCCTGTTTACTCTATCTATAACCCCTCATAATCTTGTACACCTCTATTAGATCTCCTCTAAGTCTACGTCTTTCTAAGGAAAACAGTCCCAATTTGCCTAACCTCTCCTCGTAACTCAGACCTTCCGTACCAGGCAGCATCCTGGTAAACCTCCTCTGCACTCTCTCCAGAGTCTCCACGTCCTTCCAGTAGTAAGGCGACCAGAACTGGACGCAGTATTCCAAATGAGGTCTAACCAGCGTTTTATACAACTGCAACATTAAAGGCCAGCTCTTGTACTCTATAACCCTTCCTATAAAGGCTAACATACTATATGCTTTCTTCACAACCTTCTCCACCTGCTCTGCCACCTTCAGAGACTTGTTCACTTGCACCCCCAGGTCCCTCTGCATTTCTATACTCTTAATAGGTCTACCCTTTATCATATACCTCCCCCCTACATTCTTTCTCCAGAAATGCATCACCTCACACTTATCAGGATTGAATTCCATCTGCCATCTATCTGCCCAAGCTACCAGCCTATCTATGTCCTGCTGCATCACCTGACAATGCTCCTCACTATCTGCAAGTCCAGCAATCTTTGTATCGTCTGCAAACACTCCACTTACTCCCTCTTCCAAGTCATTTATATATATTACAAATAGAAGAGGTCCCAGTACCGAACCCTGCAGCACACCACTAGTGACCGACCTCCAGCTTGAAAAACACCCTTCCACTATTACTCTCTGTCTCCTATTACTAAGCCAGTTACTTATCCTCTGTATGGAGTTTGCACTTTCTCTCCATATCTGCATGGGTTTCCTCCCACAGTCCAAAGATGTGCAGGTTTGGTGAATTGGCTTTGCTAAATTCTCCCTCAGTGTATCTGAGCAGGTGCTGAAGTGTAGCAACTAGAGAATTTTCATTAACTTAATTGCAACGTTAATGTAAGCTTACTTGTAACACTAGTAAATAAAACTTTATAAAAACAATTGCCCTCAGCTCTGTTTTGCAGATTGATGTGTGAGGAAAGATTTGCAATCCACAGAATGATGTCCCCAGAATTTTGTGATGATCCACAGAATTTTGTGATGATTTTCAACAAAAATTTGTTAAGTATTAAAATAATGTGGAAGTGCCCTTAACTACAGCTCCTTTGTACCTTGATGTGAACCTTAATGTGGCAACTTAAGGTTCAACCTTAAGTTGAACCTTAATGTGGCAGGAGGTTCATCAATTGGAACGTGCCCTGTATGCCTCTAGTCACCTCCACATCACTCCAAGATGTAAGACTCTGTTCCTCCTCCTGCCTGCCCTCCAAAACCACCTCTCCCCTGCCCTCAGCTCTCCAATACCTCCTTACCCTGAAAGTCCATGACACGGCTGTCTCTGGCTGCCCTTCTCAACAATGGGACTTCCTATCCATTAAGGGGTGGAAGTCTGACACTCAGACTGTTTAGCCCACTCCTAGAGTGTTATTGCTGCAGGGAAGACATTTTAAATGCCCAGAGCCACAGCAGTGTGGTAGACTTTCAACTGCCCTCTGAAATAGCCTAGCAAGCCCCTCGATTCAAGGCAGCTAAGATCGGCAATTACTGCTGGCCAGCCAGTGATGCTGAAATCCAGAGTCGTCTTAAACAAAACCTAAGCTCAATTCTTCCAAACACACAGTTCAACCTTTTCCCTTGGTTTGCCTTGTCTTTCTCAAGTAACCAGTTCTTCTGCAGTGGGGAATCAGTCCAGGACTTGCAAAAACCTGTTTCAAAAATCCACATTAAGTTGAACCTTAATGTGGCAGGAGGTAGACAGCAGAAGAGGAAGCAAAATAGCAAATAGGCTGGAGCAGTTGAATTCACCTTTAACATTGAGAAAAACAATGCAGCTAAATTATCCTCTTGTCATAACTTGCATATTGCTGTTTGGCATTCAAATAGCACATTGTAATCAAGATCTGCTGAGTTTAATTTACACAGATTGTACTTTAAATTTTTATTTTTCTGAAATAGAAGTATAAATTCTGAATACTATAGAGTTATGCAGACAATAAAATGTTTATAGAATTCCTACCATGCAGAAGGAAGCCATTTGGTCCATCGAGTCTATGCTGACCACAATCCCACCCAGGCCTTATCCCATGTATTTAAACTAGGCAGTGCCCCTGATACGAAGGGGCAATTTGACACAACCAATTCACCTAACCTGCACATCTTTGGACTATTTGTCCAAAGGAGTTTTGCCATCATCAGTCATAAAAGTGAATCTTAGGTCTGTGAGATCCATTACACAAAAGTTTTAAGTTTCAGTTTATTCTTTATGCAGATGGATAGTTGTGAAAGTGACAATGTGAAAAGAAGCTTAGAAATCTTGCGCTTTTTATCAGTGAAATTTCCTGCAACCTAAATCCACAATGAATGAATATTGTAACCTTCAATGGCAGTTTAATTGGAAAACTAAGTCAGCGGCCCAAATATATTTTGTAGTGACAAATTGTTCAGTCATATAAAGAGCATTTGCATCTATATTACAACAGAATTATGAATCACCAAGTTTCACTTGCAAACAGATATCCGCCTGTTCTCATTGAGCATGACTCTACAAAGCGTATGTTGGTAATTCAGTGAGTTAGTGGAAATGCTGAGTATACAGATTCCCCATTGCCATTAACTAATGTAAACTCAAGTGTACTAAATCATAAACCATTTTTTAAGACATTGAGAATCGGCAGCCCTAGTAGGATTGGTCATTAATTTATTTCAGCCATTGCTCTTTCAGACGAAAAGACCAGTGCTGACTCTTGTGGCTCCAGAATAATGTTTCTGATTTGTTACTGTGGTTTATCAATATTACTTCTCCTACGTGCAAGTCTATATTCAAATAAACAGATCAACGCTGCTGAATTTGTGCTGCTCATGGATCTTCATCAGTTGTCACTTTAACTGAGTTCTTCCTCACAAAATGTACTTTTATCTGAGATACCTTACCCAATTTTATGCATCAGTTAATAGCTTAATTTGAATTAGCAAGGAAATGTTGCATAAATGCCCACAACTGTCTCAGCAGTGAAATGTTCTAATGTTCAGATGATCAAAGAACTGTCAGTTAGCTCAAAACCCAGTTTAAGTTAAACAAAATGGATACATTAGCTGCTGCATAAATTAGTTCAGTGTTGCCATTAAAGATGGACTCGTTATGTTCAGATTTTCTCTTTTCCATTTTGACAATGTTTTGATAATAAATTCTTTAAAGCAACCCCAAGTATAACTATCATCACAGATCCCATTTTATTCTTATCCTTTGCAAGAAATATTAAATTGAGGCAGTCTCTCTCTGTTCTGGTGGTTCAGGTGTACATTACAGCATTATGTGAACAAGATCAGGGGATTCTTTGAGTGTGCCTAGCATTCCTCACCCACCGCTGCCAGAGACAAAATTGATTGTGGCTACAATGGAAGCTTGCTTTGTTCAAAATGGTTGCCACTAAACAAGTACTGGACTTCATATTATTAATTGTGTATGAAACATTTAAAAATGTTTCAGAGAACTGCAATGAAGTGCTTATATAAATGCAACTTTCTTTATATGTAATGGAACAGAAGATATCAGTTAGAACCTGAGTACAAATAGCCTCAAAATACAAACAGATGTGGGTTAGTGACATAAAGATTCCTTAAGTGGAGAAACATATTTTCTCGCAGGTGGCAGACTTACTGGCAGGCCCACTCCAAATTGGGGTAGGTGAGGCTCGCAGAATGGCATTTTCCTTTGGCCTCGGGTGCAATCTTATGAGTCTCATACAGACATGCTAGTAAAAATTTGATTTATTATTGTCACGTGTTGACATACAGTGAAAATTATTGTTTCTTGCACTCTATACAGACAAAGCATACTGTTCATAGAGAAGGAAACAAGAAAGTGCAGAATGTAATGTTACAGTCATAGCTAGGGTACAGAGAAAAATCAACTTAATGCGACATAGTCCCAGTCAAAGGTCTGACAGCAGCAGAGAAGAAACTGTTATTGAGTCGGTTGATACGTAACCTCAGACTTTTGCATCTTTTTCCTGACGAGATAAGGCGGAAGAGAGATTGTTCAGGGTGCGTGAAGTCCTTAATTATGGTGGCTGCTTTGCTGAGGCTTTAGGAAGTGTAGGCAGAGTCAGTGGATGGGAGACTGGTTTGCATGATAGATTGGGCTGCATTTATGACTTTTTGTAGTTCTTTTGCAGCTTTAGGCCATACAGGAGCCATACCAAACTGTGATACAACCCGAAAGAATGCTTTCTGTAAAGGTTGGTGAGAGTTGTAGCTGACATGTCAAATTTCCTTAGAAATTCTGAGAAAGTAGAGGGGTTGGTGGACTTTCTTAACAATAGTGTCGGCATGAGGGACCAGGACAGATTGTTAGTGATCTGGACACCATTCTGGCCACTCTATCCATTGGAAACTGAATTGTCAATAGATTTTTTGCTAGAGCTGGCAGCAACAGCCAGCAACAATATTGTTGTTTGGATTAATTGTTTTTCTTCCCTTCTGTTTTTGTCACCCGACTTTATTGTATTAAGAGAAGAGAACCAAAGCAGTGTAAACTTTTCTCCAACCTTTCTATTTTCCCAAATGTGTGAACTATTTTATTCTATAAAATAGCCATGTTCTTGAATCAGCCGAATATGCAGCACTAGTCCACCACAATTTAAACATTTAAGAGTCAAACACTTTAAATTACAGTCATAAGTCATCTATAATTTAAATGACCTGTTGAGTACATATACATTTGTATTATGTCAGGTTACCACAACGTTTATGTTTTTTATTCCTTCTCTATTCAGGAAGAAAAATAATCTTACAGCATGATTTAATAACTAGAGCTTGTTGTTTTTTGACGTTTAATACCTAATTTCCTTAGAAGGAATTGCTGCTCTTTCTGAGGTCTGTCATGTCCGTACACAAAAAGTCTAGAAACGAATATAAGAGACTGCTATGCAACAAGATGCACAAGAATTTGTAAGGACAGGAAAAGACATTTGCTGCTCTTTCAGAAATGATATCCATATAAGTACTCCACCTGTCAATCCCTTCACCATCCAGAAACAGCCTAAATGGGCCTATTCATGCCACTTCCATAGCCTTCCCTGGTTCCCACAACTGTCACTAGGGTGATCTCCTCACCCAATAACCCAGTTTTCAGCCTGCCTGCAGCACTCCCACCCTCGCAACGGGTTTTTGTACACTGTTCCAAATTAGTTGATTTTCTTTATAACCTTAAACTTTAATCACAGCATCTCAGTCTCCTTTTTCCAGAAAAAAGTACTTAATTTATCACGCAATTCCCTTAACGTCCCTCCTTTTTTGTTTCTTGCTCATGTATTAATTACTTTAGTTAAGCCCACATTAAATTTCAGTTGTCACCTCTTGGCCTCGTCAAGTTTAATTTTTAATTGATTTTTTTTCTGCGTCTATTATTGGTAATGTTTTTCCTGCCCATTTATTTTGGTGCCACTCAGATAAATCTGTCTCAGCCTATGCTACGTATTGATTCTTAGATAACCATTGGAGGTCAGATCAATTTTTAGGATATTTAGTTAAGTGTATTTCTGCCTAGCCTGTTCCATTCCATACTGTGATTAACTTGCTATTCTGTGACTTATTTGAAGGAAGAGTTTTGTTTACGTAGACTGATTTTACAACCTCGTCCTGCCCAGCCTTCAAGGTGGTACGGTTGGGTAGAAGGCAAAAATCAGATTCGTGCGCAGTTTTTTGCCTTCTGCAATTGTACAGGCACTGGTTTGCCAGCAAAATCAGCGTTGCGCCAGATTTAAATATGAATGACATGCCATGTTATTAGCGAGTCTTGGGCACTATCGTCCGCGTTCACTTATCTGTATAGCCAATAAAGTACTTTTTTCGAAGTTTAGTCACTATTGTAGGAAATAGGGTAGTTATTATGCATACGGCAAGCTCTCACAAACACCAGGGTAATGATGGCCAAATAATCTGTTTTTGTGATGTTGATTGAGAAATAATTAGCCAGGACACAGGAAATAACTCCTCTGCTTCCCTCCAAAGCAGTGCCATGGGGTCATTTACATCTACTCACGCAAGCAGTTGAGGTCTTGTTTAATGCCTCATCGAAAGGCGATTCTTCCAATAGCGCACTGCACTGGAGTGTCAGCCATGATTTTCATGCTCAAACCCTAGAGTGGGACTTGAACCTGAGAACTTGTGATTCAGGCGCGAATGTGCTTCCAACTGTGTCACGGCTGGCGGTGAAAACCATCAGCCATGTTGATAATTTGGCTGGATCTCTAAACTACCAATTTGCTGAAGTGGGTGAGTCAGGATTGCTTCCACCTGAATACTGGAGAGAAAAGCCATAGCTTTCAGTCTTCATCATCAACGCAACTCTCACTGATTCCATCACGTCACCCAGCCACTCCATGGAGTTGAATCAGACCATGTAAAACTTCAGCAGCTGTGCACTCGAGACTTGGTATTGTGAGGTGTCTATCCTGATGAGTGCAAGATGAAAACTTCAGTAACATGTCTCTTTTTTTTTCATGATAGAAGTCTGAGCATCCAACCTTTAAATAACCGTATCCATCTCTCTCTGCAGATGATTGTGCTTCTCCTGTGTCTTTCTGCAAGTCTATCCTTTAACTTGGGGGCCTTTCTAACCTCTTGCAGAGAAAAGAAATAACTATTGAACAACTTGTAAATCTAGTCATTTGTTTTGGACCTTCTCTTCTGCATGTACAATTTGGAAAACCTTTTTTTGTCATGAGATATTCTTCACAATTTTGAATTTCATTTCGCTGGACCTCTCTTATTACTGTTTTTCACCTGTTTTCCTTGTTATATCTTAAGCCCTCTTATATACTTCAAAAACATTCTCATTCTCTTGAATATAAGCCTTTTCATCCTTGTCAACCACATTGGCTTTAGTTGTTCTTTGATATTTATACTTCAGATTACTTGGCTAACAACTGTGTCTTTCAGTGCTTCCATATTTTACTGTAGGACCCTCACTATTTTGTTATTTTAACATCTTTAACATTTCTTTAGTTTCTGTGGCCCCTTTGAAGTGCATTGGAAAGTTTTATTACTTTAATGATTTTTAAATAGATGTTTGATGTTTGTTATTGAATCTAGTCATTAAAATCCATGTAACTCCTTACTAATGCGATGTTCGGTGCTAATATTAGTTTTAAAACCTCCAAAAGAGTTTGAAGTTCTGAGTTATAAATTTGTGCCATTGGATGTATATGAGGTGTTGAAGCTATTCCTCTTGTGATTTAAGGACTGCTGCTGTTCTACCCAAAGAGCAATTTATTTTACCTGGATTGAGTTACTTCTGTGAGATAATGCATAAACACAAACCTGTCTCCATTCAAATGGCTATTAAGTTTGCATGTATACCTTTGGTAATTGAGCCAGACTGGAGCATATTCTGACACTAATCTATTACAACACTGTACATTCACCATGAAACAAGTATGACAACTAATTTTTGAGAGAGATAAGCCTGGTCAAAAATAAATTGCATTGTACCTACATGTGTCGGTGAAGAAATAGGCTCGCAATGAGAGGTGATCTGTTATCTGGATTGTATAGTTCATTGGCTGCGACTTTTTTGCAATTTTTCAAAAGCCAAGATTTATCATTAAATGCACAATTTTGAAATTGTTCAGAATGAGTAAAATCAACATTTTACTTGACTGTGCAAAATCTATTACTTTTAAAAACTCTTGGTTCTGTTGAGTAACTAAAGTAATTTATTTCCAAGTAAATGTAAGAATTTATAATTTTTCAGGGTTTTTACAAAAAACTTCCTTTAATGCTAGAAATGAAAAGCAATTGAATGTTTTCTTATTCATTGGCCAGTATTTGTTGCCACTTTCTAATTGCATTTGGTGTGGAGATGCTGGTGTTGGACTCGGGGTGGGCATAGTAAGAAGTCTCACAATACCAGGTTAAAGTCCAGCAGGGTTATTTGGAATCACAGGCTTTTGCAGTGCTGCTCCTTCATGAGATGAGTCAGTCACCCATTGAAGGAGCAATGCTGCGAAAGTTTGAAATTCCAATTAAACCTGTTGGAATTTAACCTGGTGTTGAGACTTCTTGCAATTGCAATTGAATTGAGTGGCATTTAAGAGTCAGCATTACTGTGCCTTTGAAGTCACATATAGGCCAGATCAGGTGAGGATGGCAGATTTCCTTTCCTTAAGGACATTAGTGAACCACTGGATTTTACGATCAATGAACAATGGTCTCATGGTCATCATTAGACCTTTTAATTCCATGTTTTCTTTTTATTGAATTCAGATTGCACCATCTGCTGTGATGAGATTTGATTCAGAGTCCTCAGGACATTCCCTGGGTCTCTGCATTGTCGCGTGACATTATCACTATATCACCACGTCCCCATAATTTCTGGATTGTTCTTGAGGCTTTCTTCCTGTACTGATCAGTCATATCATTAGCTTGGGTATAGACACAGTCTTTCTTAGCAGTGAAGCAAGTTTCTTGAGGTTCATTTTCTTTATAGGTAAGACCATGCAGTTTAAAATTCCAAAATTTTTTAATCAAACTTTATGCTGTGTGGAAAAAATATTTAAGAGAATCAATCTTTCATAAATTGAAAATGAATTTTATTTCAGGTACATTGAATTTGCTCCCCCGGCTTTGTCCCCGCCCCTAAATAAATTCAAAGTTTCTGTCCCTTTCCATCCTTGTTTTGCAAACTTTGGGTATATTACAAAAACTCAAACAAAAATGTTTACTTATCTCCAAAGTACTACATGGCAAACAGAATACATTCATGTGAGCTGTATCAAACACAGTGAATAGTTTATACATAGCAACAGCTCACGAACAGGAAATAAGATAACTTATCACACTGAATATTAGCCAGGACATCAAAAACATCAGTTGTTTCTGGAATAAATTTGTAGAAGGAAATGGCACCTCAGATAAATGCCCTTGTTTCAACATTTCCAACAATACATTGCTTCCTCATGATATTACTGAATTCTGGAGCTCAATTCTCCCACACGAAGTTTAAATAGAATAGAATAGAACATTACAGCACAGAACAGGCCCTTCGGCCTTCGATATTGTGCCGACCAAAATAAAAAGCAATGCCCCTCCAAACTAAACCATTCCCTTCTCTTCCATATACTTATCAATTAACCTCTTAAACGCCACCAAACTTGGCGCATCTACAACAGCTGCAGGCAGGGCATTCCACTCCCTAATCACTCGTTGAGTAAAGAACCTACCTCTGATATCCGTCCTATAACTCATACCCCTTAATTTAAAGCTGTGTCCCCTCGTGCTAGCTTTCTCCATCCTAGGAAAAAGGCTATCACTGTCCACCCTATCTAAACCTCTAATCATCTTATATGCTTCAATAAGATCCCCTCTTAGCCGCCTCCTTTCTAACGAAAACAACCTCAAATCCTTCAACCTCTCTTCATAGGACCTGCCCTCCATACCCGGCAACATCCTAGTAAACCTCCTCTGTACCCTCTCCAATGCCTCCACATCTTTCTTATAATGTGGCGACCAGAACTGCACACAATACTCCAAGTGCGGCCGCACTAGAGTTTTGTACAGCTGCAACATGATGCTGCGGCTCCTAAATTCAATCCCCTACCAATAAAAGCTAAGACTCCATATGCCTTCTTAACAACTTTATCCACTTGACTGCCTACTTTCGGGGATCTATTGACACATACACCAAGATCCTTCTGTTCCTCAACACTATTAAGAGCCCTACCATTAGCCCTATACTCTACACATTTATTGTTCCTGCCAAAGTGCATTACCTCACACTTTTCCACATTAAACTCCATTGCCACCTCTCGGCCCAGCTCTGCAACTTGTCCAAGTCACTCTGTAAACTAAAACACCCCTCTTCACTATCTACCACTCCACCAACTTTAGTATCATCTGCAAATTTACTGATCCATCCCTCCATACCCTCATCCAGATCATTTATAAAAATTACAAACAGCAGGGGCCCCAAAACAGACCCCTGAGGCACACCACTCGTCACCGAACTCCACGATGAATATCTCCCATCAACCACCACCCTCTGTCTTCTATCTGCCAGCCAATTCCTAATCCAATTAGCTAAATCACCCTCTATTCCACACATCTGCATTTTCTGTAGAAGTCTTCCATGGGCCACCTTATCAAACGCCTTACTAAAGTCCATATATACTACATCAACCGCCTTACCCCCATCCACCTCTCTGGTCACTTTCTCAAAAAACTCAATGAGGTTAGTAAGGCATGACCTACCCTTCACGAAACCATGCTGACTATCCCCAATCAATTCATTTCTCTCTAAATAACTATAAATCCTATCCCTAATAATTCTCTCCAATACCTTGCCCACCACAGAAGTAAGACTCACTGGCCTATAATTCCCAGGAAGGTCTCTCTTCCCCTTCTTAAACAATGGGACCACATTCGCCATCCTCCAGTCCTCCGGAACCACACCCGTAACCAACGAGGACCTGAAGATCAGAGCCAGAGGCTCTGCAATCTCCTCTCTTGCCTCCCAGAGAATCCTAGGGTAAATCCCGTCCGGCCCAGGGGACTTATCCAACTTCAAACCCTCGAATTTCTAGCACATCCTCCCTATCTACTACAATACTTCTCAATTTGCAACCCTGTACCTCAGTGTTCTCTATAGCTACATTTCCAGCACTCTGCGTGAATACTGAAGAGAAATATTTATTCAGTGCCTCACCAATCTCTTCAGGCTCCACGCACAACTTCCCACTGCTGTCTATGACTGGCCCTAATCTTGCCCTAACCAATCTTCTATTCTTAACATATCGAAAGAAAGCTTTAGGATTCTCCTTAATCCTATCAGCCAACATCTTCTCGTGTCCCCTCTTAGCTCTCCTCAATTCACTTTTTAGCTCCTTCCTGGCTAATCTATAGCTATCCATTGCACTAACTGAGCCTTCAAGCCTCATCTTGACATAAGCCTCCTTTTTCTTCTTAACCAGCAAATCAACTTTTTTCGTACACTTTTTTCGTAATTTATTGATTAGTCACAAGTAGTTTTGCATTAACACTGCAATAAAGTTACTGTGAATTTCCCTTTGTTGCACACTCCGGCACCCGTTTGGGTACACTGAGGGAGAATTTAGTATGACCAATGCACTTAAGCAGCATGTTTTTGGACTGTGGGAGAAAACCAGAGTATCCAAAGGAAACCCATATAAATACAAGGAGAACATGCAGATTCCACACAGACGGTGAACCAAGCTGGGAATCAAACCTGCATCCCTTGCACTGTGAGCCAGCGGTACTAATCACTGACAACTCACTTCTCATTGTCCCATTGTCATTTTTAATAATTCAATGACTGATTACCAAATTTCTGTCTCATTGACTGTCAGTATTCTAAACCTTCTGTCTGTACCTTCAACTGCACTCCATTAGACAATGAACCCAACTAACTGAACCACTGCAGGGCATCTCAAGAAACAGTACCACACTTGATGCAGCATAAATGATAAGCTAACAATTAGATGTTTCGTTCATTGAAGATATGCACATCTTTGTGTCAGAAGATGATGGGTTGAGGCTCCGTTCCAGAGGTTTGATGTGCAGCCTAAGGTTGACAATTCAGTGCTGTTCAAAAGGAGCAATGCATTGTCAATGATGCTGCTCTCAGATAAACCAAATCTTCTGGTAATTGCAAAAGATGATGTAGAGATGCCGGCGTTGGACTGGGGTAAACTCAGTAAAGTTTCACAACACCAATTTTAAATCCATCAATTTATTTGATAGTAAATTCGCGAGCTTTCGATACTATGGCCTTCGTCAGGCAAATGCAGTGTTCTGGTCTGCAATAGCACTTGTATCAACACAGACAGTCACAGATTGCTGATTAGAATGCGAATCCTTACATCTAACCTGCTATTCAAGTGTTAAAGTGGCTAACAATGTGTGTGAAGGGAATCCTGAGCATTGGTTAGAGAATTGTGTATTTTCTCCAGACAGCGCAGTAAGTGAGGTTTTTTGCTAATCCAGGCAAGTTACGGGGGTTACAGATAGTGTGACATGAAGCCAAGATCCCTGTTAAGACCGTCCTCATGTGTGCGGAACTTGGCTATCAGTCTCTGCTCAGCGACTCTGCGCTGTCGTGTGTCACAAAGGCCCCTTTGAAGAACATTTACCCGCAGGTCGGAGGCCGAATGCCCATGACTGCTGAAGTGTTCGCCCACAGGAAGGGAACTGTTTTGCCTGTTGATTGTTGAGCGATGCTCATTCATCCGCTGTCGTAGTGTCTGCATGGTCTCCCCAATGTACCATGCTTCGGGACATCCTTTCTTGCAACGTATTAGGTAGACAACGTTGGCCGAGTTGCAAGAGTATGTACCATGTACCTGGTGAATGGTATCCTCACATTTGATGATGTCGTCCATGTCTATGATCTGGCATGATTGCAAAAGATCCCATGGCAAGCCTCAAAAAGAAAAGTGCAGCACTCCTAGTCACCTGGCAAATCTTCATCCCTCAACAAACATCATTAAAGTACAAATTACTTGGATATTTATCTCACTGCTGTTTGTGGGATCTTGTTATGTGCAAATTAACCATGATACAGCAGTACATTATTATTAGTGTAGACACTTCAAAAGGACTCCATTAGCTTTGAAATATTTTGAATTGTCCTCAGGTAATCAGATTAGCTGTACAGATGCAAGTTCTTGTTTCTATCTTTCTGTATTAAAACCATGCTAATGGTATATTTTGTTTTGTTACTTTCATTAACACCAGGGAGTTTGAATTCAGGGCCTTTGCAGAGGTTGAACTCATGGATTGTGTTGTATAGAGGGAGTGCAGCCAGGAATCGAACCCGGGTCCCTGGCGCTTTGAGGCCATGGTGCTAATCACTGACAACTCATTTCTCATTGTCTCATTCTCGTTTCTGACAACTCAGTGACTGCCAACTTTCTGCCTCATTGACTGCCGATGTTCTAAATCCTTCTGTACCTTCAACTGCACTCCATTAGACAATGAATCCAACTAACTGAACCACTGCAAAAAAACAATACAGCAATGTTGGAGTGACGTATTTTAAATAACCCATTAAACCGTGTCTACCAGAAATAGTAGATTCATGGCATTAGTTGAAGTAAAGCAATGGAGTTTTCCTATTATCCTGACAGCAAATATTTATTCACCAGTTTTTGAGCATATCTTCACCCACACTCTTTTCCCCTTTGGAGAATACTGGAAAGATGGTAGAAAGATTCTTTGACTATTTATTAGCCGGTTGAACCGCCTCATGAACGTTGCTTCCATGGTTAACAAAGTCCTGCATTGGACTCACACCTGGAGCTTCTGACCCAAAGGTAGGAACGCTATCACTGCCCCACAGAACCTCCTGTATCCCCAATTAATGCTGCCAAAATTGATCTCTCTGCCTATCTTACAGTAATGATAACACTAAGATTTCCTGAGGACAAAACACGCCTTTTATAAATTTAATTTCGATATCAGATTTACAAATTATTTTTGTTTCTTTCCTTGAGCATTACTAATGATACAAATAAAGCAGAAGTAAGCTAATATATTCAACCCGGCTTTTATTTTCAAAGATAGGGACTCTAACAAGAAAACATTCTGGATCCTTGTTTAAATATATATTAAAATACAAAAGAAATATGTTGGAAGATTTGAAGTATTCATTAAATAAAAGACAAATTGCCCAGTGTCTGATATATTCATTCTATTAATTGTTGAAAAAGACAATGCATTATCTATCACATGAAGTGAAATGGCCTCCTTCTATGCTTCATCGTCCTATGAACTCTCATCGTAGTCATGCTACATGCTTTATGTCCACTGTACAACTGATGGGAGAACACTTTTTTTTCAAATTATTCATGTAAAACGTAACCCGAACAGTGAAGCAGCTCACTCAAACCCAACTGCTAAACATTCCTCAGTTGGTAGCTTAAGTTAATCCCCCCCGCCACTCCCCCCATGGTGCTAAGTTGCCAATCTTTTCGTCATCTTGTAATAGGGAAACACCAAGTTGAAACTTCAGAAAAACAGCAAGAGGAGGATTTAGTAATTCATAAGGGGGAAAGAAGCATATTTCAGAAGTGTGACTTCTGCTGAGCTGAATCCCGTTGAGACTGTTTAAGATCTGTACATAAAGCCAGTGTGCATTCAAGTCTTGTAACTACAGCTGTGCTGCTGTGTAAATATTCGCTCTGTGATTGCTGTTAATCCCCAATATTCCCAACAGACTCTCAGTAAATAGAATCGAAAGTTATTGTCTCTTCTTCAAAGTACTGTAAGCAAAGTTGAATGGTTCTAGGACAGTCAGTAAGAAGCTGAGCTTTTTATCCTGTTGAAGTAGAATATACAAAGACACTGGGTACAATGGTGTGTGGATCCTTCAATTACAGTGCAAAAAAAAGAGTAGTAGTGTTGTAAATACTCATAATGCAAAATGCATATTACAAGCCAGATTTTCCCTTAATAGCAATGTATGAGCAAGCTATTGAATGAAGCTGAATAGAACTCCTCCTTTTCACAATTACCTTATATCATGGAATTGCTCAGTGACCTGGGTTAGACCTACAAGAGGGCAATAACATTGGTGCATCAGTAACTGTGAGAGATTGAACTATTTTTTTTCCTCCATTGCCCTTTTGTGCATTAAATATTTTCCTATCTCTGTCCTCTAATTATTTGCAGGCTTATTGTGGTTTTGTGCGACCTGGCATTGATCCCAAGAATCTTTCCGCTATAGCCACAGGGAACTGGGGATGTGGAGCTTTTGGTGGAGACGCCAGGTTAAAATGTAAGTAAACAAGTGTTACCCAATTTTATTTAAGCGTATCCACGTGAACGTATCACGAGACAAAGATTGTTCAGTCATTCATTTCATTGCTGTTTGTGGGTGGCACGATGGTTAGCACTATGATCTCCCAGCACCAGGGGCCTGGGTTTGAGTCTTGGCTCGGGTAACTGTCTGTGTGGAATTTTTCACGTTCTCGCCCCTCACAGGGTCTGTTTCCTCCCACAATCCAAAAGATGTGCTGGTTAGGGTGCATTGGCCATGTTAAATTCTCCTTCAGTGTACCAAAACAGGCGTTGGAGAGTGGCAACTAGGGCATTTTCACAGTAACCTCATTGCAGTGTTAATGTAAACCTTACTTGTAACAAACAAATAAATTTTAAACTTTCTGACAAAACAGCCATAATTGCACTTCAAATATTATTCTTTGGTCATGATGTGCTTAGAGACATCATAAGGACAGATGCAAAAAGTGCTCTATCGCTACAAGTTCTTGCTGGATTGATAAGGAGTTTGCATTCAATTAAACTTTGCTGTAATATCTATCCTCGTGTATGTGCAGCTTTCTTCCATCATGTTTAAAGTGTTTAGTGATGTTGATAAATGTGTTGCAAGTATCTAGCTATTTTGTTAATTTCATATTACCAAGAGATTTCTAAAAGAAAATAAATTATGAAGGTACAAGATAAATAATTTGTGTATTCCATTCATTAATCATTATATTGAGTGTCTCACTATTTAAATATTCAGACTTTGAATCTTTGCTTGTTGGAGAGCTCAGTTGAAAATGTAGAGATGGATCATTGCAAAGCAGCCCAGTTATTGTTGAAAATTTCACAATTCTGCAAAGAAGGGGTGTTGTTTAGAGACATTTGCCAAGTTATTGGAAAGGGATTATCATTCACATTGTCAATGCTTGACCCAAATGCTTCTGGAAGCAAATATCCAGTTACTATCCAGGTTCATCGGTTAACCCTTATAGATAACCATAAGACATAACTTCAAAGGACAAACTTACAGAGGAGGGATATGAGCCTTATTGGGCAGCACAATGATCAGCAGGGCTGCCTCTCAACACCAGGGACCCGGGTTTGATTTGCTGTTTGCAGAGTCTGCATGTTCTCCCCATCTCTGTGAGGGTTTTCTCTGGGTGCTCCAGTTTCCTCCCACAGTCTGAAAGACATGCTGGTTAGTACATTGGCCATGATAAATTCACCCTCAATGTACCCGAACAGGCGCTGGAGTGTGGTAACTGGGGGATTTTCACAGTAACTTCATTAAGGTGTTAATGTAAATTGTGACACTGATAAATAAACTTTGTTTCAGGCAATATAAAGTTAATGTGGGGTTGATTTTTGTCTTCTGTTCCAATGTCAAACTTAAGCATCTCTCAAAGCCACATGTCCTGAACGTAGCTATCAGCAAGTCGTTATTTAATGAAAATTTCTTGGCAATTCACATCTTACAGAGGAAAAGCGGCAGAATGATTACTTCTGCTGCCTCACAGCAGCAAGATCCTGGATTCGATTCCCAGCTTGGGTCACTGTGCAGAGTCTGCATGTTCTCTGCAAGTCTGTATGGGTTTCCTTTAGGTGTTCCGGTTTTCTCCAGAGATGTGTGAGCTAGGTTGATTGGCCATGATAAATTGCCCCTTAATGTCAAGAGGACTAGCAAGGGTAAATGCATGGGGTTATGTCGATAGAACCTAAGTGGGATTATGGTTGGAACAATGTATGGTTCGTCGATGGGACGAATGGCCGCCTCCTGCACTGCAGGATTCTATGAAAGGAAAGCTGTCTTTGACTTTGATTAAATAACTACATGTTGATAGCTGCATAGAGGACATGTGGCTTTGCAAGATGTTTAGATTTGACATTTTTGGAACAGAAGGCAAAAGTCAACCCCACGTTGAACAAGTACCTACAGATTACAAGTGTTTACAAGGAGAAATTGCCTTCATTATATGTGGGGTTTGACTCTCGAATAGTCATTTTGGTTTTCAGCATTGATCCCAAGGGACTCATTACTATCCTAGACTTTGCTTCATAATAAGCACAGCTTGGCGGATGTCTTTCTCATTGCCGATCCAAATGATAATATTGTTGCATTTAAGCAGCTCTAATATGTTAGTGGGTAGGCCGTTATAGTTTGTAAAAACATTGAAGTGTTAAATATTGCTTATAAAATGGTTACTCCAAGCAATGAAAAGTAATATTAAAAGCCAGCCTGAAGATGGCTGTAAAATGTTGAAAAATGTATTATACAAATCCACAATATGCCAGTCAGCATTGAAAAATTAGATTGCTGTTTTGAGCAGGTTACTTCATCAGAGACTAGCTTTCTGATAGACTGACACACTGACGTGAAAATGTTGTAGCCTTATTGCAGATGATGGCTGCGGCTGAAGCAGGGCGAGACGTTGTTTATTTCACCTTTGGAGACCGGCAATTAATGACAGAAATATATGAAATGCACAAATTCCTAACTGAGAAAGAACAGACTGTTGGTAAGCCTAGTTCATTTTATAAATGTTGCTCCCTACCAAATGATTAACATTTATAATCTAAACATGCAGGAATAGACTGCGAATAGCAGCAGCATTTTCTTGTTCTTTTGAAAATGATCCTTTGCATCTAAAAGGTTTGCATACTAGTTTACTAGTAACATTTCTATTAAATATCTTGCTGCAGTTGACCTGTTCTGGCTCTTTATTTGCCAAGTGTTGCATTGGATTAGCTGGACACTTCAGTGTTGAATGAATTCTGATACTGTAGATATTCACTCCGCAAATCTGATGCATTGAACTGAATAGGAAACATCTTTACTCCCCATCTTTTCCTTTTCAGGTCACATCTACAGGCTTTTGGAGCGATATCACAGTGAAGTGTGCCGACCCTGTTCCTTTGCAAAGCCGCACATTAAACTCTACAACTTCATTTATGACTCTGTAGCCTTATACACAGATTCAACAGATGAGGACAACGAATGACCGCTTTTAAAATTTCTTTTTAAAAACTACCTGTAAACTCAGGAGGAAGCTGAGCACTATTGCTCAACATTATGGTTATGCTTACAAGAGATTTGGATATTATAGCCCCACGTGTAAAGAAAATTCATCCCAAAACATTGGTCATTATTCTGACAGAATGTTTTCTGAAATATTTTTGGTAGCAATGTTTATTAGTGCTAGAAGTCAATCCTAAAGTGCTTCAAATTTGAAATTTCAGGTATAATAACCATGTGGGATTGTTGGCCCAGGGACTAACAGGAGAAATATATATCTACTCTATATAAATACATATCCTCACACACTTTATGCAATCATAATAGAGGAACAACTACCAATATAAATCTTATCTTGTCTTAAGAATAATTATTGCAATTATTCAGAGGGATTAAACCAATGTTCTGATTTTGAGTAATCTCTGGTTAATACATTTTAATCAAATGAAACCCGGCATGCTCTGAGCATGGTTTTGTTATTGCATTATCAACAAAATAAAACAAACTTTTAAACTAGAGGAACAAGAAAAGTCTCCTCTTTGGCATAAATTGGGAGGGGAAGCAATGATGTGGGTAAATTTTTGTTTGGTTTTGAAATAACTTAATGATATGAATACCAGTTGTGTATTCTTTCAGACTATGGTACTTGATACCAAAAATATTTAAGGAGCTGGCTAAGTGGCTCCTGTGAATGATGTATCTGGTGGGGGCAGGGGGGAGCTCTGTGCCAATGTCTAAAGAAGTATTTTTTTTAATTGTCTAAATAAAGGTTTGATGTTGAGTACAAAGCTTTATGAAGTTCTTTACAATAATGTTGCATCATATGTTCTGCCTGATCATGAGGACATAACCAAACTGCTGTTTACCCACAGACTGTAAACGACTAGACATATATTCCAAATCAATTAACTCTGACAAGAATAGGATTTGAAAGGGCCCATGGTCACTTTCAGTTTCCCATCTCTGGTTATGTCAGGAATCAGGCGTTTGTTCCATCACGTTCAAGAAGTGAATATTGAAGAGTGTTCAATGTGTAGTTGACAGAGGTCCTTCAGGGACTGCCTGACTAACAGAGTGGGGAGTGCGGGAAACATAATTGACAGATGTTCCACTGATGTGACCTGGTATACACAAGACACAAAGCATTATACAGTTATAAAATAAAAGAAGACAGCAATTTTAGCTAAATACAAACCCACTAAGAATGTTTCTGTGATTAGCACCTTCAAATTCTGTACAGTGGTAGAGTTGAGAATGGTGATAAGATTCACTTTGCACTAAATGATATTTTTGATTTTAATTTAGCACCTGGGTTGTTGTCATATTTCAAACTTTCAGAAAAATAAACTTTATACTCAGTCCATTATGCAATCCTTTTGATTTTCATTTGTTCTATGTGTACAATTCAGCATTGGGACAGGGATTTCAGTTGATGCATTGCCCTCGAAGAAAATTGCACATTAAATGATCACATGAACCATTGGCTGTCTGTTTCATTTGTTGAGGTTAAGTTTGTGGTTTTAGCTCACAGAGCTCTCATTTTTCACCAGTGCTATTCTCGGTTGCAGAGTACCTTGATCAGACTCATCCTAGTACATAGGACTTGTAGTATGTCACTGATATTTTCTACCTATTCCCTCCAATGAAGTATTATCATGGTTTCTGAAAGTCTAAAGCCAGTTTCTATTATTAAGACCATAATACATAGGAACAGAATTAGGCCACTCGACCCATCGAATCTGCTCCACCATTTAATCATAGCTGATATTTTTCCCATTCTCTTGCCTTCTCCCCATAACCCCTGACCTTATCAATCAAGAACCTTTCTATCTCTGTCTTAAAGACACTCAATCACCTGGCCATTGCAGCCTTCTGCGGCAGAGTTCCATAGATTCGCCGCTCTCTTGGTGAAGGAATTCCTCCTCATCTCTGTTTTAAAAGATTGTCCTTTTAGCCTGAGGTGGTGCCTTCTGGTTCTAGTTTTTTCTGTTAGTGGAAATGTTCTCTTCACACCCACTCTATAGTGAGGGTTCTAATGATATAAACAAGAGCAAGCAATCCTGCCGGTTCTGAAGTATGCAAGTGGACGGAGGCCTGGACCGTACTTTGCCCGAGCAGAGTGGGATAACATCATTCAGAGCAAAGGCTAAGTACTGCAGATGCTGGGAATCTAAAATGCAGCCTTTGCAGCTTCAATGGAGAGAGAAAGCTAACTTTCACATTGCAACCTTTCATTCGTCAGAATGGAGTCACAACCTGAAACATTACCGCTCTTCCCCTTTCCACTAATCTTTCCTCTCCTGAGGATTTCCAACATTTTCATGTCTTGTTACAGAATCCTTGTGGTGTAGAATGAGGCCATTTGACCCATCAGGTCTATGCTGACAACAATCTCAGGCTTTATCTCTCTATCCTACGCATTCCAGGTCACTAATGGGCAATTTACCATCATCTATCAACCTAAGTGTGAGAGGAAACCTATGCAGATACGGGGAGAGTGTGCAAACTCTACACAGACAGTGACCCCAAGCTGAGAGTTGAACCCAGGTCCCTGGAGCTGTGAGATATCAGTGTTAACCACTGTGCCAGCCAGTGTATGATAGTTCTGGGCATTGTTGGCTGGGCCAACATTTACTGAGTGTCCATCTCTCCTTGTCCTTGAACTGAGTGGTTTACTGGGCCATTTCAGAGATCTATTAAGAATAAATAACCTTGCTGTGGCTCCAGAGAGACATGTAGATCAGTCCAGGAAATAATGGCAGATTTTCTTCCTTAAAGGACATTAGTGAACCAGATGGGTTTTTCCGACATGGTCATCAGTAGATTCTTATTTCCAGATTTTTTTGGTGAATTCAGATTCCACTATCTGCTGTGGCAGGATTCAAACCCGGGTTCCTGGAACGTTAGCTGAGTTTCTGGATTAAGAGTTTAGCGATAACACCACTGGGCCTACGCCTCCCCCTTTTAGATGCTGTGAATTATTAAAATGTCCCCATTTATGCCTCTAGTCATTAAATATTTTGACCAAGGAGTTGGCACTTGATTGTGCAATTTAATGAAAGTTACTCAACAGAGGTAACCAGCACGAAAAATCATGGATGTTTTTAAGAGCAAATTGCATTCAGAGTATATTGAATTTCCCTGTTTCCTTTTGTGCTTTTTTTTAAATGTTGGCACTGGGAATAAGGACTGGCCTATCCATCACAGTAAATTATTCCAAAAAAAAAACACTTCTCTGAGAAGCATATTTTCAGCTGCAATGGACCTCAAGCTGCTGAAGTATATCTAGAAATAATTCAAAGCAATTTTCAAATCAAAGTTGTGTTTTAAAACATAATGCTGTTTATGGCAGATTTTGCATTTGTTGATTGTGTTGTGCCCAAAGTGCAAACTGTCCCTGAGCTCTGGTTGTATTTATAAAATAACCTTTCTTCTACATTCAACTACTTCGAGGTTTTGAGACCTGCATAAATGGACAAAACCTGCAGATCAAAAAGATTGTTCCTTTCTCTGATTACTTCATTTTCCACTCTTCCCCCAGTAACTGGAGAACAACACTTGAAGCTCTCACTTATGTGGATGCATTCAAATCTTCCTACAGAGCTAAATAAACACCACCCTTTAAAGTTAACTGACATCAAAAGAATAGTCCATAAATTATGTTCAGAGTGCGGCAGCGTGAGACCAATAATGAAAGCTCGAGGACAGCCCCATGCTTGCTTGTGACCTTTTGAGAATGCAACCTGCCATAGTAAATCTGGTAAATTACATGCCAAATCACACTCCATTTCTTCATCCATATTTTATCAAAGTAATTTTATGTATGTCTCTTGGACACTGAAAATAATTGCTTTCTTAAAAAAGACTGGGGTTTAAGTTGCCTGCTCAATGATGCCGTGGACACCTCCCTCTATGAGATCCTCCAATGCACCCTTTCTCCTGTAATATCGTGAGCACCACTCATTTCAGCAATTTGCCTTACTAATCCCATGGTAGCATGGTCATATTGTAAAGGTTTAACCTATGACTTTTAAGTTGGACATGGATTGCATGTCTCGGCTGCAACTTGCCACCTTAATCACTTGTTTGCTGCCTCCAATCCAGATATCCAGTGTTCTTCAGCTGATGAGCCATGTGAATTGGCCCCAAATCTCTCTCTGCCCACCTCTTTCTTTTTCTGTCTTGTATTAAATTCAGAACCTGATAAACTTGTGGCGTTGCCATCAAATCTCCAAAGACCCTTTGAAGAACTTGGTGATTGTTAGCAATAGTTTTCTCAAAAACCTTGGCTTGATGTTTTGCTTGCACTTCAATCCCAAGCTCCTGGATCGATGGACACCCACTGCAGAGGGGAGGACAGGGAAGGTGGAGGATCTTCTGGTGAATCTGCTCCTGAGCCTAGCAAAACTTGCCATCAACAGGTCCAGTGGGCGACCGAGGGGGGGGGGGGGGGGGGGTCATCTGACCTAATTGCCCCTCTAGTGTGGCTACATTCATGGCTGGGTGTCTCAGGAGAGGGGGCATCGGTGTCAGAGGGACTGTTGATGCCTGCTGGGTACCGCAGGTGCTGGGGACAATTATTGACCCTTTTAATCACTTTTTTGTTTGATGTTTTAAATTTCCTTTCTATTTTGGCTTTTGTTTCAGGTGGTTCCTGTCTTTTTGGGGGCTGAGTTAGTTTGATTCAGTTTAATTAGTTGAGCCAAAAGATTGACAGCATATTCCTTGCATCAAACTGAGACCAAGCTCCAAATAGTTCTCTGCTTGAACTATTAATATCTCCCGCTATAGCACTCAACATGACACTGAAATCTTCCTCTCACCTAGCGTGATAATCAGTTGAGGCGCAGGTGCAAAAGATTTTATGAAATCTGGTATAATACTTACCTGTTCATCTGTCGAAACAACAGTGGCACAAAAGTTTATTGGTTGTATTATATACATCCACCTGATCAGTCAAATATTCCACTTCCCATCTATATCGAAGGAGAGACTCTGGAATATAGTGAGTGTCTCTCATCCTTTGGCAACCACCTCTCCAACAGGACACCAATCACAAAGAGATCCAACACTGGATCAAGTCTATCATTCAAGCTTTTCCATAACAAAACAAAAGCCTGTAAGCCAATGTAAGTCCTAGTGTACAGAGCAGCGGTAATCACCACATTGCCATTCTACAATGATACCTGGACTTTGTATCAGCGACACATTAAAGCTTAAGAGAAATTCATCAACATTGGGAGATCATTTGTACACACGCCAGTGATCTTATCGAGACCAGATCCATGAGTATTCAGGCAAAATATCTACAAAAATCAATGACAATAAACTGGACACTGTCTGAACTGTGGAAATCCACTTCCTCCACCAAGCTCCTGTTTTCTCAATAAATAAAAGTAGGTTACTGTGGATGCTGGAATCTGAAGTCAAAAGAGAAAATGCTGGAAAATCTCAGCAAGTCTGACAGCACATGAAAGGAGAGAAAAGAGCAATAATGTTTTGACCCTGTTTTCTCAACTCTCAAATGGCTAACTTTCCAGGGAATGATAGAGAAAGTGCTTCAAAGACATTCTTTTGCCCTCTTCGAGTGTGCCAATGTTGACAGCGATGAATGGGAGAAGCTTGTTACTACTTGTTGAGAATGGCAATAACTTGACCATCAAGCTGCGTTACACTTTGGGTGACAAAGACTTCAAGTATGAGGCAAAGCAACATCAGGAAAGGGAGCAAATCCTGCCCCCTGGATCCTACTACCTTGTGGGACGTCCCACCCTACGTGGTCAAGGATTTGGAAGTTAAGAATTGACTTATTCAATCACGAGAAGACCCAGATGGAATTTCTTGACACTGGTTATCCTCGAATGTAGAAACAGCCAAAGGCAGCAGAAAGATGAACCTGAAAAACACTGGCCACAGGTAACCACATCAATGCAAGATTTTATTTATCTCACAAAATTGCCTCAAAATAACGTCGGGGTCATTTTGAAGTTGGATAATGTTGTTACATAAGTGCCACCAATAAATTGACAGCAAGGTCTACAAGAAGCACTTCAATCAAGACTTTCATTAACACAAGAGAGACAGATGATTTATGAAAATGGACATTTGATAGCAATCAGTGCCTGGTCCCTTCTGCGAAAAGTTTTTTAAAGTATTTTTGTTCGAAATGCGTCTATTTTTAAGTTGCCCTTTTCACAACCTGTACAGCCAGATTCGAATAAATAAATGTTGCGCTGTAAATGCCTGTTTATCTACTGTGCACATATTTTCTCCAGGAAATCATCAATTTATGCACATACAGGAATAAAAGTATCAGACAAGGCACATTGTGAATTAGCAGGATCGCCTGTCAGCTTGATGCTGACATAAAATCCATGTGGCAGCGCAGATACTGACTTCTGACTTGTGCAAGTGAGAAGCGCATTTCAAAAGAGGCATCAAAAAATAATCGACTAACTGGTGCATGAAAAAATACTCCAGATAAAATCTCTTGGTCTCTCTGTGCCCAAGAGCTCTCTCCATTCTCCTATTGTGGTTAGACAAAGCAAACTCATTTGACATATTCCATTATATTGATGGAGCTCAGAAGTTTTCACTATTGATTAGGTTATTGACTTTAAGTCCTTTGCAATTTTACTTGTCAGTGTTGCTCCACAATACCACACTCAATTCTTGAGTCAGAAACCCCGTACATTCAAGATCCGATCAGGGACAGCATTGTGGTTAACACTGCTGCCTCACAGCACCAGGGACCCGAGTTCAATTCCCGGCTTGGGTCACTGCCACTGGCTGTGGTTTCATAGAATATGTGATGAAGAAAATGGCTGATGGTAAATGCCAGGTTCTTAGAAGGGAAAAGTGAAACAACTATGGTGGCACAGTGGATAGCTCAGCTGCCTCAGAGTGCTAGCAATCAGTTACCGGTTTGGGTCACTGTATGGAGTTTGCATGTTCTCCCTGTGTCTGCGTGGGTTTCCTCCAGGTGCTCTGGTTTCCTCCCACAGTTTCAAAGATTTGCAGATCAGGAACGATGCTAAATTCTCCCTCTGCATCCAGTCGCCAAAGTGTGATAACTAGGAGATTTTCACAATAACTTAAGTATAGTGTTAATGTAAGCCTATTTGTGACACTAATAAATAAACTTCAGTCAGAGACTTTGCAATCAGCATCAAAGCAATAACTGGCCTCAAAGAAACCTTCCCACAAAAATCTATTGATCACAATGGCACTGAGATATAGCAGCAGCCATGTCAGCAAGCAGGGTAGACAGCCAATCATAGTGAAGGATTCTCATAGGCAGCAAACCAGAAAGTTAAAAGCACTGATTATCCACCATTTTTGATTTAAATGTTCAGACATTGAACTAAATGATTATAATTTAGATAATGGCTAAAATATCATAAATAAGCTTTAAAAAAAGTTCTCATGGCATGATGATTTATCACAAATGAAAACAATTAAAATTCCATAAATATAAAATTAGCTTTTCAGGCCAGTTTATCTGTAATTATGAAGTTTAAAACCCAACTACATCTCATTCAACAATGCATAACTTTTTCAAAGACTTTTTTTTTACAGTGAAACTAAAAGTGTAAAAGGAAGAGTATTTGTAAATTCATGAATGGTTGAAACATTGTACACTGGTTTAGTTCAACAGCAACACCTAGCGAAGTGTAGAATCACTCACAGCAACTTTTGGATTTCCTGTTACTCTGCGCCTGTGCAGACAATTTCAGTGGTACTGAAGTTGCAGTCAATTTCAATGGTACGATGGTGACCATCATGGCAATAGCAAAGCGTGAGTCAACATCTGGACTGTCAATCCAGTAGAGTGCTGAGGGAATGCTGCAGTGTTAGTTAGGAGAGGAAGATGATTGCATAGTGGTAACATGAATAGGCTAGAAATCCAGAGACCCTGAGGTCACAGGTTCAAATCCCATCCTGGTAGAATTTCAATTCAATTAGCTAATAATCTGGATTGGAATTGTAATCTCAGCAATGGCCACCATGAGGCTTTTGCCCAAGATGGAGGTGTCAATTACAGGCGGGCACAGGTTCAAGGTGGGAGGGGGAAAGTTTGCGGGAGAAAAACTTCTCACAGAGAGTGGTGGGTGCCTGGAACACACTGCCAGAGGAGGTGGTGAAAGCAGTCACATTACTAACATTTAGGAGGCATCTGGATGTGTACATGAATAGGGAGGGAATAGAGGGATACAGAACAAGTTTTTTTTAATTCATTTATGAGACACGGGTGTCACTGGCTGGGCCAACATTTATTGCCCATCCTTAATTACCCGAGGGCAGTTGAGAGTCAACCACATTGTGGGCATTGTGAGTAAGGGTAGAAGGTTTTTGTTAGTTTAATTAGGGTACCATGATTGATATAGGCTTGGAGAGCCAAAGAGACTGTTCCTGTGCTGTACTTCAGAGTAACGATAAAGTTTATTTATTAGTCACAAGTCTGGCTTACATTAACACTGCAATGAAGTTACTGTGAAATTCCCCTACTGACCACAGTCCAGCGCCTGTTCAGGTCAGAGCATTTATCCGTATTCTTTGTTCTTTGATATTATTGGTGATTGTGGTGAAGACCAAATCTGATTCAGTAATCCCTTTAGGGAAGGAAATCTGCCATCCTTTCCTGGCCTGGCCTCCATATCACTCCCGATCCACAGCAATATGGTTGACTCTTAGACAACTCTCTGAATGGTCCTAACAAACCAGTCAGCTCAAGGACAATTAAGGGATGGGCAACAAAAGCTGACCTTGCCAGTGACACCCGCATCCCACGTAAGGATAAACTTTTGTCGCAATATTGGACAATGCAGCCTGTTTTCTGTGGGGGTGGGGAGAAGTATAAGATCAGGCATCGCTCGAATAAGAGCTGGGGATTTCCAACAATAACTGAGCCAACATTTTGCACAGATGATACCCACCAAACTCATTATCTGCTCATTGATTTTATTGTGTCCCATAAATTGCCTCATGTTTACCCGCACAACTTAAGTGGCCACATTTCAAAGCAAATTAATTGGTTGCAAAGTACTTGAGACACACAGAAGATATGAAACATGTAGCGTAAATACAGCTTCCAGTCTACAAAGCTGCACTGTCATTTTCTTCTTTAGAAATAGTTTTGGATAGAGTGTGTGTTCTCATTTTAGGATCACTTGCACGTCAGCAATTGAAGATGTAAGGGATTGAAGTAAATTCACCTTTGAGCAGATGTTTCGCCTGATACAGCCTGTATTTAAAGACCTGCCTCTATATTTCTTCACTCGTAGATTTAAATGTGAAGCCGGCCTAGAAGGGCATTGGTTCCTGGGAGAAATATCACCTTCGAACATCGAACCGGAATCCCCATTGTACGGAGGAGAATGACATGTCGAAAATGTAATGCTGGGGGTGTACAGGGCAGCAAATCAGTAAAGTGCGTAATAGAGGAATGAGAGAAAGCAGGGACCATTAGGGAATAAGAGAAAGCCAGGGCGCTGTATCAGATTGCTTCATCACTTCAGCTTGCCGGCGATCTCCAGTTAATTGAGCTGCCTGCCTCGTGTTCGGATATTACTTGAACTCCTGACATGTCCGTGATAAACGGTGTTTGGCTGCAGGTAGAATAAAATGGGATCCACTAATGACCTGACAGATTGCTGCCAGAGGCCATATCGTTCCCCAAATAAAACATCTGCCAATTTTATCAACACGATTTCTATTCACTTCTTGTACAATTGGTTAGTGTCTTATTTTCTTCAAATTCCAGGCCATCTGGCTTGTATATTTCACTCTTCAATCTTTTTGGTGCTGTGTTTCACAGTGGCACAGTGGTTAGCCCCGCTGCCTCACAGCGGCAGGGACCCAGGTTCGATTCCCAGCTTAGGTCGCTGTGTGGAGTTTGCATGTTCTCCTCGCGTCTGTGTGGGTTTCCTCCGGGTGCTCTGGTTTCCACCCGCAGTCCAAAGATGTGCAGGATTGGCCGTGTTTAATTGATCCTAGTGTCAGGGGGATTAGCAGGATAAATGTGTGGGGTTATGGAAATAGCCTGCATGGGATTGTTGTCAATACAGACTTGATGGGATGAATGGTCTCATGTACTGTGGTGATTCTATAGTCACCTCGCTCCCCACGAGACTGGTCATTCATTTGTGGAATTGTCAAAGGTGGTGAGCAGGGTTGTAATCAGGGATTGTAATAAGAGGAAACAGGGATTGTAATCAGATCCATGGCAGGGGCTGAAATAAGGACAGTGACAGCATTTGTAATCAGGACAATGGTGGGGGAATATAATCTGGATAGTGACAGGACTATAATCAGGGCAGTAACAGAAGTTGTAATCAGGATCTAAATGGGGACTCTAATTGGGATCTTGATGGGGACTGTAATCAGGACAATGGCAAGGATTATAATCAGGCCAATGACAGGAGTTGTCAACAGGACAGTGACAGACATTGTAGTCAAGGCCCATGACAGGGTCTGTAATCAGGGCAGTGATTGAATTAGAAAGGAAAGTGAGCAGAAGATGAGTGACCTCTGTAGGAGGGAAAGTGTTGAACCGCCCACTTGGAACATTTTTAGATATCACCCTCTCTCCTCCCCTGTGCAGAGTAATTTTAGCTATCCATCTGTTTCTTCTTATGCCTTCCTCCACTTCCCCCAACCACACCCAAAGTTGAGGCCAGGGAATTAAAGCAATAAAACCCAAAACCTGAGCAAATTGTGGAATTCCAGAATTTGATTTAAAGATACTGCAAAAAAAACTCTGCACTCAAAAGTTGCCTCAGAAAAGCAGTTGGCATAATCAAGGACCCCACGCATCGTGAACATTCTCTCTTCCACCTTCTTCCGTAAGGAGAAAGATACAAAAGTCTGAGGTCACATACCAACCAACTCAAGAACACATTCTTCCCTGCTGCTGTCAGATTTTTGAATGGACCTACCTTGCATTAAGTTGATCTTTCTCTACACTCTAGCTATGACTGTAGTGATAATGATATGCTTTGTCCGTATAGCACGCAAGAAACAATACTTTTCACTGTATATTAATACATGTGACAATAATAAATCAAATCAAATCAAAATCACCTCCTCAACCTCTAGTTTCATATCTCATCTGCAAGAACAGTGTTTCCAACAGTGCAGGACTCCCTCAGCACAGCCGAGGTTTATGAAACGAAAAGGGATTTGAACCCAGAGTAATGTGACTCAGAGATAAGTACGCTGCCGACCAACCCATAGCTAATACTCACTGCAAGCTTGTAAGACACATACAGGAAGCATTAGTTAATTACTATGCCTCTTACAGCTTGGCAGATTAATTTGGGTCCTGTTCTACTCATTCTTGGTGAAGTTCGTCTGCTTGTTAAAAGAGTTGCAAGTTTAACCAACCCCTTTTTTTTGACTCTTTTCCATGTAAACCATCACCCCATGCATACACTGAGAATCTTGCAGGTCTAAAAGACAGCACATGTTTTGTTTAATTGCAGGGATCTTGTCAGTTACTGGAACGAGACTGGCGGTGAATATCTGTTGTGGTGACCTGATAATGTAGGGTTACCAACTGTGAAAAGGAGATATAATGGCACACTGCTGCTTCACAGGTTCAGTTCCAGCCTCGGGTCACTGTCTGTGTGCAGTTTGCATGTTCTCCTCTTGTCTGCATGAGTTTCCTCCAGGTGCTCTGATTTCCTCCCACACGCCAAAGATTTTGATTTGATTTATTATTGTCATCTGCATCCGTGTACAGTGAAAAGTATTGTTTCTTGCGCGCTATACAGACAAAGCACACTTTTCATAGAGAAGGGAAGGAGAGAGTGCGGGATGTAGTGTTACACTCATAGCTAGGGTATAGAGAAAGATCAACTTAATGCGAGATAGGTCCATTCAAAAGTCTGTCGGCAGCAGGGAGGAAGCTGTTCTTGAGTCGCTTGGTACGTGACCTCAGACTTTTGTATTTTTTTCCAGATGGAAGAAGGTGGAAGAGAAGATGTGCAGTTAGGTGAATTGGCCATGCTAAGTTACCCCTTAGTGTCCCAAGATGTGTGTGGGGGCGGGGGTGGTCGGTGGTGTAAATATGTGGGTTTGCAGGGTTGGGCCTGGGTAAGATGCTTAGTCAGAGAGTCGGTACAGACTCAATGGGCCGAATGGCCTTTTCTGCTTCTATGGGCTTCTATGATTTATTTCTGGAGATTTCATTGGATGACCTTTGATCTCTTACCATTCGGCCTGTAGAAAACTGATGTCTCTCAATCTCCAACATTCCTATCGATGGACATGTTTTATGAAATTGCCTCTGATTTTTTTTTCCCCTGAGAGTTGCTGGCAGCAAAGATTAAGCATTAATTCTTGCATTGCAACCACAGAGGGTGAAATCAGGTGGTAATCCCTTCAGGTGGTTCTGGCTGGCTTTTTGCTGTCAATAATTCTTGCCTGTGATACATCCTTTCAAACAAGAGTTTCATCATAAAGTGCATCTGGATGAAGGATCTTTCCAGACAATATCACAACAGCTCGGGGCTGCTTCTTAATGTTGTTTCTGAAGTGAATGAACAGAGGGAAGGATAATACTCATCACCGACTCAATTCAGATTTGACCGACATCTGAACGTTGACCTGTCACTTGGGTTTCTCAATGAAAGGAAACTTCAGTTGCGAAACAGCCAACCAGTTACAGCTGAAGTTTTAAGTTTATTTATTAGTGTGACCAGTAGGCTTGCATTAACACTGCGGTGAAGTTGCTGCGAAAATTCCGCAGTCACCTCTTTGGGTACACCAAGGGAGAATTCAGCATGGCCAACGCACCTAGCCAGCACGTCTTTCGGGCTGTGGGAGGAAACCCACGCAGACACGGGGAGAAAGTTCAAACTCCATAAAGACAGTGACCCAAGTTGGGAATCGAATCTGGGTATCTGGCACTGCGTGGCAGCAATGCTAACCCACTGTGCCACCATGCTGCCCCAAAAGAGTATCAATGGGAGAGACAAAAAGAATGCAAAGGTGATTGGTATTAGGACTGTAGGATGCTGCACATTCCCATTGCTTGGAAAACTGGGATTTTGTGTGAATATGCCATTAACTAGAAGCAGCTGGTATTCACTGATGTGGTTGGCCGGGGAAATACATTTCCAGCTTTAAATGAACTTGGCTGATGATATGAATGGAGCAGTCTGAGCGAGACCAACTTCATTAAGAGTGAACGTGAGACGGTGCCGTCTGCTGACCTCGGCCGATTCACCAAATTTGTCGGATAAGATTGTTATTTGATCCTCGCTGCATCTGTTGGGTTCAGTGTGGAGGGAGTGACAGATCCCTATCTGTGCTTCTGGATATGTCCACAAACGTCAAAACAGATTCTCAGGAAATTAAGTGCACCACTGGAACCTGATTATGTTATTGACAGCTCCTGTTTCTGCTGTCACGGAATTAATCTGAAAGGTTTATGTGCTGACAATTCCCGAAACAAAGTGTGTGTTTTTGAGATGAAATTGGTGACATTATAATACCTGCTTCTTTATGTAAACCTAAAGAAAAAAAAAATGACATTAACAAATACGGGCTAACTTCCACATCTAACATTGTAAGGTAATTATACTGGCAATGTGCAATTCTTTAAAGCATTGCATTCGAATTTGCTTCGGGGCATTTAAGATGAATGGTATTAATAAGATGCCAGAAACGAGAAGCTTTTACTTCATCTTTGTCACAAAAAAGAATCTAGCACACAAAAATGGCATTTTCATTTAAAATAATCCAAGCCCCAAATCATTCTGGATCATTGCATAAACAGAAACCAACAAGATTTAGATATAGGGCCAAAAAAAAAAGCTTTGCCTGACACAGACCGGAAATGCACATGGGAAATAGTTCAATTGAACTGTCACTCCAGCATTTTGCTGGACTAATAATCGATGGATGTTAGCGCTGGGGAAGAGAAGGCCCCTATTTTCTGGTACCCAAAGCAAACATACTGAAAATCCGGCACGAACCAAGTTATCATTTTCCATTTCAGTGTCACCACAAATTCAATGAGCTATTTGGAGTGAATTTGCCAAAATTCATAGGATTATAGAATCCCTACAGTGACGAGGGAGGCTATTGATTGTGTCTGCACTGACAACAATCCTACAACAGGCCTTATCCCTGTAGCATCGCTTACTTTTTCTGCTAGATCCCCTGACACTAAGGGTCAACTTATCATGGCCAATCCACCTAAACCACACATCTTTGGACTGTGGGAGGAAACTGGAGCACTGGAGGAAACCCATGCAGACATGGGGAGAAGGCGCAGACTCCACACGCTCACCGGAATTGAACCTGGGTCCCTGGCACTGTGGGGCAGCAGTGCTAGCGATATTGCATTTCATTTGTCCGCCAGGAACTGGAAAGTCATTGCCCCAATATACTTCATCCATAGTGCTCCACATTTTAAAAAATTGCATTAACAAGTATAGGCTTGATGGAAGTTCGTCCAATTGGAGTGACAATAAGCTGGAGGGCAGGTGAGGGGAGGTAATACTTGCAATATTTTAACCTGAACCTGATCAGCTGACAAGTTAGGATTGTCACCTTTTGTTTATTGATGTTAGTGAAGGAATGTACCATTTTTCATTAAATGCCAGCACTTTGCGGATTGGTTTCCTTATCCAATCCCACACTGGATCCCAGTTCTGAAGTAGAGTTAACTGTCTGCTTCACGCTCCACAGACGCTGCTGAGCCTACCCACAGTGTTCTGGTTTTCTCTCTGGTTGTATGAGCATTCCTATTGGGATTTGCTACGGAGAAAGTTAACAGAATTTTATGGCCTCGCTCATTCCGAAGCTGTAAAGTCTTGCCCAATCCATGCCCCACCCCTCACCCACTCTGATTCTTGTGGTGGGTGTGACAGTAAAATCCTGGACAATGTGTAGATATGCGAGCCCTCTGTTTCCATCATTTATTTTGCTGATTATCATTGTGGAAAATAAGACATAGCTTTAATTTAGTCTTTTAAAAGCTCTAAGTCTTTCCAGCCATGTTAAGCACTGTGTTGATCTCTGGTCTGTTACTCTAGGGGTTAATTCTAACATGAAGAATGTAATTGATTTTTTGTTTAGCTGAGTATTTTACTTATTTAAGGAAAGTGCAATTATCAGTCTGTATAATATTACAGATACTTTTCCTTGGATAAACAGAATGTTTGTCATATTTTATATTTCTGTCAAGATTTAAAAGGATGCATAGGAACTCGAGTTAACAATCTTCCCAACTCTTGCTGCCAATGTGGAATTTTGGGAATACCACGTGCAATTTACCTCCAATGACATTGAATCACCGGCAATGCTGATGATTTTCCAATGTGCCGGGGAATGGGCAAAGCAGAATCTGGCAGCATTGTATTCTCAGGAAATAACATTGAATCCCAAAGAATGGATTGTGTTATCTATATCCAAAGAAGAAGCAGCTCTGTGAGTGGGTTGAATTCATTTAGAATCATAGAATCCTCACACTGTCGAAGGAGGCTGTTCGGCCCATCGAGCCTGCACCAGCCAGATCTTATCCCCATTACCCCATGTATTTACCCGGCTAATCCCTGATACTCAGGGTCAACTTTAGCATGGCCAATCGACCTAACCCACACATTTTCAGGCTGTGGGAAGAAACCGGAGCACCCGGAGGAAACGTACACAGACACAGGGAAACTGTACAAACTCCACACAGACAGGGACCCAAGCCAGGAATTGAACCCAGGTCCCTGGTGCTGTGAGGCAGCAGGGCTAGCCACTGTGCCATTGTGCTACCTACTAAATACTTCAAGGTCCAGGCATTAGTGAACATGCATTTAAAATTGGAGAGCTCACAGCTCACTTTCTAACACTTACAATGTGGAACTGATCCATTCTTAATAATGTTAATACATCACCATTGTGTTATGATGTTATGAATGAAACCGAAAAGCCTAAATCATCATTTAGATTTCTGGAGTGTTGCAGACGTTTATAGAGGACACTGATCCCTGTGTACATATAAATTCATCTCAGTTTACAGATATCTCTTTGTTGCTTTTAACTAATAAAGAAATATCAAACTATCGATAGCTGTAAAGGTGCAATTAAGTTTAAAGTTTATTTATTAGTATCACATATAGACTTACATTAATACCACAATGAAGTTACTGTGAAACTCCCCTAGTTGCCACACTCCGGCACCTGTTGGGGTACACTGAGAGAGAATTTAGCACGGCCAATCCACCTAACCAGCACAGCCTGCAAAACACATACAATACAACCAAGGCCCAGGGATTGATACAGTTGATGGGATCAAATTGTTCATCATGATAAAGGATCAAATATAAATGTAGACTATTTAAAAACATTGAGGAAATTGCAGTTCAATGAGGCAGTTAGAAATGTTTTAGAGCTGTGATTTCAGTTGCTAACAAAGTCTGTGCAGCAGCCAATATAAGGAGAAGCGAAAAGCAATTGGACACATTTCTGGGGAAATAAAGTTTTGGGGAATACAGTCTACATTCCGACAGTGGCTACACTTCAAAAGTACTTTGTTGACTGTACACCTCTTTTAGATATCCTGAGCGCTGCTGCCTCACTGCGCCAGGGACCCAGGTTCGATTCCCGGCTCAGATCACTATCTGTGCGGAATCTGCACCTTCTCCCCGTGTCTGCGTGGGTTTCCTCTGGGTGCTCCAGTTTTTTTCCACAGAAGGGTGTGCGGGTTATGTTGGTTGTTCATGATAAATTGCCCCTTTGTATCAGGGGTTAGGAGGGGATATGGGAGTACAGATTCGAGGGATAGCACCTGGGTGGGATTGTTGTTGGTGTAGTCTCGATGGGCTAAATGGCCTTTTTCTATACAGTAGGATTCCATAAATCTCTCTCTCTCTCTGTGTCTGTGTAGATTTCTTCCAGATGCTCCAGTTTCCTCTCACAGTCCAAAAGATGTGCTGGTTAGGTGCATTGACCATGCTAAAGTTACCCTTAGTGTATCCGAACAGGCACCAGAGTGTGGTGACAGGGGATTTTCACAGTAAGTTCACTGAAGTGTTAATATAAGCCTACTTGTGACCCTAATAAATAAACTCAAACTTAAGTCACAAGAAGCATTGTAGAAGTGCCAATCCTTTTTTGAGTTAATTTATCAGGAACAGTTGTGAGATTTTCTAAAGATACTTTTTCACAGTCAGGAATGTTTATTGGTGGCTTCTGGGTGTCCTATCAGACAGGAGCAATGGTCTTCTTGAAAAAGAAGTCAAATACTTGTATTTATATTGCGCCTTTTGGAGGCATAAGATGTCCTGAAACATTTTGCAGCCAATAAAGTGCTTCTGAAATGTGTGATTGGTTAGAAACTCTATCTTGGGTAAATTGAGAAGATCAGGATTGCTGATTACATGCCTGGCCCTCTCAGAGTGAAATTTATTGAATTGTAATTATTCAACAACATTTTTGAATGATGGTCATTTTTCACTTTGGAGTGACTGCAGCCAAGAGAGTGTTATATTTGAGACACTGGGCAGTATTGATTCTAATCCTAATTGCAGCTTCTTCTGTTTGCAGTAATCACATGCCATCAGCGAGAATTACACATCTTCTCAGGAGCAGTCTAGTACTCAAGTGCAGAAGACACAAATCATTTTACGAGTCCAATTACACTGATGAAAATGACAATCCTTCAGTTTGAGGTGGAGAAGAATTTAATTCAGTGGAAATTAGTCGAAACGGGCAGGGAAATCAGAACATCCAATGCTGGGCTGGAGGTTTTGCACTGTCAGAGAGTCATTAATAATATTTACTGTATGTATCTTTTCCATACAATTCACCATTTTCCCCACTTAATGTAGTTAGTTGGAAGATAACCACAAGATTGATAATGTTTTTGAAAGATATGCTTAATTTTGGAATTTCATGTTGCAATATCTAACCCTAGCATCCTGCCATTTATTATTTCTTTCCTGCAGCAGGGTGGCACAGCGGTTAGCACTGCTGCCTCGCAGCCCCAGGGATCTGGGTTCAATTCCAGCCTTGGATCACTGTCTGTGTAGAGTTTGCACATTCTCCCCATGTCTGCATGGGTTTGCTCTGGTTTCCTCCCATAGTCCCAAGATTTGTGGGTTAGGTTGATTGGCCATGATAAATTGACCCAAGTGTCGGGGTTTTAACTAGGGTAAACAAGGGCAAAGGGAATACGGCCTGGCTGGGACTGTGGTCAGTACAGACTCAATAGGGTAAATGACCTCCTTTTGGATTGTGGAGATTCTATGAAATCCTTTATATCCTTTCATAACACATCCTACCCCTTCTGTCTCAACCCTGTTAGAAGAGGTGATATGGTGGTACAGTGGTTAGCACTGCTGCCACACAGCTCCAGGGACCCGGGTTTGATTCTGGCCTCAGATTGGTTTTTTTTGTAGTTTGCACATTCTCCCCGTGTCTGCATGGGTTTCCTCTGGGTGCTCCAGTTTGCTACAAGGATGTGCAGGTTAGGTGGATTGGCCTAGTTAAATTGTCTCTTAGTGACCAAAGATGTGTAGGTTAGATGGATTAACCACGGTAAATTGATAGCTTTACGTTAAAGGGTGGGAGAGAGGGCCTGGGTAACATATTCTGTCAGTAAATCAGTGCAGAATCATTGGGTCAAATGGCCTCTTCTGCTCTGTAGGGATTCTATGATCTTGCAGGCCAGGAGAGTCAGGATGATTGACTGCATGTGGTGACATCATTACTCCTGGTTAGAATGGAGATGATTGGATAATCCCCCATCAATCACACCTGAAGATAGCATTGCTGCAATTGAGGCTGAGTCAGTATGAATAATTCCTATGAGGCAGCTATCCTCCACTGATTGAATTTTTCTGGTGACATGTGCTTTCTTTGGTCAGGATGTTTTGCTGTAGTTTTAATCTTGAGTTCTGTATGCTGCAATTAGTTGATTCTTCTTTTTAAGAGATTCTGTTTGCTGTGGTGTGATGTTAAAGTAGGCTCTGTTTGCTGAACAGTTAGGCTTGGTTCACTGTAAAATAGAAGGTTTATTCTCTGTCCTGCTTCAGCCAACTCATTTGTTAACATTGTGTTGTTGAGTAGACACTTTGGAACTTTAATGGAGGGTTATCCAGACTGGAAACGCTGACTGCATTCTCTCTGAGATTTTCTCTCTGAGATTTTCCAGCATTTTCTGTTTTTGTTTCAAATTCCAGCATTCACAGTTTGTTGCTTTTATCTTTGGGACAATTGGTTTGCTCTGGGTTTTTGCCACTTCCCAGATGTTCAATCTTTGTAGTTTCACAGTCACAATGATGACTATACAATAACAGAACATACTTTGTATTTCTAAAAAAAATCTACTCAGAGAATTAGACTACTACTCAGGGAGTTCTGAAGGAAGCAATCCATGCAGGGGGAAGTGTTTGACCTTATTGGTATCAGGAGGATTAGCAGGGTAAGTGTGTGGGGCTACGGGATAGGGCCTGGCTGGGATTGTGGTCAGTACCGACTTGATAGGCCGAATGGCCTACTTCTACACTGTAAGGATTCCAAGAATAGGACAGTTGATTGCTCAGAATACAGTTTGGTCAGTGAATAATTGAGATGTGAGGATGGATTTCAAACTTTTCCTAATAATGTTACCTGATCAAAGAGATATTGATCAGAGACACAAACAAAAATACACATGCGCTTGCAATACATATACACACATGTATACATATATGGAAAGATATATGCATTTATAAACACACAAACAAAAATATACATGTATATACATGCACACACACATACATATACACACATATACATACATATATAAATATACACAAATGCAAATGTACACACATTTATAGACACATGAACAAAAGTACAAATGCACACGCACATATATACAAACATACATATATATACATACATCCATGCAAATACACACAAATTTATAAACACACAAACAGAAATGCATATTTATACACATGTGCACACACATGCATACACATACATACACACACATATTTTGTATATATATATGTATGTATATATATTTATATATATTAGATATATACGTATATGTATATATATATACACACAGATGAACATAAATAGATTATCCGAGCACAAATCAGGAAAAACACAATTTAAATGAAACAGGTCAGTTAACACAGTTTCAAGCTTCTCTTAATGATGTTACCTCATCAAAGACATGTCGGCGCTGTAATCCTCAGAGACACAAATGGCAGCTGTGGTGTGATGAGATGAAAAAGCTATTTAAGAGCATCGGTGGCAGGATCTGAAATAATCTTCACCCCTGTGTAAAGAAGCTGGGAGACCAAACTGGAGGAGAGGGACAAACACCAGCCTTTGAACACAATTATCTGAACTGAGGCCAGCTTGTTGATCTGAGTTTTAAATATGAAGAGGGGCTTTTCACACAGGGGTTTGACTGAGCGTTGCCATCTTTGTCACCTTCACTTCCGTTTACATTCATTCCCTGGTGAAGGACTTGGAAATGTTTCTCTATGTGAAAGGGCACCCTGTAAATGCACAATGTCATTGATGGCTTGAATTGACAGGATGGATCGCCGATTGGTTTGTTTATTAATAGGAGCGTCAGCTTCTTTAAGTTGAGATCTTTGAATTTCCAACTCAAAGGTAACAATGCAATCCAACCAAAATCTGGCAGCAATTACCTGGCTGAGGGAATATCTGCTTGCATTGTCCATTTGGATAGATTACATGAGGTACTTTTTGCCTAGTTTGTTCACCTATGGTAGTCAACAAAGGCTACTTTCGTTGCCCATCTCCCATTGCCTTGAGAAATACCTCTGCAGTGCGTGAGGTCACTTAAGGAGTCAGCAGTGCAGCATGGGATTAGAGTTACTTGTGGGCCAAATGAGTTAATAGTGACCGATTCCTTCCCTGAAGAAGAGTTATTGAATCCGTTCCATTTTAATGATGATCCTGTGTGGCACCAACCCACAAATTACTCAGTTTATTGAATTTGATTTAACAAGTTGGTGTGATGTCGGGTTTGAATTTACGGTTTCTGAGTTGCTCAATCTCTCCTATAACTATTACACAGTGGCTTTACTCAGCACACTGACTTTTTCATGAACTAATTCCAAACGATCAAGTAAAATAGCATGAACTGATCTTCCCAACGCCCCAGGTATGACTGTAACATTATATTATACACCCTGTCAGAATGGCATGGTGGCACAATGGTTAGCAATGCTGCCTCATAGTGCCCAGGACCCGGGTCTTGGGTGACTGTGTGAGTAGAGTTTGCACATTCTCCCCCTGTCTATGTGGATTTCCTCTGGGTGCTCTTTTTCCTCCCACTGTGCGGGTTAGACAGATTGACCATGCTAAATTGTCCCTTAACGTCCAGGATGTGCAGCATAGGTGGATTGGCCACGGTAAAAACAGGGGGGGTTACAAGATCGTAGGCCTAAGTAAGATGCTGTGTTGAAGTATTGGTGCAGACTTATTAGGCCTCTTTCTGCATTGTGGGGATTCTATTCTATTCTATTCTAATCTCTCCTTTCCTTCTCCCCCTATGTACTCTATGAACAGTATGTTTTGTATTATAGCAGGCAAGAAACAATACTTTTCACTACATTCCAAAACATGTGACTTTAGTGACTTTTAGTCTTGACAAATGCATGAATAGGATGGGAATAGAGGGATATGGTCCCCAGAAGGATAGGGGATTTTAGTTCAGTTGGGCAGCATGGTCGGTGCAGGTTGGGAGGGCTGTTTGTTGCTGCAATTATCTTTATTCTTTGTTATCTGACAACAATAAATCAAATCAAATAGTGTCGTTACAACGAGCTATGATTGCAGCTTACAAGGATGGGATTACAGCCCTTCTGTTGTGAATGAGTGGTACATTGCAGTTAAAATTAACCTTGTTTCCTGAACAATGTTCAGAGATCAGCGCCAGTCATATCGAATAGGCACTGTGACATGTTCTCACCACGCTGAGCCAAGGAAACATATGCCTCTCTTTTTGTTGCACCGGCTGGTTAGTATCCAAGTGGGGAGTGTCAGCATTACTGGCCAGGCTCACACCTGCAATAATAGCACTTTCAGACTGAACAGCAGCTAATGAGAGCTCCCAGTTTCCTAGCTTGAGGAGCCTGGCTCATGAGCTGTCCATCATGCCAACTCTTCCCTGTCACAGACAGCGCCCCTATGGAATCCCTCCCTGCTTGACTGCCTCGTGACTGACAATCCCCCGAAGGAAATAGAAGCTTTCAAGACAGGAGTACACAGACGTAATATCAATATAAAAGCTGCTTTGCATTTCTTTTGCCAGCTCACCACTTCAGAGCAATTTCAAGTATTTTTCATTTTCTAGATTGTATGGTAATAACTGGCTTGTCTGGGATTTTTACTATACTCTTGCATCTAATGCCTGTTCTGTTTGCCACACATCAGCTCTTACATTTTGGTCTAAGTATAAAACATTCTATAAAAAGTGGAAGTCATTTAATTCTGGACGCTTCTTTATCCAAAGCCTGTAACTTACAAGCAAATTGTTTCAGATTCCAGCATCCGCAAGTATTTCGCTTCAATCTGCGTTGTTACCCCATCAGCGCACGAGCCTAATGTTTAATTATTAGTGTCACAAGTAGGCTTACATTAGCACTGCAGTGAAATTACTGTGAAAATCCCCCAGTTGCCTGTTCAGGTATATTGAGGGAGAATTTAGCACCTAACCAGCATGTCATTCGGACTGTGGAAGGAAACTGGAGCATCCGGATGAAACCCACGCAGACACAGGAGAATATGCAGATTCCACACAGTCACCCAAAGCCGGGAATCGAACCCGGGTTCCTGCTGCTGTGAGGCAGTGGTGTTAACGACTGTGCCACCGTGCTGCCCTAAAAAGTTGATTGATCTAGACTGTGATTACTGAAGAGTAATTAGACTTTGTAGCTCTAAAAGGACAATTTCATAATAAGAAATGCATCGTGCTTTACATGCTCAGAACACACTTGTTACCAGCTGTTGGGGCATAAATCACTGGAGTTTTGATCAATGACTGATGGATCATAATTTGTAAATCATATCACATTTCACTTGTAAAAATTATCTGCCCTGTATTGAATTTGCAACCGCAGAACCATACCAGGCAAGGTTTGTGTTTACAAGAGCTGGTTAAGGGCCCAGAGCCGGCAAATAGGATTAGGAGGGCAAGTTGGGGCCTTTCATGGTTCATGCAGAGTCGATGGGCTGAAGGGCCTCTTCTTACTGTGGTATTCTGTGTTGGGGGTGTCAGGACTGGCCCCAGAATTGTTGTGGGGTTGCGATCAAGCTGGATGGGGAGGCTGGAGGGGCAGCACTGAGGGGATCCCAGCGATCGAGCAGGCCAGCAAATGTGGAGACTAACAGATCGGGGCCACTGTGCATGCGCCGAACTGCCAAACTCCAGCGCAAATAGCCCCACACCCCCTGGGTTGTTAATGAGATTCATGATTACGGCCTCTGCAGTGCACAGAGTTTCCAATGAGAAGCTGAACTGAGAAAACAGTCGGGATCTAGAACAGTTTTCCCATTAATTCAGTGCTTTTGGGGGAATCGCGGCCAGGATTCTTGGACCGCTGATTTAAAAATTTTATATATATATATTTCAAGTTTGTTAAGTGTCGACCATTTGCACTGAACAAGATCTTGTTACATTACATAAAGGTAGAATGCTGTAGAAGGACAGTTGTAAGAATTATTACCACAGGAATATTTTATAGAGCAGGGTATCAACTGTAAAATGGACAGAGCCAAACTTCAAATCTGTAATTTGCTGAGAAAGATGTATACAATAGTTAATTGTTCATTAACATGGTGCTTAAAAAGTCGATTCTATGACCCTAACGAGTTCAGGTATGCAAAATCTAATTTCTGTTTTAATTCACATCTGCCCAAGGGACTATTTCTGTCGATTTGGAATTCTGTAGGTATGGCAGGTCCATCTAATGTCGGCTGGCAATATTTATTTCACATTTCCAATTGCTATTTCATGCCTCAGAATGGAAGAGACTCAATAAACAGAATGATGTTGTGTTTATGCGCCAATTAAGAATACTTTTCATGCTTATCTATCCAGGTTGCAACATTTAATTGTGTTATGATTGTGCACTTGAGTTTGACATGACACATTAGGAAATTACTATTCCGAAAGGACCTTGGTGATTTCAATGCGCAACGAGTGAGTACCAGAGGAGAAATTCAGAGTGAGTCACAGTTTAAAAGTGCAAGCTTCATTGAAAAGGTTTGAGAAACTTTTCCTCTGTGTGACACAATGACTTTAATTGCATTGAAACACATCACTGCATCAGTGACATCTGACAACACACCGACAGAGACAAAGCATAATTCTTTTCTCTCTTGTTGCCTCTGAAACAGAAAATACTTTCATAATTTTTCTTTCAATGAAGGAGGCATCTTTTCGAAGAATGTAAAGGCAGTGGCTGAAAGTTTCACATATCTTGTTAAAACTATTCATGATTCTAGGCTCTTCCTAGAATATACAGGTACATTGTGACTTCTTTTCTCAGCTGCAAGACATCATCTCAATTCTCTCCCCCTTGTCTCCCCCAACAATAAATGTGAGGGTGAAGGGGAGTTTTCTCTCTTTGCTCCAGCTTTTGTTCCTGGGTTCTGTTCACCCTGATCCAATTCTGGATTCCTTAATATCATTGATGTTAAACTCTCCATAATTAGCTTTGGTGTCCCCAGCTTCCTGGATTTAAACCATTGGAATTCTCTGCTTAATTCTCTGTGAGTCTCCCTACAGGATGCTCCTGTAAACCTACCTGTTGGATCACACTTTTGGTCATCGCCCTAATTTTTTAAACAGTTTATTTGTGGGGCATCACAGGCTGGCCAGCATTTATTGCCTACCCCTAGTTGTCCTTGAGAAGGTGGTGGTGAGCTGCCTTCTTCAATCACTGCAGTCCATGTGCCGTGGGTTGACTCACAGTACCGTTAGGCAGGGAGTTCCAGGATTTTGACCCAGCAACTGCGAAGGAACAATGATATGTTTCCAAGTCAGGGCAGGGAGTTGCTTAGAGGGGAACTTGCAGGTGGTGATGTTCCCCTGCGTCTGCTGCCCTTATCCTTCTAGGTGGAAGTGGTCGTGGGTTTGGAAGGTGCTGCCTAAAGATCTTTGATGAATTGCTTTATGTGATTCAGTACCTGATTTTGCTTTGTAACACTCTTGTGAAGTGCCTTTCTTGGTTAAATGTTCTTTATCAATGGCATTTGTCAGTGCTGATGTTTAGGAATTTCTGGCAACAAGATGCATCATGATTGAACCTTTAAATCATGAATTGGCCTCCCTGATAAGACTAGAGCTTCCTCTGTTCTTATACTAAAGAGACTGTCTCTCCTATCTATCCTTCTGTGTTCTCCCAGCTCCTTTGTCCATGAACTCAATTTCCTGCTCCCTTAAACAAATGGCCACCCAACCTTTCCTCCTGATCTCCTGATAGCAAATAGTGTTGATGGTTCATTCTCTTTGAATGTATCTTTGACCAAGCATTTGGTTAGCTGCTCTAAAACCTCCTTCTTTGACCAATTGTTTTCAAATTGTGCTCCCTCTGACGTTTTACTGCACTTAAGGTGCTACATAAATGCTTGCTGTTGGTGGCTCTCATTTGGAAACATGGAAAGTAGAAGCAGGAGGAGGCCATTCGGCCCTTTGAACCTGCTCTGCTATTCATTATGATTATGGCTGTGCATCAAATTCAATATCCTGATCTCGCCTTCCCCCCATGTCCCTTGATCAAGAGCTAGATCTAATTTCTTCTCGAAATCATCAATATTTTGGCCTCTACTTTCTATGGCAGTGAATTCCACACATTCACCACTAACTGGGTGAAAAAATCTTTCTTCACCTCAGTTCTAAAAGGTTTACCCCCTTATCAAATTAGTTCTGGACTCCCCCACCATTGGAAACATTCTTTCTGAATCATCCCTGTTAGAACTTTATAAGTTTTTATGAGATCCCCTCTCACTCCTCTAAACTCCAATGAATATAATCCTAATCAACTTAATCTCTCCTCATGTAACAGTCCTGCCATCCCAGGAATCAGCCTGGCAAACCTTTGCTGCACTCCTTTTATAGCAAGGATTTCTATCCTCAGATAAGGACACCAAAACTACACATAATATTCCAACTATGGTCTCACTATGGCTCTATTTAAATGTGCAACAGTCTAGTCATAGGCAACATGGGTTAACATAATACATTGAACCCCAATTACTAACTCAGGATTGGGAGCTCAAATGATTTAAGTTGTATTAATAATTTTAAATTATATGTATTGCCTTCAATGAACTGAGAGCAATGCAATAAGCTAATGTGAAGTAATAGCTCACATTTTATTGAAGCGAGTATGTTTACAAAGATATGGTTTGAGATATGTATTGTGCTTTGCTTTTAACTTCATTGAAGTATATCCAATTGCAAGTTATGATTTCAGCCAAATGTTAATTGAACTCCAAATATTTTGGTATATCCATCGAAAATACATCAGAGTTTTAATGGAACAGGGGCTTGCTATATGCAGTGCAACCTGTTAAAGAATCAGATGATAAGTTATGTAATTATATTGTAAACATTACTTTTCCTGACCTTAAGGTAATTCACCGAAGGCTTGGAAGCTGCTTTTGGCTGGTTGTAATTTACTCAAGTAATTTTTTTCCATCATAGTTTATCAGGTTGACTGTTGTAATATTCTTAAAAGCAGGAAATAATCTAATATTTCAGAGCATTGGAGTTATTTAAATATCAAAGGTCCAAAATGTTATGTTTTGAGAGGCTGTATGAATGTCGCTACCACACATATATTCTGAATATATTTAAATTCATAACTGCATTCTCCTCACTTTTCCTGCTTGTCATTCACAAGAAGAAATCTACACTCTGTCATTGCCCAGTTCAATGGCTATGTGTTTGTTCTAGGACAGGTGCCAAAACTCGACCACCTCGCTGGCATGGAATTGGTACAGGTGAAGGTCCAACAATGAAGATCTTTGTTGATCTTGGGCAGGAATTTCCATGCTCGCCTGAGTGAGGCTGTAAAATCCTGCCCATTAATTAGTAAGGTATAAGAATTTGTTGAAGCATTGCAAAGATTACTACAGTGAAGATTTCCAACTTGGTTTTAAAGTTTAAAGTTTATTTATTAGCATCATAAGTAGGTTTACATTAACACTGTGATTAAGTTACTATGAAAATCCCCTACTCGCCACACTCCGGCGCCTGTTTGGGTTGCACTGAGGGAGAGTTTAGCACGGCCAATGCACCTAACCAGCACATCATTCAGAATGTGGAGGAAACCGGATAAACCCCTGCAGACACAAGGAGAATGTACAGACTGCCACAGACAGTGACACAGTAAATTCCCCACATTGTTAACAATTCCTTGTGTTACCATTAGAGAAGATGGCAGCATCTAAAGTCATGAGGGAAAGATAATAAGTGGGCGGGAGTGGGCGTGTTTCTGATATCAGCAAAGGAGAGTAGGAAGAGTGCAGAGGCAGTACATTCAGAAAGTTTCCACTCAGAACAAACAACAAAGAACAAAACAGCACGGGAAACAGGCCCTTCGGCCCAACGAGCCCGTGCCGCCATCCCGATGTTCCCACCTCTACCTGCGATCCCTGTCTATGTTTATAGATCTATGGATTAAAAACCAAATTTGAGACAATTTAGGGAGAATTTGTTTTGCCAATTAGCCTAAGAGCACATCTTTGGGATGTGGGAGGAAACCGGAGCACCCGGAGAAAACCCACGCAAGCACGGGGAGAATGTGCAAACTCCCACAGACACAGGCCCAAATCCATGTATCTGCACAGCACAGCGATAGTCACTGAGCTGTCGTGTTGCCCATCAAATGGTCCAGGTCAAGCGTACACTAACGACGTGAAGCACTAGGATTCTCTCGAAAAAAAAATCCAAGAGCAGCCCTGTCACGACCCATCGTGTGTATGCCCCTCGTTAGACAACAAGGTGGACCAAAGCAGAAGACAACAGAAGATATCAAACTAAATGAATGAAGGAAGGAAACACAATTGTAAATATATGCCGCTGGTTTGGATTTATTGATTACTTGTTAACTTCATGGTCTTTCCATTTACAAACTGATCTGCCCATCATTTTTGGATAATATACTAATCCCATGTGTTACTTACTGTCCCCTCCAATGAAATCTCCTAATTTGCAGAAATAACATTATTACCCTGGCAAAAATGAATGTGATGACCTTTTGTTGCCAAAGAATGGAATATATCATCTAGCAAGTGCTGGTAAGTGGGATTAGGTGATCTCACCAGGGCATTTCATGCATCGATGCAGACTCGATTGGCCAAAGGGCCTCTTCTACACTGTAGTAATCTGTGATTCTGTGATCTATGTCCAAGGAAAAAGCAGTTCTTTGAGTGGGTTAAATTCATTTAGAGTCATAGAATCCTCACAATGCAGAAGGTGGCCATTTGGCCCATTGAGCCTGTACTGACCACAATTCCACTCCGGCCTTATTCCTGAAACATCTGCTAATCCCCCAACACTAGTGTCAATTTATCATAGCCAATTCACCTAACCCGCACATCTTTAGACTGTGGGAAGAAGCTGGAGCACCCGGAGGAAACTCACACAGATATGGGGAGAATGTTCAGATTCTGCACAGACAGTGACCCGGGGCTGGAATTGAACTGGGGTTCCTGGCGCTGAGATGCACTGTGCCACCATGCCACGCATTTGATGTCTTAACTTCATGTTTCACCAGCATAAGATTAGTTTTGTACCATAAAGCATGTTTATTTAAAATGTCAAAACAAAGGCAAAGACTAAGGATTAAACTGGTAGCCCAAGTTCTAAAGAACTGAGCCAAAATATGAACACAAAGATCTTTGTGCGAAGTTGTAAAATAATCTTGGGACTTCCCAATTAGATTGCAGACTGTTAACACACCCTCAAGTATCAATTTCACAAGTATATTAGATTGAATGTTATTGACTTTCTATAACTAAATTTAAAAAAGCAAGCCTTTTAGGACTTGATAATGGAAGCCAATGGCTAATGGAGACCTATAGCTATGTAACCCAAGTACTAATTTAACATAACTGGACTAATATAATTTCCTAGACCTCACTCAGCTATCTTTTCCAGTTTCCACCAGAGCTCCAGTTGGAGTTCTCTGACTGCTGTTTAGTGAATCTAAGTTCATTATCTGAGGCTTTGAAGGAATGGCCTGTTTAACAATATTACTTCCCTTGCCAGACAGAGGATAGCTATTACTTTTAGTAACCATTCAGAGTGTCTGCTGCTGACTTCTCCTCTGAGAATGGATCAGATCTGAACCAAACTGTCCTTTGCTGGGAAATCTGATACTGCTGGAAAGGTTTACAAAGGGTAAGATTGTGCAAAGTGAAACTGCACATTCTGATAGGCCTTTTGAAACTCCATTCATAAAATCAGGAGGTAGTTGGGATAAATTACGATGGTTATTTACAGCTGATTTTGGCTAATTCGTTTTGGATGAGTCAGCACAGACTTGGCAGGACCTCAAGAGCACTCTGTATCACCGTTTCACCATATCCCATATCACCGTTTCACCTTTTCAGTCGCTGTGAGGTGGGGACGGGGAGGAAAGGAAATATGATACGATAGAAAACTGCATGCTCAATGTAAAGGATCATGTATGAAAATCCAGTGAAATAAGAGAACATTATGGCCGTTTAATAAGGTAATATAAATAATCCGAAGTAGGATAAAGTCAATGGAAGTAAAATTAAGACATGGCAGGGCAGCTCAGTTAAGTGGAATGCATGTCCTGTAATATGTGTGAAGTCATGGATGCTTCCAGTGTCCTAAACTACCACATGCAGGAAATATCACCAACTGCAGAAACTTGAGCAGGGGTGTGAGCAGCAGATGTGGTGTACCTGCAAGTTTGGAAGTTACATGGATAGTATATTCAGAGACGAGGGACAGAATCTTCCCATCCCGCCCATCACAAGAATCATAGTGGATCGAACAGGACCATACAAAGGTTCATAGACCTCGGGTGGGATTTTCCAGTCTTGTGGCAATGGGCTGAGTGGCCTCCTTCAGTGCTGTAACAATTCCATAATTCTGCAATAAAATAACAAATATTATTGGCCCATAGACATTTCTTTGTCTGTGTGCTGCCTATCTCATTGAGGAGAATTACATTTGACTCTCTGGTTAAAAAAGATATTTTCTTTGTTTTTAAATCATTCACAATGATTTGGCTTTCGATAAACTTGGCAGGAATTAATTCAAATACACCAGTACACGACGTTGCTTCGCAATCTTTGGGACAAAATCATGGAGTTCTCACTCTAATGGCATTGTGGATCAACCCACAGCACGTGGACTACAGTGATTCAAGAAGGCAGCTCACCACCACCTTCTCAAGGGTAACTAGGGATGGGTAATCAATGCTGGCCTCCTCAGCAACACCCATATCCCAAGAATAAATAAAAAGTAAAGCCATATTTACATGTTTTTATGATTAATTGAAAATTTAATAAAAGTTCAGGATCTTCTTCACTCAATTGGCTTGACAGCAATCTTACAAAATAAGGTCAAAGTAGCTCAAAGTGGCTGAGATACAACAATTGGTCCCCAGTTAATAGAGGCCATGGCTTTTCCTGAATAAAAGTAAAATGCAGAGGATGCTGGAATCTGATTCAAAAACAGAAAATGCTGGAGAATCTCAGCAGGCCTGACAGCATCTGGAGACAAGAATAGATTATCTTTGGATGATGCTTTACTAGACCTCGATGAAGGGTCATTTAGACTTGAAATGTTGGTTCTATTCTCTCCCTACAGATGCTGTCAGACTTGTTGAGATTTTCCAGCATTTTCTGTTTTTGCTTTACTTGAATACCTGCCTGGCCAATCAGTAAATGGCAGATATAAGCCCAGAGTAATTATCTTACAGAAAAGCTGATGGTGGGTGGCACGGTGGCATTGCTGCCTCACACACATGGAACACTTGAACCTGGGTTCAATTCCCGGCTTGTATCATTATGTGGAGTTTGTACATTCTCCCTAGGTCTGTGTGGGTTTCCTCCGGGTGCTGTGGTTTCCTCCCAAAATCCAGCATGGGTTAGGTGTATTGGCCATGCTAAATTGCCCCTTAGTGTCAGAGGGACTAATTCAGGTAAATGCATGGGGTTATGGCGATAAGGAGACTGTAGTCGGTGCAGATTTGATGGGCTGAATGGCCTCTTTATACACTGTGAGGATTCTAAATAAACTATTAAGTGGAATTGTCAGAGTTATATCTATCTGGTATCAAGTCACCCATGACTGAACTTTCTTTATGAGATATTTTGCCACATGTCTGGCAATTTGTATGATCTACATGACTATCTCTGAATACAATTTTTTTAACTTCAGAGATTGTTCCCAGTACACTCAATTTCAAAGGAATTACAAAGACAGCTAACCTATTGTAATGACCAAGTTCCATTTCCAAGTTGTTCAAGACTGATGTGAGAATCAGGACTTCATTACAAATGAGGAGACAATTAAAGTAATCCAAGCAAAATAGCAATTTGTAAAGCTTCCAATTTGATGTCCTGTTCATTAAAACTGAATGCGTATGGAGACATAACGTGTACATTCATATATGATGTTCTAATCTAGCAATCAAATTTACCCCACGTTTGACACCATTCTCCTGTCAATTGTCAAAATATGAAACAAAAAAACCATCAACAATTTAATGAATTAACAATCTTGTTGGATTTACATAATCTCATTTAGGTAACAAGTGTGCAACAGAACTCTTTTAACTTGGCATTTGAATATCTTTAAAATTCTGAAATTTGTATCAAACTAAATGAAAAATGAACTGAAGTTCTTTTTAATTTTAATTCTGATAATGAATTCACGACACGGCATGAAGCTGTGAGAGGAGTGGTATTTGAAACTTAATGTGAGGTTAAATTTTCAATCACAAAGGCTAATGGTGCTATATAAATGCATGTTTTTTAATAGCTGACTATACGCGGTGTAAAGGTTTCTGCAAATGAGCTGATGTTGCAGGTAAATTAAATCAGCTCAGGAGTGTAAATGTTGCACATTCATCACAAATTGTCGGGGTGATTTTAGCCCATGTTAGCAAGAATGGTGATGTGGGCAGAAAATACAGCGAGAGTTATGTTGATTGGCCACGCTAAATTGCCCGTAGTGTCCTGGGATGTGTAGATTAGAGGGATTAGCGAGTAAATGTGTGGATTTGTAGGGATGGGCCTGGAGTGAGATTGTGGTCGGTGCAGACTTGATGGGCTGGATGGCCTCCTTCTGCACAGTAGGAATTCTACAATTCTGTGATAACTATGAATTGGGAAATGTGTTTCTGGATGGCGGTACGCCAAGTCACGTCGGTGAGGTTTACAACAGCAATGGAAGGTGTGAGTCAGTCGAGGGGACTGGGGATGCAAAGGTAAGTCTAACCTTCAGGTGGAAGAGGGATATGTGCGCTGGCACTGCTCCTTGGCACAGGTTGGCACATTTCTGTTTCGCCAATCTTGCCAACTCTATCGGACCCCGCTCCACCAGACTGATGACACAAGTCACAGCTTCCTGGCTTTCTTTTTCAGAGAGGCTGAAGATCTGGTCTGAACATTCAGCAGCTCATCAGGGGAGAGGGGTTTCAGTCACAGCCTGACATTCTGACAAGTTGTTGGAAAATTCTACCCAATGTTTGGAATGGTATTTGTGAGCTAATTTTTTAAATACCTTGTCTAAGTAATTTCAATTACAACTATTTTGCGGATATTTTAATCCACTCATTGTGCCTTCCCTCTATCATTTATTTTTATATAATGACCAGTTTGTAATTCCCAATACATATCAAGTAAATGGGCACATTTCATAAAAAGAACACAGTTTAGTTGTTTGTTGTATTCATACCCTCACTCCACAGGGTTGATTATTACCTGTGATAATATTTAAAATAAATCTTTCCTTTCTTGCAATTAAGACAGTCGTGGGAATAGATATAAATAAATCAGGAAATCATGTATATGTGTGTATTAGCCAGTGAGTTAGCTGAAACAGTGAGCAGGCAGCCTTTTCCCGTATATTAGTCCACATCAAGCATATGCCCTTTGCATGTCCCTGTTGCAATTGAATCACTTTCAGGTGGCGTCTTTCCAATCTTAACAACCCTGTGTGTGAAGATATTTATCATTTTCTGAGTTATTTTGTCAATTATTTTAAATATATGGCTTCTGCTCAATGACCCACGTGTCAGAGATAATAGTTTATCCACACTTATTCCATTAAACCATTTAACTTAGGGTGGCACAGTGGTTGGCACTGCTCCCTCACAGCGCCAGGGACCTGGGTTTTGACTCCCGGCTTGGGTCACTGCCTGTGCAGATTCTGCATGTTCTCCCTGTGTCTGCGTGAGGTGTTCCGGTTTCTTCCCACAGTCTGAAGGACGCGCTGGTTAGGTGCATTGGCCATGCTAAATTCTCCCTCAGGGTACCCAGACAGGTACGAGATGTGGCGACTAGGGGATTTTTACAGTAACTTCATTGCAATGTTAATGTAAGTTTACTTGTGACACTAAAAATTTAAGTTTTTAAGAATACCATCTGTAGTCAGTTGCAAGACACAATTTAAACTTTGTGTGGTTCGGAGACACATTAAAAATGTTCACATCATACAACAAATGGCCTAGTGGTATTATCGCTAGACTATTAATCCAGGAATTCAACTAGTTTGAACCCCACCATGGCAGATGGTGAAATTTGAATTCAATAAAATATATCTGAAATTAAGGAGCATGGTAAATAATATTGGGGAGTTACAGGTGCAGATTGCTTTGTGAAAATATAATGTTGTGGCAATTACAGACATTTGGCTCAAACAAGAACAGGATTGAGTGTTAAATATTCATGGGTACAAGGTGTCCAGTAATGATAGAAAAAGATGAGGTGTGATGGTATTGGTTAAGAAGAGTAGTACAGTACTGGAGAAAGAGGATTTCCCAGAGGGTGCCAGCACAGATATAATTTGGCTTAAGCTAAGGAAGAAAAAAGGTGTAATTACATTGCTTGGTGTAATTTGTAGGCCACCAACTAGTAAGAGGGATGAAGAAGAACAAATGTAATGTAAGGAAAAAAATATTTTTCACATAGCCGGTGATTGGGGTCTGGGATTCACTGTCTGGATGTGTGGGGGAGACTGATCCAATTGAGGTATTCAAGAGAATATTAGATGATTATTTGAAGAGAAATGATGTGTAGGGATTTTGGGAAAGGGCGTGGGAATGGCATTAATTCATAATGCTGATTTGGAGAGATGGCACAATGGGATGAATGGCCTCCTACTGTGTTATCACAATTCTGTAATTCTGCAATAAAAAAAAGTGTTATTGGCCCATGGGCATATCTTTGTCTGTGGGCTACCTATCTCACTGAGGGAAAATTTGACTCCCTGGTTAAAAAGAGATTTGTTTCAAAATCATTCACAATGATTTGGCTTTCAATAGATTTGACAAAAGTTAATTCCGTCAACTACAACAGCACAGGACGTGCATGGAGGATTTCTTAAAAAATTATCTGGAATTCCCAATCTACTAATGATTATGAAAACATTGTCTGGAAAACCTATCTGGGTCACTAATGTCCTTTAGGGAAGGAAATCTGCCATCCTTACCCAATCTGGCCCATTTCAGAACCACAGCAATGTGGTTGACTCTCAATTGCCTTCAGTCAACTAGGGATGGGCAATAAATGCTGGCCAACCAGTGACACCTATTGTTCCACAAATGAATTAAAAAAAATTGAAACTCCACCTCTATCCTCAAATTAAATTCTCTGGATCTATGCCGAAGACACCTGGTTCATCTGGCATTGCCCCGTGCCAGGTGATCTTTTAAATGCATAGCCATGATCTCTGCCAGGTTATGGCCAATGACTTTAGGTGCTGGATTGCCATTTTTTGTCTTTTGGCAAAGTGGGCGCGAATCAGAAAGCTGTCCACTTCTGTGTGCAAATACTGCCCACCGCGATTGTACGGATTATTCAGCCCTGTACCCTTTTCCTCCTTTTAAGCTATTCCTGAAAATCTACCTAGTACCTCCTCACATGGCCTGGTGTCAAATTTTTCTTCTGAATACTCTTCTTGTGAAATGTTGGAGATGTTTTGTTACATAACCCGTGTGTACAAATACAAATTGTTGTTGTATTTGTTGTTTTCTAGAATTTTAAATGAGTGAGTAGGGAATTGGAGCTTCGTGCAGAACAGTTGTGGAACGTAATTATTGCTTTGTGCCTGTCAGACTAATATTAGCCTAGTTTATAACATGCGTCTGCTGTTTTTTTATTCATTCGTGAGAAATGGCATCACTGGCTGGCCAGTGCACATTTTTTATCTGTTCCTAGTTGCTCTTGAGAAGGTGATGGTGAGCTGCCTTCTTGAAACATTGCAGTCCATGTGCTATGGGTTGACCCACAATACCATTCGGGAAGGAATTTCAGAATTTTAACCCAGTACTGTGAAGGAACAGCGATATATTTTCAAATCAGGATGGTGAGTGGCTTGGAGGGGAACTTGCAGGTGGTGTTCCCATTTGTCTGCTGTCCTTGTCCTTCTAGATGATGATGGTCATGGATTTGGATGGTGATTCCATTGAAACAGTTAGATCCCAATCTCTAATTGCTGCCTTCAGTATTACTACTGCCCCATAGTGACTCTAAATCCCATCCAGTTTCAAGACATTGTTACTCCCCCATTGTTAGTGGTATAGTATCCACTGGGCAATTATGTAGCCATTTGCACTAGAACAACCAAAATATAAATCCACAGCACTGCCAAGAACGGGGTAAAACAGCTTCAAACACAGTGCTTGAATCAATTAGCAAAGCAATGGCAAAATATTGCATAGAATAGAACACTTCTCATTTCAGTTGCATTGTGGCCAGTTAGGGACAGTTTTAACTTTTTACTGTAGTGAGAAATGACCTGAAGAAAGTGGACAGATAGATTGCTATCCTCCATAAAGTCCTAAAGCTGTGAAACAAATTCATATTAGAATTAGTATGCATTTGAGTGCAAAGCAAGATGTTACAGTTTAACTGCAGAGATTCAAGTGCATAGAGAAATGCTGCAGAGAAATTGATGTTAGGATATATAACTCATAGTTAGTGAGATACAGTAAAAACTGTCAGAAGCAAATCTAATAAAGTCACTAATAGGCATGTTTGCTCTTTGCCCATAATCAAATTACAAGATGATCAAAGTATATTAGCAAAGATTAATTCTGGACTGTGGTTGCATTTATTTTTAAATAAATGTATTGGCAGGATAACAATTATTTATTAATAAAGGATTCTGCCATGAATTTAAAATGTAAAGAGTATACTTGTTCTCTGAGCAGGAAGAAACAGAATGCGATTTATGTTTGTTTTTGGCACTTTATTGTAATGCTAGTCTTTATTTGGTTCTGTGTTTTCTTGCACAGACTCAAATTTAATGAGCTAGCTAGAGTTTGACCATCAGCAGTAATGCATTGGGACACTGATTGAAGTTCTGTTTCATTTTGGTTCATCTGGATGATGTCAAGACCCTGTGAAAGGGTAACATCTGATGAGACCCTCAGCTGTTTGAGACTCTGTACTGTGTAGGCTGGGATATTGGACAGATACCTATGGGTGGCATGGTGCCACATTGGTTAGTGCTGCTACCTCACAGCTCCAGAGATCCAGATTCAATTCCAGCTATGCGCCACTGTCAGTGTGGAGTTCGCACATTCTTCTCGTGCCTGCGTGGGTTTCCTCCCACAGTCTGAAAGATGTGTGGGTTAGGTGTATTGGTCATTGCACCCGAACAGGCGCCAGAGTGTGGTGACTGGGGGATTTTCACAGTAATTTCATAGCAGTGTAAATGTAAGCCCTACTTGAAACACTAATAAATAAACTTAAAACCTGCGGATGTTCTTAAGTAAAAATAAGTGGGGAGCAACTTAAAGGGAGCTGTTAGTATGACAGCTATCAGCAGCGATCTCTATGAATAGAATTTTTTAATGAGTTTTATCACGGAAATGTGTATTGTCCAGCCAGGAGGTTTCTCGGTCAGCTCTGCGCACAAGGACTTTTGGATACATCCATTATCTAGCCCTATCCTAAAGTATGTTGATAAACACTGATTTTTTAAAATTCTTTCATAGTATGTGGGCAACACTAGCCAAGACTGGCATTTATTGCTCATCCTTAATTTCTCTTGAGAAGGTGGTGGTGAGCCACCTTCTTGAATCACAGCAGTTCATATGGTGTAGATACATCCACAGTTCTATTAGGAAAGGAGGGGGGGGGGATCTCCAAGATTTTGACCCAGTGAAAGTGAAGGAACAGCATTATAGTTCCAAGTCAGAATGATGTGTGGCTGGAAGGGCAACTGGTAGGTGGTAATGTTCCCAAGATCTGCAATCCTTGTCCTTCCAGGTGGTATGAATTTGGCTGATGTTGTTGAAGAAGGCTTGATAAGATGCTACAGTTCATCCTGTTGATGATACACACTGTTCATCAGTGGAAGAGTGAATGGATCATGATGGTGATATGTGTGGCAGCAATCAAACAAGCTGCTTTGCCTGGTTAATATGGAACTTCTTGAGTGTTGTTGGAGCTGTACTCATTCAGGTAATTGGAGAGTATTCCATCACACTGACTTGCAACTTGTAGATGGTAGACAAACTTTGAAGAGTTGGTGAGTTACTTTCTGCAAAACTCCTAGCCTCTGACCTGCTCTTGTAACCATAGTATTTGTGTGGCTGGTCCAGTTCAGGTTCTCCTCAATGGTTACCCCCAGGATATTGATAGTAGAGACTCAGTGATGATAATGCCATTAAACGTCAAGGTGAAATGGTTGGATTCTTTCTTGTTGGAGATGGTCATTGCCTGGCAGTTGTGCAGCACAAATTACTCATACTTATTAGCCCAAGCCTGGATATTGTCCACATTTTGCTGCAATGGACTCCCTCAGTATCTCAGGAATCACCACTGGTGCTGAACATTGTGAAAACTTCCCCATTTCTGACCTTATGATGATCGGAAAGTCATTGGTGAATCAGCTGAAGATGGTTAGGCTTATGACACTACCCTGAAGGACTCCTTCAGTTCAAAGGAGGTCCATAGGTTGATTCCTGAGATGAGGGGTTTGTCTGAGGTAAATGTAGAGTGAGAGATATGACGGACCACGAGGTTACAGATTGTGGTTGAGTACAATTATGCTGTTGTTGATGACCTACAAGGGTTATGCAAGTGGTCGCTCCTACCAATGCTGTCATGGACATATGCATCTGTGACAAGCAAATTGAGGACAAGGTTGAGTAGATATTTCCCTCTTGTTGGTGCCCTTATCACCTGCTATGGACCCAGCCTAGGAGTTCTTACATTTGTCCTTCTCTGTTACAGGTATGGAAGGTGCTGTTGAAGAAAGGCTCAGCAAGTAGCTGAAGTGCCCCTTGTATATGATACACCTAAATTACAAAGGCAATATGATGTATCACCTATAGATAGACAAATTCTGCATCTGCAGAAGGATACCTATCTACCTTGGCAGCCAGCATGAAATGTCCCTTGGAAAACAAGCAGCTATTAGTGATGGACTGCACTTTTAAGAAAATGAGTATGTCCAGTTCCTTTGTGTCAAATATTTACATGGCAAAATAAATTTCCTTTTTGGTTCAAAACAATATAGCTGGAACTCTCATGAACATTTCCCTTTATGAGACAACAAGCAGGATAAAGGAATGAGCTTCCATTTCATCTGGACACTCAATCCGAGAACATTCCAGGGGTGCTCTAGATGCATCATAAGCTATTGTCCTCATTTGCTTGATTTGGGACCTCACCAAGCTTGTGACCAGCATTGTGCACAAGGTCTAATGTTATGATTGCTTTGGGTTGCATTTACTTACGCTGTGCTGAATAGACCACACCTTAATGTCCAGACAAGCTGTGTAATTTCTTTCCTGTTTTCTGGCAAGATGAAACCTCAGAATAATAGTATTACAAGCACAGGAATAGGCCCTTCAGCCCACAAAATTTTCTTGTCTCTATGTAGTCCATATCCCTCTACCCTCTGCCTGTCCTATCCAGATGCCTCTTGAGCATTGTTATATTATCTGTTTCCACCATCTCCTCTGGCAGTGTGTTCCAGACATTCATCATCCTCTGTAAGGGGAAAAACATGCCTCTTACATCTCTTTTAAACTTACCCTCTCTCACTCTTAACCTATGTCCCCAAGTAATAGGCTCTTTTATTCTGGGAAAAAGACTATGACTATTCAAACTTGTCCCAATCTTGTAAATCTCCATCAGGTTCCCCCTCATCCTCCGATGAGAACAATAAATTCTTTCTGTGGAAGGATGTATGAGGAATTCTCTCAGGTATTCCCTGAGATGCGCTGGACTTGTTGAATCTCACTGAACCAATACATAGACTAAAAAGACGGTATATAGTTAAAGAGAAAAAAGGAATTTATTTGCATCAGGAGAGAAATACAATGAGGGTTGACTGTCCTCTCTGAGCTAATATTGCTAGGTAAAATTATTATATTATTCTGAGCATTTCAATATCCCACTCAATCTTATCAATCAGTCTGAAGGCCCAATCACAATATTCAACATTATCATCTTAGTCAATAACTGTCAACAGGAATAGGAGATTATTGGCTTATTGCCCATGTAGGTTCCTTTCCCTTTACCGAGGAAACCTAACCCATGTCATCACCAATAACCAAGGCCATTATTAACATATATGATCTTTAATTGGTGAAGGAAATCACTCTTTCACTGGAACTGGGCCTTCTTTATCAGCTTGAGAGACTGCTCCAGCCTTGGTATCCATGAATGAATTTACTCCTTTAGCTCGGAGGCCTATCAAGCCTCCCTTTCGCATATCCAAAAACAGATAACAGAAGCTGCCTTTCTGTGCTCCATTGTATTAAAATAATTTGGCCTGTCTATCACTGTGTTTCCCATCATGCTGCATTCAAAATGAAGTTGGCCAAGGCCACAATACATATTTCTATAGAAAATACAGTTTAAGCTTATAATACTCGGTTAATTTGTGGTTATACAGTTTATAATATCTTTCTGTATTTTGTTTCAGGCACATTGTGAATTCTAAATATATAAAAGACACTTTATAATGACCCTAACCTAGCCTACCTATTATAATAAAACTAAAATAAAGGGCCTCATACTAAAAATTCTACACTACCCCCCAATCAAAGGACAAATTATAATTCTTTCTGTAGAAGGACAAAATTCCTTCCTAAAGTCCAACAGGTTTATTTGATAGCACAAGCTTTGGGAGTACTGCTTCTTCATCAGGTGAGTCAGTCTGATGAGGGAGCAGTGTTTTGAAATCTCATGCTACCAAATAAACCTATTGGATTTTAATTTAGTATTTACTATGCCCATCTCAGTCCTACACTGGCAACTCCGCATCAAAATTCCTTGAGAGTGAAGCACTGAACTGATTGCCCAAAAGACCGTGAATGACTTTTGTAAGGTCATTATTTCACTTATCTGCACCTGGGCTTTAATTGTTTTGGCATATTTACGGCAGCCCAAGTAGGATTAGAAAATATTTTTGAGCTTTTTTTTTGAAACAGGAATTTTGAATGAAGTCCAGGTGATGAACAAAATTAAATTAGTGCCAGACATTTTGGAGGCCTCCAGAAAGCAGGACAGCACGTAACTTTTTAATCTACATGAAACACTGTCTGGGGGTAATGTTGCAGCCTGTCCAGCGGGGAATGGACAGACACTGATGTTTTATTTCCTAGAAGTGGTATTGGAACATTACAGCTATTGAGGCTGTACTGCGATCAGTGTATCTTCAAACACATGAATAGAAGGAGCAGAGGGGGACAGTGGCTCTTGGGAGCTATAGTTTACAGAGAATATAAATTATCTTAATGGTGCATTGGAGTCAGTTGATTGTCTCTCTGAACTCACAGGTTGAAGTTGGGGAAACATGTCTCTGTGCACTGAGGGATAAAGAGAGAAAAATGACTATCTCTTTGGGCAGCATGGTGGCACAGTGGTTAGCGTTGCTGCCTCACAGCGCCAGGGGCCTGGGTTTAATTCCCGGCCTTGGGTCATTGTCTGTGTGGAGTTTCCCACGAGTGCTCCAGTTTCCTCCCACAGTTTGAAAGACAGTATGGTTAGGTGCATTGACTCAAATAGGCAGCTAAGCGTGGCAATTAGGGGAATTTCATTGTAGTGTTAATGTAAACCTTATTTGCAACTAATAAATAAACTTTAACATTTTATCTTTACGGTTTGATTGGGAGATGAGTTCCGCCTTGAATTGATGTCGCCAGGCTGAAGGGAATTAAAGGGTAGAGATACCTTTACCCATCTGAGGAGTTAGAGGGCCCCCATGTATCACTGAACTAGCGGCCAGATAAAGGAAGGCAAACGGTTTCGTGAACTGGCTAAATTGCAAATGGGAGTTCTGGAAACCTGGGATGTATTCAAGGGGCGAGATTGGATTGGAGGGTTGAGGGAGGTCAGCATGCCTTTCCAAGAAGGGACTGTGGCTAAATTGCCACAAGTTGAAGCTTGGGAAGAAGAGAGCGGGGGCAGGCACAACTGTGAATGGGATTGAGGAAGGCCAGGCTAAGGGATTGGGCGGTGGAGCTGGAGGTTGGGTGTGGGTAGGGCTGGGAGGTGGGGAACGGAGTGAGGCTGGGGAATGCGATACGGCTGGGCGGGACGGGAAGGGGACGGTGGGCGGGGCTGGCGGACAGCGGGCGGGGTTTGGGTATGTAGGGGCGGGTTTTCGGATAGTGGGCGGGGTTTGGGTATGTGGGAGCTGGGTTCGGAACAGTGGGCGGGGTTTTGGGTGTGAGGGGCGGGGCAAGGGAGACAATGGGCGGGGTTTTGGTGTGTAGGGGCGGGGCCCGGGGCGGGGGGGGGATATAGCAGGCTGCAATGTGGTGGACAGTTTGAGGGCAGGTGAGCTGTGGTGCGCGTCCGGGGGGTGCCAAGGGGCATTGTGACGTCAGCGCCCGTCTCGTGCGGCCAGCTTGGAGTGGCGGCTGCGACAGTTGGCGAGGCGGCGGGAGGGAGAGCGGGCAGGAGGGGAGCTATCCACCGGTGCGAGCGGCTATCAGCTCACCCGCCGTGTCGACAATACCGTGTATTTCCAGAGATTGCAATAAAAAGTGGGCGGCCAGTTAATTAATTAATTCAATGTATTTATTTTTACCCTGTTGCGGGGGCCTGGCCGGGTTTCAGCACCCTCCTTGGGCGGTCTCTGAGTCCGCCTCCCTCAGCACTAGCCGCTGTCACTGATGGAGAGGAGGCGGGGTGGGTTGCTGCATCCTCAGCTATCACTTGTTTAAAAGTCCCATCACATCTATTTGTTTCTTTATTCCTCCCTTTGTCAGGCCTGACGGGTGTGGTTTGTAATTCCTCATTCCTAAACAAGTTTAATCCGATTGGTTTCTCAATGTCAAACCCATCCTCACTGGGACTTGTTTTTCTTGTTTTTTTAACTGAAATCAAGGGCCTGTTTCCCGTACTGTTTTGTTCTTTGTTCTTGTTTCTTGGCAGAGCTCAATTTATTGTGATTTCTCCAATCTGCATCTGGACAATTTGCCCCCTTGACTTGATGAGTGTTTCCAGCATTGTCTGTGTTGTTTTCCTTTACTGCTGTTTCTTAAAGATAACCACAGTTTTATCTGCAAAGGATTTCCCCCCCCCCCCCGTTTCCCCTCTCCATTATTTTCTCTGGTGTTTTCCCCCTCTAAGGATTTATCTTTGGACCCCCACCTCCTATCCTACACAGCTCTAATCTTGACCCTCTACTGACTCCCATATCGTTTGATTGCTTTTAAAACATACACTCCTGAGTGGGTTAGCAGAGATGAGTTGAGCTGAAGGGCTTATTTCTGTGCTGTATATCTCTGGTTCTTATGGGTGGAATTTTCCTGTCTTGCCCACTATGGGAATTGTAAGGGGTGGGACAGAAAATTCAGCAAACTTTGCAAAGTCTGTTGGTGTCAGGCAGGAATGTCCAATCTTGGGATGGGCATAGCTGGAAAATCCTGCCCTGTGAGTGGAATTCTCCCAATGAAACAGATATTGGGAAGATTGAAGCCATTGCCATTGCTCCTACCACAAACTCCATTCCCTGACTACCTAATTCCATTAGCTCTACCCCATCTTAAATCCTTTTGTCATTTTATTAATTTTTTTTTTACTATTCTTTATTTTTTATGTCTTTATTGTCTTTCTTCATTTTTCTTGCCCCCACTCTTTCTCCTCCTTTATCCCCCTTACCTTTTCTCTCCCTTTGCTTCCTCTTCCCCCTTTTTCTAAATGTTACCTCCCCCAGTCCCCCCACATTTTCTGTCGCAGCTTACCTTCTGATTTCACCTTCTCTACTATTCGGTCATTCACACCCTTTATTCTTTCTACGGACTGAAATTTAATTTAAGTTTGTTTATTTGGTTTGACCTTAAAAGAGGATCACTAGCAGTCTTTTTCCCTCGTTTCTGTGGCTATGATTCAGCTTTCGTTCCCTCACTCTGCAGTATAATTATCTCCCACTTTCTATTCCTTTTAGCTTTAACTCAAAACGTCTCTTTTCTCTCCTTATGGATGCTGCCAGATCTGAGATTTTCTAGCATTTTCTCTTTTGGACTCCATTTCCTTGCTCACTGTCTTGGCCTGAACCAGACTGTTTACGACCTTGGTATTGTTATTGACCCCAGGTTGAGTTTCTGACCACACATTAAGACTGCCTGTTTCCACTAAGGTAATGTTGCCCATATTCACTCAGTCTCCACTAATCTGCTGAAACACACATCCGTGCCCTCTTTACTGTTGACAATCCCGAAGCATTCCAAGCCAGTCTCCTGTGTTCCACTCTGTAAATGGGAGATAATCTGTAGTCAATGACCTACGTTGACTTCTGGCTAAGCAAAGCCTTATTTCTAAAACTCGCATCCTTTTTTCAAATCTATTTTTGGTCTCACCCCTACCAATGGCTGTATCTTCTCTTGTCCTCCAATCCTCCAATATGCCAACACTGCTCCAATTCTGGCTCTTTGAGCATTCTGATTTTTAACATCTCCAACATCCATGTGCCTCACTGACCAAGACTCGATGTTATTACATATGTCTTTACTTAGTTATGTAACTATCTCGTTTGTTGTAGGGTTTGTGAGCTATTGTTATTGTGAAATTAACTATTAATACACTAAGCAGATATTTGTGAAATAGCTAATGAGTTAAGTTATGTCTACCATATGTACCAATGTATCAGAGATGTTTTGTTATAAAATATTGATTTTAAATTAGTCCGTAAAACTGCAAGTTTGTATTAACTAACATACAGGTGCACAAAATACAAATCGTAGATTTAGCTTTGAGACTCGGTTTTAATGATTTGCCCCAACTGTGTGCCAAATTAGGATCAAAACTAGGGAATAACATATTTCTAAGATGATGCCAGTGATTGCAAAACACAGGCTGATGTTTTCAAAATGTTAACAGTGATCTTCTTCTTTTTGATTTCATCACTACTGCTTACACAGTAGCTCTGACTGATCCATATTATCACCTGCGTGAGGTGGGTGAAAAGGTACTTATTGTATGATTGTGAATGAAGTTTGATCTAAGACTGAGGAGAAGTAGATACTAGCGGATGGAAATGTAATTCTTCTATTCATCTGAAAGTTAGCATTATGACTCCATTATTCAGCTTCTGTGCTGAGTCCATGTTCTCTTTGGTTAACTTTCAAAGAAATATTTAGATTTGTAGTTTTAGATTTCAGGATGTTGCAAAGTGCTTTATAGTGAAATAAGTACTTTTGACATGTAGTCACTGTTGTCATACAGGAAAATGCAACATCTGCTTTGCACATAGCAAGTTCCCCCAAACAACAGTGTAATAATATTGGCCAGTTAAATTTTTTCGGGATGTTGATTAAGAATAAATATTGGCCAGGGTGCCAGGGATAATTCCTGCGTTTCTTCAAAATAGTGCCATGGGATCTGTTGTGTGCCACCTGAAAAAGCAGGTAGAGCCTCCATTTACAGTCTTGTCCCAAAGACAGCACCTCCGCCTGTGCGGCACTCCTTCAGTTCTGCATTTGAATGTCAGCCTGCATGGTCGTGGTCACATCTTGGGATATGAAACCACAACCTTCTGAGGTGGGACTTGCGATCAATCTGCCCATACTGCAGCTTTTACCACTAACAGTGGTCCAGCAGTGCACCAATCCTATCTTAAAACAGTGAATGTTATTATGGCTGGCAAAAAAAGCCCAGGATCTATCAAATTCTGATTTTGCTTGTGGCAGATCTCATCTCTCACTCAGCTTCCATAACAAGAAAAATGAGTCCTAAGACTAATCTTTCAGTAGGTATTAAGGTCACTGCCAAAGTAATTTGTAGTACTGCAGCTACCAGTATGTGGAATGAAGCAAGCTAAGCAAAGTCGTTGATAAATGAGTGAGAACTACAATTTGTTATTTTTATAATTTTTAAATTTTGATTTCTCTGTTTTTATAGGTTTGTACATAGAAAAAACAGCCATGAATCACCTGAGGGCATTGACTGCAAAATTTAAAGCGCGGGCTGTCAAGAAGTTAACTCAACACTATATAGCCATGAGGCCGATATTACAGAGCAGGCTTTACAGTGTACCCCAAGCTTCAGAACCATTCCTCAATGGTAGCAGTTCAAATTATCTTGAAGAAATGTATTATGCCTGGCTTGCAAATCCAAGAAGTGTTCATGAGGTAAGAATTGCTCTGTTCTTAAGTAAAAGCTTTTAATTTTTCTGAGTAATTAGTTAATTGCAAAGTTATACTGCATTGTAAAGCAAAGTAGTGCAATTTGTAAATTAAACTGAAATCCTGAATTAATTAATGCAGATTATGCATGTATGTATAGATATGCAGGGTAAATATGTGGGGTTACAGGGATAGGGCCTGGGTGGGATTATTGGTGCAGACTCAATGGGCTGAATGGGACCTCTTATAGGGTTTCTATGATTCTAGCTGTATATAGATTTTAGTTATATTCAAAAATCAAGTGCGAAAAAGCACCTTGTAGTACCCACAATTGACAGTTTAGCTACTGTGTGAACATTCTGTAGTGTGGAGTGATGATCAAAAGCTAGTTGCTGATTTGAATTGTATGGTACATATTGTTGCTTACGATTTTTAAAAAAAACTTGAAGATAATACTTTGAGTATGTCCACTGCAAACTGGTTTAGATTAACATAAGCACTGAAGATTAGTGTGTGTATAATAACATAAGCAATGAAATACAAGCTGGTATTGTGACATCAAAAACATCTTATAGAGAGAACCTCTAAAGGTCACTTCCAGACACAATGCTCCGATATTTAAGCTTCTCCAAAACTCTGCTGCCAAATCCTGCATCACACCAGGCTTTGCTCACCTATTACTCCTGCTTCTGCTTTTCTGTATTAACTCTTAAATGTCTCCAATTCAAGATTCATACTTTTTTATCTAAATTCCTTCATGATTCCACCATTTTATATCTCTGTAGCCTCCTCAAACCCTCCCACCTCCTGTATTCCAAAATTTGTCCCACCCTTTCCTCCTGAATTCCAGAGTCTGGAGTTCTGCCTTCAGTCATTTTTCCTCTTTTGAGAATCACATTAAGTTCTAGGTCTTTGGCTGAGTCTGTCATTGCTGCCATCTCTGCCCCCACCTTGGTGTCCATTCTTGTCCGATTGTAACTCACTGAATGACCTTGGAATGTTTTGTCTGCATTTAAAGTAGCTTTATAAATTTTAGGGTGGTACCACACTCCTGGTGAATGATGAGTATTCCATCACGTACCTCATTAAACCTTTTGTGTGTAGCAAATAGGATTTCAGGAGGTGAGCAACATGTCACAGAATGTCAAGACGTGCCTTGCTCTTGCAGCCACATTTCGGATATGGCTGGTCTAGTTAACCTCTTGATCAACCTGTTACTTCTCAAGGTGCTATGGATACTCAAGTGATGTTGTACCATTGATAGTTAAGGGTTGTGGTTGAGTTTTCACTTGTTCACTACTTCTTTCTTGGCAATAACAAACATGGGGAACTACATTGCAGTAATTTAATTACTTTGGCCCAGGGATTGAATGAGTTGCTGTTTCTAGTATTTTATTTCTCATTTCCACTAACTGCATTATTTTGTTTTATTGTTGTCATTCTATTGCTGTTGTTTATCCGCTTTTGTAAATTGTGCTGCTGATAGGGAGGAGCAATGTATGTGGTTTTAACTTCTAAAATATTATACAACTGTGGATTACTTTATTAGACTTGTTGCATCTGATACTTTCCCTCGAGTCAATTAACACATTTTCAATGTGTAACATAACTCAGTAGGCTGATAAGAGTGTGTACTGAGAACAAATATACACAGATCAGGATCGGTTTCCAGACAAAGAGCTCTGTGTTGCAGTAACTGGATTATAAGTACTTAAATAATGTAATTTGTACCAATATTAGCTTTACTTCGATAATTTTAACAATATTTGGTGCTAAGACAATGTTATGGATGCTGTGGGAGTTGGGGAGGCGTTAGTATAAATAGAATGGCATATAACGAATGCTTTATTGAATATTTGATTTTGGAAAATTAAGAATTAGATCTTTGAAAGATGTTTATAATTTGTACTAAACCAGCCAGCTTATATCTGCATCAAACTACCTGTAACTTTTGGTTTGCTTTCTAACTTTAGCTTACTTAAAGAAATTATTAATTTTTTAAAATTGAGGTATTCAGCCAATGTGCAGAGTGATGGGTAAGCCTCTACCTTGATTGCTCCAAAAACCCATTCAGTTCAATTTGTGGCCCCCAGATAAAGGACATACCAGATCCAAGCTGACATAAACAGGCATAACATCTGATTTCATGCTTGATCTTGCTGAGAAGCAACATTAAGTGCAATTATGTACAGCACAGAAACAGGTCTTTCAGCTCAACCAATCTGTTGATATGTATCCTCCATCTGAGGTTCCTCCTATTCTTCTTTGTCTAACCCTATCAATGCCATCCTCTATTCAATTTCCCCTCATTTGCTTGTCTAACCTACCCATGAACACATCTATACTATTCACCTCAGCCATTCACAGTAGGAGTGAGTTCCATATTTTTTTCAGGGTGCAGAAGTTTCCTTTAAATTCCTTATTTGATTTCTTGGTGATTATTTTAACATTTATTTTACTTTTACCCGCAAATGAAACCTCTATTCTATATCCAAAAACTTCTACCTTATTACTCCTCAGTCGTTCTTTCGCAATAGAAAGAAGATCCATGCTACTCACCTGTTCCTAATAGATATAACTTTATGATTTAGTACTTTCATATTTTTTGTACCCTCCCCAATGCTCCTATCCTTTTTATGCTATGGGGATAATAAAGACAGTGGTCCATATTGCATCAGCTTCTGGGAAATTTGTGTTCTGTTTTGTTTTCATTCATTTATGAGATGTGAGCATTGCTGGATTAGCCAGCATTTATTGCCCATCTCTAATGCCTTCAGAATGAATGACTTGCTAGGTCATTTTAGAGCTCATTTAAGAATCAACGTTGCCATGTATCCAACCGTAGTCTAGGGTGGCAAATTTCCTTCCCTAAAGAACATTAGTGAACAAGATGGGTTTTCACAATTGACAATGGTGTCATGATACCATGACACCATTGGAATTATTAAATTCTAAATTAGTGCCATGGGTGGGAATCAAACCTGGGTTCCAGAGCATTATGCTGGGTCCCTGGATTACTAATGCAATGACAATACCATGTAACACTTGCATAACTTTAATGACATTAGGGTAACTATTGCAACAAAATGCAGTATTAATCGATTGCTCTTGTAACGCAAATTTAACTTTTTGATCGCATTATCTTTAATTGACAATTTGATGAAATTTTTCTAATTCTTAAAATTTTGTTTCAATAAACTTAAGCCCCTCTCTGTCCTTCCTTTCCAAAAATGTATAATTTGCTAAAGATACCAATGGTCTTAACCTTCTATTTATGCACTTTGTACAAAGCTTATCACAACGTTGTAAAATACTTAATTCACTATGAGGAGCTTTGGGATGTTTTGGCAATGTGAAAGAATCTGTACAAGTGCAAGCTCTTACTTTATTCTGTAAAACAATCTGAGAATTGGGCGGCATAGCAGCATAGTGCTGCCTCACAAGATCAGAGTCACGAGTTCAATTCTGGCTTTAGGTTACTGGCTGTGTGGACTTTATATATCTTCCTGTGACTGCATGGGTTTCCTCTGGGTGCTCTAGTTTCCTTCCACACTCCAAAGATGTGTGGGTTAGGTTGATTGGCCACACCAAACTATCTCTTAGTGTCAGGTGTTATGGTTCAGATCAGAAACTCCAGAGTGTTTTATGGAGCCTGCCTGAATCGTAAGTCTTGCACCTTGAATTTGGCCAGGCTAAGCATGATAATCATATCACCTTGGATATGATTCAAAGATCCACTGGGAAACTTTTATCAAAGAAAGTTTATTCAAGAATATGGTTAACGTGAATGGAAAGAAAATTGGCAATAATTTTTATCAATTACAAATAGAAACAAAATAACCATGACAGTGCATCACCTTTAACAAAGATATTCTAATCAAACCAATCCCACAAACAAAAATCCTTCCAAAGGTTTAGCACAGCAAAGACTAAAGATCACATGACACTGGAACGGAGTCCTTTGGATGGATGCTGTCATTCTCTTGATATACGCGGAACAGCTTCCCAGAACATCAGGGAAAACTGTGGTCAAGCCACCAGCAGCAGATTTTCCACTGCAGAAGGCAAGAAGTCTTGCTTTCGTCAAATCAGCAGAACCCAGGGGAAAAAAGAGGGACATTGTTTTCAGTCTGATGTCCACTCTCTTTTAAACTAAAGAGCTCAGAACTGAGAAAAGAAGTGTTCCTATCACCTAACCTGCCAACATTCTTCCTCCTGACAATGCAGTATCATGAGACTAATTGCCAAAGAACAACCCGTATTTAAGCCACTTAAGGAGCAATGAAAGGACTCCTCCTAGACAGCTCAGCAATAATGACATCAACTAATACTGAATTACAAAGAGCATTATTTTAAAAATCTCTTAAAGAAACACTAAGGTTACAGGGAGATTAGCAGGGTAAATTTGTGAGATTACAGGAAAGGGCCTGGGTGGGATTGTTGTCACTGCAGACTTGATGAGCTGAGTGGTCTTTTTTTGGCATTGTCGAGATTCTCTAATTCTATTGTTGGTAGCGGAGTTGACAAAATGTTTGGAACAAAAGCCAGATCCTTGTGCCACAACCAGTGAGTGCTCTGTACTAAATTTAGTAATTAAGAGTTGATTTTACAAAAGGGCATCTGGACTTGAAACGTCTGCTCTTTTCTCTCCTTACAGATGCTGTCAGACCTGCTGGATTTTCCAGCATTTTTTTTTAGTAATTGAGTCACTTTTTTTAAAATGTCTTGATGAGGAAACAGTGCAAATGTTTGCCAACACAATTAAATCCTGAAAATTTTTGGAAGTAGTTTGCTTAAATATTTGAGTAAAATAGAACATATTATTTATGTGAATCATTAATGTTAATGAAATAGAATCCAGCAATCACAAATGTGCATGCATTTTCAAAATGTTGTGTATTTAACATTCAGGCTACACACAAAATAGTTAACACATGTCTCCCTTGGCCCCAGAACATCACAAAAGCCTCTCTGCCGGTACTTCACTCAGCTTTTTGGTTTGCATTCTCCAGGTTGGCATGGGCTGGCTGACTGCTGTTTTTTTTCAGTACAGTTCTCTATTGTGATTTTTATTGTTCCTGCTATCGCTCACTTTGCCTCTTCTTCAATTGCTGCTGTGCTCTGCAGTTCTCAGATATTAACAATGGAAAGCTTTACGACTCCACCTCCTGATGCATGGCACTAGCACCTGATGACCTTTTTGACAGGTGTGGCACAAGTGTCAATGCTTTTCTCTGTTGAGGCACTATGCATTGTTGAGTCCTGGACTTGACCACATTGAGAACTTCAGCAGAGAAGTTCAATGCAATACTATTATTTTACAGACTGATTGCATCAAAATTCTGCTTTGTGCTTCACTAATTGTACAGGCAATTTAACTAAACGCATCCAATATTTTATTCTCACTCTGGATTTTTACTCACTACCTCTCCTGAGGATATTGGTAAATGTCTAAATTACAGTTAATATCCACAGAATTGGAATGGAAGAATTCCAGAATTGGGGCTGTTTCCACTAGATGTTCACTGCATCAAATTAAATATTCCACAGAAAGTGTGGGATGAGCATTCTCCCACCATCAGCTACAAATCTTATAGAAAATGCAGCCTATTTTAATATGTAATATATGTACTCCATTTTAGCTCAACTGATTTTATTGTTGACTAAGGATTTGGCAAATTGCAATGGATACATTTTTTGGTATAGAATCAACTTGTCATTTGACAAAATATATTTTGTTTCTTTCCTTATAGTCCTGGGATAAGTATTTCCAAAATTCCAGTATGGGTGCGCCTTCAGTCTCATCGTTGGACAGCCCAGCTCCATCAGGGAGCCTTCCAGCTGTAACTCACACCCAGAGCCGAACACAGACATCTGCTAAAGTAGAGAAGATTATTGAAGACCATCTAGCTGTTCAATCACTGATTAGAGCATATCAGGTAAGCTTTCCCTATAGGATGAATGCTCACTAGATTAATTACTGAGTCAGAAATTTTGAAGAAGCTTAGCAAACAGGACTAAACTAGACACACTTGGGTAGTTGTTTATGTTTTGTGCACTAGTGATAAAATTCACTTTTCACCGTTAAGCAATGGCCTTAATTTTCCCAAGGTATCATTATAATATAAAGAAGATGCTTTTGAACAATGTAACTAGAAATTCCAACTTGTTAGATAAAAATGTATTACCATTTGATATGAAAGTTTGTGTGACAATGCTGAAGGAAGGAATTTCCCTTCTGGCAAATGGAACATTTTTCCCCTTTGATTTCTGATTCCCATATCACCAACAACTCATATTGCATAGTACTTTGAACACAGAAAGAGTGTCCCAATACATCCCACCAAAGTATAATCAAATAGTAGTAGACTCTGAGCTAAGAACAAGATATTAAGATGGGTGATTGAAAGCTTTGGGTGGCATGGTGGCACAGTGGTTAGTACTGCTGCTTTACAGCACCCAGGACTCAGGTTCAATTCCTGGCTTGGATCACTATCTGTGTGGAGTCTGCACACTCTCTCTGCACATAAAAACTTAAGAAATAGGAGCAGGAGTAGGCCGTCTAGCCCCTCGTGCCTGTCCCGCCATTTAATAAGATCATAGTTGATCTGAAGTGGATCAGTTCCACTTTCCTGCTTTCTCCCCATAACCCTTTAATTCCCTTGTCTATCAGAATAAGAACAGAAGAGACGGTGGCAGGGCAAGCCCTTAATACCTCAGTGGTTGGAGGGGTGTCTATTTTTACTTCTGATCAGGGCACCTATTAAATATAGTGTCCTGATCTCTCTGTTGTCAGTTCTAAGAATCCGCGTCCCGCCAGAGTGATTGTGCTAATCACGTCCACTCATTTTTTTATTCTTTGGCGAGGCTCAGAACCTGTAAAGAAAATTGGTCTGTGCAACAGAGCGTTACATGCTAATTTTTTGACTGAGCCTGACACTTTGACAAATTCTGGTAAATTGTCCCCATTGGATGAATATTACAGGGAGTCATTTAGTAAGAGGCAGAGTTGATGTGAGATAGGTGGCAGTGTTTTTACAAGGGAGGGATGGCAACTGGGGGAGTACTGGGATTGTCATGTATGGAGATACAAAGGATATGGATGAAGTTTTCAGCAGCAGTTAGTTTCAGGTAAACCTTCACAGTGTCTGGCTCTGCAATTGACAAAGGTAGAAAACTTGAATACTTCAGCTTTAGATGATTTCATGTGCGATCTAGCCTGGATTTGGATGTATTCAAATGACTTTCAACCTGCTGAAATAGTAAAACTGCATTATGCTAAAAGCTGCTTTCTCTTCACTCTCTCTCCCCAACCAAAACCACCTGCGCTCCCTCCCATTTACTTTACAGATCCGGGGCCATCATGTGGCTCAACTGGATCCACTAGGAATTCTCGATGCGGACTTGGACTCGTGTGTTCCGTTTGATTTAGTGACTTCAGTGGATAAGCTTGGTGAGGGCTATCTGCTAATGCTTCTACTCTACTTGTTATTTATTTTCATGTTGTGCAAGTTTCCTTTATCAACCACTTGTTAGATGAAAAACCTAGATAACTTGCATTCAATTGGGAAGATTTACTATTTGAATTTCATGCTATGCCTTCAGTGTTCATTGCAATCTCCATTCACTTCTTCTCATGCTTCCTTTTGAGTTGAAATTAATTTCACTTGTAATGTGCTGACGGTCTACACAAGTTATTTTTGTTTGCAATGAGCTTTGAAAACAAGATACTCCAAATGCAGTAGACTTGTTTTTCTTGCAATTGAAAACTATCCTTTTTTCCTCTGGTAAAGGCAGGTACTGATTAAGAGTCAATCAGGTTTAAAAATTAGTATTACTAACCTTTCTGGATTGATCAGGGGTTTCCAGGATTTGAAGGTCAATCTCCAAGATGTTGCTTTGAGTAACCCTGAAGAAAAATCATTTGGACGTGAAAATAAATTGTTTCTTTTTCTCTGAATGTCTGTGTACCTGGTGTAAAATATTGAAAATAGGATAAAAGATTTTTTGGCTGACAGCCATGCATCATCCAGTTGGGTAATGATATCAAGGCAACATTTGACCAAGTATGGTTTCAAGGAGCCCTTGTAAAACTAGAATAAATGGGAACAAGGAAAACTCTCTAGTGGTTAAAGTCATATCAAACACAAAGGAAGACGGTTCTGGTTGTTAGAGGTTAGTCATCTCAATTCCAGGGAATCACTGCAGGAGTTACTCCAGGAAATAGGCTCAACCATTTTCAGCTGCTTCATCAATGACCTTCCTTCCATTATAAGGTCAGATGTGGAGATATTCAGTGATGATTACACAATGTTCATCACCATTCATGACTTCCCAGATACTGAAACAGTCCATGCCCAAATGCAGCAAGACTTGGATAATATTCAGGCTTGAGCTGGTAAGTGGCAAGTGACATTTGGGCCACGCAAGTGTCAGGCAATGATCATCTCCAACAAAAGAGCATCTAACCTTCTCCCCTTGACATTTAATTATCACTGCTGAATCCACTAATATCCTAAGGATTTATCATTGATTAGAAATTGAATTGGCTTAGCCATATAAATACTTTGGCTGCAAGAGCAGATCAGAGGCTAGAAATCTGCAGTGAGTAACTTGCCTTTTGACTCCCAAAAGACTGTCCACCATCTACAATGCACAAGTCAGAAAAGATCAGTGCAACTCCAACACAACTCAAGAAACTTGACATCATCAGGACAAAGCACCCCAGTGATTGGCACCCCATCCACAAACATTCACTCTTCCGCCACTGATGCTGAGTGATCACAGTATGTAATATCTATGAAATAAACTGCAGGAATTCACCAAGGCTCCTTTGACAGCAGTTTTCAAACACATAACCACTACCATGTAGAAAGTCAAGGGCAGCAAATACATGGGAACATCACCACTTGGAAATTCTCTGACAAGCTACACATCTTCTCCACTTGGAAATATATCACTGTTCCTTCACTGTTGCTGGTCAAAATCTGGAACCATCTCCCTAACAGCTGTGTGTATACCTGCACCACGTGGATTGCAGCAGTTCATTAAGGCAACTCACCAGCACCTACTCAAAGGCAGTTAGTGATGGATAATAAATGCACACATAGCCAGTAATGCTCACATCCCAAGAATGAATTTTTAAACAATTAGTCTTTTTGCTTTTTTTTAATTTGACTTATTATTGTCACATGTATGAGTATACAGTGAAAAGTATTATTTCTTGTATGCTATACAGATCAAGCATACTGTTCATAGAGAAAGAAAGGAGAGGGTGCACAATGTAGTCTTACAGTCAATAGAATTAGAGGGTACGTAGCATACAAGAAGTCCCCTTGCTCTGCCGCCATCTTGAATATTCCAATTGGCATAGGAAGGCATTGGCCAACTAATGGCTTGAGTGTGGGGAAGTCATATGATTAAACCTTCAGGAATACATTTAATTGCAGTTGGCAACTCTGTTTAAAAATATACATCAACTGTTTTACACAGAAGTGTTTTTGCTGGAATAGATAATGATGACGTAAAATCAGGAATATTAAGAGTATATATTGTGGGCGGTATATGCAGTTTAATGGAAATATGGACCTAAACTTTGTATGGTTTGTAGCTAAGTAGTCTGTATATGGTATATCTGTAAAACAGATGCATGATTTGCATGAACAAAACATCATGAAAGGCACCTAATAATGTGATTCTGTGCATGAGTTGGTTTAAAATTTGGCATTTTGTGAACCTTGTATAAAGTATTTTTTTTAAGGATTCCATACTACAGTGTGACACAAATATGTGTCTATATTAGTTATTTTTATCCATTGACACATCTCTTGTTCCATTAGTATAAAATTAGTCTATTTCAAAAAAAATCTAACTTCTGAAATGCAAATTAAAAGTTGCAAGCAGCTAAGTTGAAGACCTGGCTATTAGCTCAATACCATTTGGGCCTCGTACAACTTACCCAGTTTGTTTTACCTCATTTGCTGTCTTGCTACTTTGAGTCATGGTCATCTGTTGAATGACTAACTGTTGCAAGGCGACTCTTATTTATTGTGTAGAGTGAATTTTATTAATCAGTTGAGATTGCAGCAGCCATTTTCGAATCCTAACTGTGCATTCTCCATTTATGTCTGTTACTTGCATGAATTTTCTTTGAAGGCACTTTCATTAAGTGTATCATCTTGTAGCAGAACAATCTATCTGGAATGCAATCTAATTTTATAGATACATGTAGAATAAATTGTGATAAGATAAATGGATTGAGATGTTTATCTGTAACTAAGGTTTTAAATATTTGTTAATTTTCACTGAAGTCTATATAAACCAATTCAGTATTGTAAGCCATCGGTAGTTATGTACTCCCGGTATTGTTAGTTGAAGTATCAAGGGATGGACAATAAATGCTGGCCTAGTCAACAAAGCCTATATCCTGTAAATGAATTTTAAAAACTCCCAAATATTAAGGAGAATTTATATTAAAGAACTGTTCCTCTGACGAGGATAATACGGTATAGCATCAACATAATGGATCATGAACAATTATAATTTAATTACAGTTCCTCTGCTACAGCATTTAAAATGTTACAACTATGAATTTTGACATTGCCCATAGTATCGTTCGAGTTTGGTTTAAAAATTTATAAAGGAAAACTTTAGTTTTGCACATTATGGTACATTTCTAGCCAAGTTGATCTTTTTCAGTTCATTTATCAGTGCAGCAGCAACAGCAATTGTGTACGTTTCCTGTTTAAGTCTATTAGATTCATTTTAGAATAAGGTCATACATCACCTCCTTTAGTCTGCTGCATTGAAATGGTTTCAACTCCAGGATTGTCTTTGGCAGCTGATCTGCCAGTATCTTTCATGGCTTGTTGGTCATAATTTTCCTTATTTTCTTTCTGGGTGACACCTAGTACATACTTAAAGCTTGAACATTATATTTCTGATACATAGAGAAAGTTATTTTGCAGAGTTGGATTTCAGTTTTAGTCGAACCATCTGTCACAATTCTGCTCAGGGTTTTTTCTCAAAAGGTTGTCAACTTATCATCCACCCTTCCAAAACAAACTGGTCTGCTTCTAAAAATATTTTGTTCCAACTTCCATCAATCTCAAAATCCAGCTCCAAAACTTTTACAAAGACTGTCTTCAAGTTGGAGATTAATAAGGAATAGCTGATCAAATTGCCAGTTTTAATCTTGGATGCAAGTTGAAGATGAGTTCTATTGTGTGGCATTAATTGCATAATTCACAAATGCTTCTACATTGTTAGAACTGTATCATCATAAATAGCTGATCTTGAGTAAACTGTTATAAAATTGATGTGATGTTTATTTTAATATGACGAGCCTTTTTTCTTACTCCCTTTGAGTTTACATGTGCTTTTATTTAGTTTTTTGCCAATTTTTAGGTCTGTTTGGTTCAGATTTGGGTAAGAGGTCAGTATTTTTTCTGTGACTTATTGTTGGTTTCATGTTGCATTACATCTTTCTTCACTTCCACATTATTACTGTTTTACTTTGTTTATACATTAACTTAGTTTAACCGTTATTTTTCACTATTTGTTTTTGTGCTTGTTCATGTGATCAAATTAGGATATTGCAAAAGTACAGAAATTAGTTTTTCTAGTTAAAGTTCTCCCCAAGGATGATCTCGGTTTAAGTTTGAGAAATTGAACTGAATTAGTGAATTTAATTACACACAGTGCGACTCAGCATGAAACAGAATGCAGATGCACGTATCACAAATGCCAGAATTACTCTTCGGATTTTAAATTGCAATTCTTGGATCTTTGACCCTCTTTTCACAATGAATACCCCATTCTGTCCCCTTTGAGTAATGTCATTATAATTATTACAAAGGAAAAAAACCCGAAATTACCAGCTGCTCATCCTGTCAAATTAAATGAAAACCTAATAATGAGACTTCTCTGACACACTTGTTTGTAAAGGTTACCTTTTAACCAAACTAGCCTATTCAGTGATTCTGTCAATCTTTGTCCTCCTGCATTTGTTTTCATGACCCATAATTGGCAATGATTTTCAAATGTATGTTTTTTTTTGTATTTTCCTCATAATCCAAAGTACCAGAATGGTTTAGCCCCACTGCAAACCACATTATACAATCTAAAGTATTTCATAATTTCCCTAACAAAGTTGATAATAATTGCTCAAACTAAGTTGTTACCCATGGTAAATATTGGCTGAAATTCTGTGCGATGAACCCTTTCTATTTTGCTTGTAGGTAGATATAAAGTTCCTTCCCTTCTTCCTTTTTGACTGACATTGAGCCAGGGATTACAAAACAAAACCATTTCCTGAGTTGTATCATCCTATTACTAAAAATACAATTTCTCGTTAATACATATGGGATTAAAGAGTTGCTATGAAATTGTAGAATCATTCTTTTATCATTCAGGCCATCTTTGCCGGCTGTCTGAAAAAAAACTATCCATTAATTCAAGTGCTATTCTCTTAGTTTGTCCTCAATTCTTTGTCCAGAATTGTCCTGGCCCCTTGAAACTTGTTAATTCTCTGCTGTTCTCTTGCTAATTCCTATTCATTCAAAGTATTTTCTGTCTTCAGCTGCAGCACTACTTTCTCTTTGTCTTTTATTTTGGTTTCCCTGCTGGCCAGCTCTGTCTCCAGTGAAGCCTTAGCTTGTTTCAATTCATGGCCCATCTGATAATTGTTGCTGGCTTGACTTCGGCTGGTAACTTGCTCCTTCTCAGCCAGGAACTTCCTTTCCTCCTTAGTGTTCAGGTTGCATCTGATTGAAGACAGTGCCAATTATTTCTGAGTGAAGTTTGGCCTGATTGGTTTGAAAGGCTTGGTGATGCTTCCAAATCTCCGAGAGCTTCCCTTCATTCACATCCAGCTGCCCTTTCAACACTGCCATCCGCTGCTATAATTTGGATAGTGTGTGTCGACTTTGAAGAAAGTTTGACTGAGTCTTTCAACTGGACTTTATATTCCTTCTCTGAGATCTCTTAAGATTCTGATGATTCTTCTAGCTTTGTCTGCAGTTGCTGAAAAGCTTTATGCTTCCCCAGTCAAACCCTTCTGTAACTTGACCGTTTGGGCAATTAGTCCTTTACCTGGCAGGATAAATATCTCCCACTTGCAATGCCTTTTGGCTTTGATAAAGGGGCATCTGGACTCAAAATGTCAGCTTATTTTTTACAGATGATTTGATTTTATTATTGTCACATGTATTAACATACAGTGAAAAGTATTGTTTCTTAATGCTACACAGACAAAATATACCGTTCACAAAGAAGAAAAATGAGAGTGCACAACATAGTGTTACAGTCTTAGCTAAGATGTAGAGAAAGATCAATTTAATGCAAGATAAGTCTATTCAAAAGTCTGACAGCAGCAGGGAAGAAGCTGGTCTTGAGTCGGTTGGTACGTGACTTCAGACTTTTGCATCTTTTTCCCAATGGAAGAAGGTGGAAGAGAGAATGTCCAGTGTGTGTGGGGTCCTAAATTATGCTGGTTGATTTGCCGAGGCAGTGGGAAGTGTGGACAGAGTCAGAGGGCAGGAGGCTGGTTCGTATGATGGATTGGGCTACGTTCATGACCTTTAGTAATTTGTTGCAGTGTTGGGCAGAGCAGGAGCAGTCAAAAAGTTAAGGTCCTATCAGGTTAGGTTCTCAGCAAGGCCCAGTTTGTATTCTAATTTGACTCTGTTCAAGCTACCACTTTTTATACCTAGCCTGTTCCTGATACATTATGATGCCTTCTAGGAAAGTGTGTGTGAGACTTGATGTGCACTTCTGGCTGAGAGGAAATGAAACATATGCAGGGAGATGTTGCCCCTTCACAACTGCGCCCAATGCTCTGTTACAGTCTATAATATCTTATGTTTAATGACTATGGTCTTTTTAGATAGTTTTTTTTAACAGCCTAGTAATAGTGTCATGACCATTCGAACTTTAAATGTGCTTGGATTAATGAACATTATGTTCCATTTCAAAGGTGGTAGTACCTGTAGTGTCTGATTATTAAATGCATGTGTATTTAACATCTGAAAAGCAGACAAGTTTAGAGTTTTCATCCTTATTCAGCAATTGGACCATTTTTGAAAAATGTTGCAACTAGTTATTGAAGATGAGGGTTGGGGGGGGGTGGTGGGCAGGGAAGGGAGGGTTGTTTGGCGGACAGAAAACCATTACCCATTTGAATATTGAGTCTTTTTGCTTTCCAGTTGGCATAGGAAAACATTGTATCACAAGGATGGATGTATTGGTTGAATAATGGTAGGAATATGAGAGCAAACCGTATGATGAAACCTTCAGGAATACATTTAATCACAATTGGCAACCCTTGTAATCCCCAAATATTTGTTGCGCGTGCGTGAGACTTGAGTGTTGGAAATCAGCAGCATAAGCACTCCTTTTAAAACTAATGTAAAAGCAGCTATTGTTTTTTATCAAATCACCAGATTGGACTAATATCAAGTAATTACACAACATAGCAGTTAGCTATATGGGTTTCTTCTGATTGACGTTGATCAGTATTAGAATTGTTGGTTAAAGCCCCAAAATTGAAATACTATAGCATGTTGCTTAACTGATATGTTTTAGAAGTATCCTTCTAAGAGGCTAGTATTATATGTTATTGTGTGTATAGTATATTGTGAGGCTTAGCAGCTTATTCATGTCTTTCTAAAACACAAGTGCATTAAGGCTATTGTGAATTTATTTTAGGATGTATGCATATCCTTAATATATTGAATTTTTGGGCACGGAGGAATGAGTTGCTCCTTCACCTCTTTGCTTCTTTGTTCTACACTGGCTCCCAAATGCCTCAATTTTAAAATTTTTACTCATGTTTTCAAATCTTTCTGTGAACGTAAGAAGTAGAAGCAGGAATAGACCATCTAGCCCTTCAAGCTTACCCTGCCGTTCAATAAGATCATGGCTGATCTGAAGTGGATCAGTTCCACTTTCCCGCTTTCTCCCCATAACCTTTAATCCCTTGTCTGTCAGAAATCTATCTACCCGTGACGTAAATATATTCAACGAAGTAGCCTCCACCATTTCAATGGGTAGAGAATTCCAGAGATTCACCTTTGAGTGAAGAAGTTCCTCATCAACTTCATTCTAAACTGCATCCCCCCCCCTCCCTTATTTTGATACCGTGCCCTCTAGTTCTGTTTTCCTTTCTAAGCAGGAAGAATCTCTCTACTTCTACCCTATCTAGCCCCTTCATTATCTTATATGTCTCTATAAGATCCCCCCTCAGCCTTCTAAACTCTAACGAATACAGGCCCAGTCTATTCAATCTCTGTTTATAAGCTAAACCTCTCATCTCCAGTATCAGCCTAGTGAACCTTCTCTGTACTTCCTCCAAGGCCAATATATCCTTTCGCAAATAAGGGGACCAAAACTGTACTCCAGTTGCGGCCTCACCAATGCCCTATACAGTTGCAAGACCTCCATGCTTTTATATTCTATCACCCTCACTGTAAAGGCCAACATTCCATTTGCCTTCTTGATTACCTGCTGCACCTGCAAACTGAGTTTTTGCAATTTGTGCACAAGGATCCCCAGGTCTCTCTGTACTGTAACATGCTGCAGCTTTTCACCCTTTAAATAATAATCTCTCCTACTATTATTTCTACGAAAGTGGATAACCTCTCATTTGCTGATGTTATATTCCATCTGCTAGGTCCTCATCCATTCACTCTGCAGACTTTATGCGCCCTCCATGTAATTTGCTTTTCCACTCGTCTTTGTGTCATGCAAACTTTGTTACTCTATATTCAGCCCCCTCCTCCAGATCATCTATGTAAATGGTCAACAGTTGAGGCCCCAGCACCGATCCCTGTGGCACTCCACTAGTCACCAGTTGCCAACCAGTAAAGCACTCATTGATTCCAACTCTCTGCTTTCTGTTAGATAACCGATCCTCAATCCATGCTAACACTTTATCCCCAACTCTGTGTACTCTAACCTTCTGCAGCAACCTTTTGTGAGGCACCTTATCAAGTGCCTTCTGTGGCTTTACTCCCTCTCTCCGCAATCTACTCCAACCCCAGTACCTCACACGATCTCTGTCCTCCTCTAAGGCTGACCTCTAGAGCAAACCTGATTTCCATTGCTCTGCCATTGGTGGCCATGTTTCAATGGCCAATGCACTAAGTTCTGGAAGTTTCTCTCTCAACCACTCCATCACTCTGTCGCTTCACCCACCCCATCCCCCCACCCCCTTAAAGATACTTAAACCTAATACCTTTGACCAAGTTTTGATAACTACTCCAATACCTCCATACATGTGTCCCTGTTGCTGTGAAGGTTTGAAGCTATTACATTTTCTAAGGCGTAAGTAGGTTGACTTTTATAACAGGGGAAAGTATCAGACTGTGGTAGGTCTTGTTTTGGATTACTCTAGTAAGCAAAGAGCTAGCCCAAAACACAGTAGGCTGATTGCTTCTTGTGATGTAAGCGGCTAAGATTCTGAAAAATAACACTGTGGCAAGAACTTTGGGAGAACAGTGGGGAAGAGGTGAAGAAGGACATGGAAAAGAGAAGAGAAATAAAAGCACAGGAATAGCAAGGAAGCAGGACCGGGATGGAGAAGGGGAGAGAGTGGAATGAGAAAGAGAAGGGAATTGTGCAGAAATATTTGAAAGAAAAATCAGAGCAAGAGAAATACAAAGATAACAGGATAAGGCGAGACAGAAGGAGTGAATCAGAAAAGAGATTGAGAGAGAGCAACACAAAGCTAAGTCAGATAAGAGAGACATTGCGTGAGATTCTCCAACCTCCCAATCATGTGTTTCTTGCCAGCGGAAAGTGGTGCCTTGTTTACTCATGGTGGGATTCTCTGGCCCCACTGCTGACAGTGGAAATTCTAGAGAATCCCACTGGTGTGACTGGCCGGAGAATTCTCTGTTGTATCCTCTTACATGCAATCCCAAAATAGGGGGGAATATTTTTATATCTTCTCCAACTGTTCAACTTATGCATTTTTTATATGGCTAGGAAGGAACAGTCTGTTCTAATTATTAAATTACTCTCTGCGCAGGTGAAATATGATGATGTGCAGAAACAAATGTAATGTTTCAATTACCTGTCAAAGGCTGGTTGGTGAATTATTAATTCTTTTCACATTTTCTACCAGATTAAGATAATCTACTGTTTAGGTGCAATATTGTTCGGTTTTTATGATGAAAGCAAAGAGAAATTAAATAGTCTTAATCTCTTTACAATGTTCCTGTTTTAACTCTCCCTCGCACTTGCTGAGGGTTACCAGCTGTTAAACCTGGAAGTTGAACTTTGCATGTCTCACATAGTATCGTCATGCAGTCTTGGAATTCTGCTGCTATGCAGTACAGATGCTATTTTGATAACTTGGGTGAAAGAGGGTATTCATTTTATTTGAAAAGTGCGCTGCAGACATTCAGTAAATAATTTACTATCACAGTGGGCATCTCTGCAACTAGTCTTTTGCTAGAATGTATATTATTGAAGAGCAAACCTTGGGCTACTGTGCTAAAAAGTGCAGGTAAAGGTGTTTTCTTTTTTGGTAAGTTGTGGACGCTGACAATGAAAATATTTTTGAAGAGCTGTTTTCACTTTGTAAAGACACATCACGGTTACTGAATGCACTATAGGATACCATCATGTCAGGGTGGTCTTGCTGGTTTGGGTGAATACATTGATGTTTCTGGGCTACCGGATGGATTTAATTTCTTTAAACGATCAGAGGCTATAAAACATTTTATTCAGTTATTACATGGATTTTGGTAACATGGCAAAAGAATGGTCCTTACCATTTTATTTATTACATTATTGTAATTAAAAATCCTATTTTGAGGGGAACATAGATTTACCCCTTGTAACCTGTTGTGTGCTTATAAAATATTTCTTATTCTTTCATGAGATGTGGGTCTTTGATGAGGTCAGCATTTTTTTTTGCCCCTGAGATGGTAGTGATTCGCTTTCTTGAACTGCTTCAGTGCATGTGGTGGAGACACAACCAAGGTGCTGTTAGGAAGGGAGTTTTTTTCTCTTTGCCCAAAAAATTTCAGTTAAAATTGTGGTAAATAACTAAAAGTAATTCTATAAACCAGAAAACACATGAGATCCAATTCTTTAAGAGTTGTCTTTTTGCTTCGCTTTAATTTTTGTCGAAGATGTTGTCTTAACTCCTCCTTGCCTCTCAATCCTGCTTTATGTACTACCACCTCTTGTAGTGTTACCAACCATAACTGTGTGTGCCACATTAACAAAATGTGACCTAACCAAAATAAAGGATGGGATTTTCTCTGATATCAGGTGGGAAAAGCTGCCCAGGGCAATAGTGGCATTCTCCACCATGGAGCACAGAACTTTGCAAAATAATGCTGAAGTCATGGGTTCCACTTCGTATCTTTGGCATGTTGACTTCTGAGTTGCTCGCCCCACCAACAAATCAGCCATTTGAAGATACAGATGCTGTTTTTTTTTAAAGGTTGTCCCACTACGTAGATAGCAGTTCATATAGGTGCTTCCCCATGCTCCCTGCAATACCCAGGCACTCTCCAACCCCACCAAGCACAGCATTTGTCTCTGAGCTCCCCTGTGAGTACTGCTTGTCAGGTACATGCCTTCAAAGACCAGTCGTGCTTCTGACTGCACACCATCCTGGGTGGATTTTTTTTTGATGTGGAGGATGATTCCAATGCATGGGCTTGATGTAAATTTGTTAGAATGATGTTCAGGACTTTGAATGTCAGGGATTAAGCAGGCTGTCACTGACTGATGGTATAGGGGCAGTTATGCTTTGCTTTCACAGTGTCCTGAAATGTGACTTTGGAGTTCTTGCAGTATTTTCTGCTCCCATTGTTGAACTAGCCCAACACAAACAGGAGCAGAAAATTTGATTTATCTTTTCATTAACAAAATTATTTACTTCAAGTCACTAAACTGATGTCATACTATGATTATTTCCTCATAATAATTCAGATCCTCAATAACATTATTACAAAGTTAAATATTGATCCTGTATGATTATCCTGTTTCTATTGTTGCTTCTTCCTGTCTATAATCATACAGATTATTATGGATTGCATGAGTCCGATCTGGATAAAGTTTTTCGACTGCCTGCAACAACCTTCATTGGCGGAAATGAACATGCAATCTCTTTGCGTGAAATCTTAAAGCGTTTGGAGGTCTGTACAGGATTGTCAAAGTATGGAATGGTTAATGCTTCAAACCAGAATCGTTTTCTTTTAACTCAACAAAAAAAAATTTGAAGGTTTGCTAAGAGTTTGGTCATTTATCACCTTCAGAATGTGTGCTCAATGTTATTTCCCAGAGATTGGTCAAGTAACAAGTAGTTTTTGTGCTGAAAGATTTTTCTTAAAAAGGGACTGTACTGGCAGCATCCTAACTAATAATACGCCAAACCATTTGCCATTGCAGTCTAAGGCACGTGGGATAGCTGTTCTGGATCTGAGGCTCGGGCAGAACAGTAAGTCACTCCAAATCCAAGCCACAGCTCATTTTTCCACACTGGAAGCCTACTGAGGCAGTGTCCCACTTCCTTGCCTATGGAGCTAGCCCTTAGAGAAACTGGAAATCAGTAGGCAGGATTTTCCAGACCTTGCTGCTGACAGGATCTCCCAGTCCCACTGACAAAGTTCCATAGACTTGGGCAGGACTAGAAGATCTTGCCAGTGGCCAATTGCAAGTTCACTCTGGTGCTTGAAAGCAATGGGGGGAGAAGGGACGGGTAGAAGCCCGCCCAGAGTGTGTACAGCAGAAAACCTTCAAATTCTGATGTTCTTATCACATTGAAAAATGCAAAAACTCAATAGTTGTCAACCATCTGCCTCAATCTCCGTCATGGTAAGCTTGAATGTGAAGGGGGAGGGGGGTAGTCGTGGTCAGCATTTAATTGGGGGCAGAGTATGTGGGGGCTCCATTGCCTTCCTATCTCGAGTCCAGTGTGGGAAAGCTCCAAGACAGTCTTCTCATCCGACACTAATAGTCGATAAATGCCCACTTAAAGGTCTCTTCGAGGTTGTGGAGTCGCCAAAAAAAAAACAAGCTCTGGGTTTTGCTTGTGAACCCCTGGGGTGGGGAATTGGGATGTTCCTTGTTCAAAGGCACTCATCCAGACCCTCCAATCCAGCCCTCATCCCATGACCTCACCTTTTGGTTTAGGAGTAGCATGTTAATCCTTGGCCTATGTTCTGTGTATTCTGTCCCACTATAATAGAGAGCTGCTGGTCTTTGCCCTCAGGGTGCTTCATTCCAGGGATGACTCAATGCTAGTCACTTAAGTGCCAGGAATTTAAATGGGCTGACTGCTCTGCTCCAATCTCAGACAAGGACAGCAAATTATCTCATTGGTGCCTCGGAGCTGCACTGGCTAACAAACCTTCACCCATTGATACAACATGGGTCAGACTTCCCTCCTTCCCCAGTGGAGATTAAATTCCACCTAATGTTTGAATGGAAATTCAATTTTAGATGGCTTTGGCATGCAATTTCAATTCCTATACTATCTTGCATATGGATTATCAGCTTCTAATGGAAACTATCTTTTGTTACTGAATATTGTATATTTAAATAGTGATAATGAAGTTGGTACCTTGATACAACCTCATCTGCTTGCTTCACTCCTGTTTCACTTAGCAACTTTGGATTTTGGCTTGCATCCATTACCTCTACCATTTCTGCCTCTACTGATAAGGGCAAGATTTGATGATCTCGTCTGTGCCCATCCCACTGCAATTGAGAACGGAGGATTTGGTGTTTCAGCCAAAACTTCATTTACTTTTAGCGACACTGGAAAATCCCAGCCACAAACAAGGATGGTGGGTTTTGGCCATTTTGTCAGCATTGATTCTTAGTGAACACAAAGTACTCTTGTAGCTCTGCCCAACCTCTCTTTGTATCTAACGGGTCCCATTCTGCTGCTCACTACACACTGGCTGTTTGTACTTAAGTAGACAATCTTTAGGTTCATTGCCATTCTCTTCCAGCAAGAGTTTATTGATAAATTTAAAATAACTAATTTAACATGTAAATGTTTGCTATGTGCAGTTTAACTTTCTTATTTGAATCAGAACACCTACTGCCAGCATATTGGCTTGGAGTTCATGTTTATAAACGATGTGGAGCAATGCCAATGGATCAGACAGAGATTTGAAACTCCAGGCATACGGAAATTTACTAACAAGGAGAAAAGAAGGCTGTTGGCTCGACTGATCCGTTCAACAAGGTACAATACAATTGTATTTTGTTTTATTAATAAGAAATATTTTAGAGTTTCAAATAACCTCTAACACAAAACTTGTTAACTTTAGTTGAAGCAGGTTGACCTGGGTCACAAACAAACTT